>NTHP01000152.1:643135-677690 GCA_003416845.1 Oplegnathus fasciatus
GTTCCACCCCCATCCCCACCCAGCTCCGATCCCAAACCCACTCCACCCCGCCACGCCACCCCAGCTCACCAACCCCTGCATTGCTTCTAACCACATCTCCCCCTGCTCCACGCGGCTTAGACACTACTGTTCTTCTCTGAATCATCTACCATGGAATTATCTCTTTCTCTGTAAGGCTAGAGCACTAACCATTCCAATATGGTGCTTTCTGAATGAAGGGCAGGCTCAGCTTACATAGAAAGCAGCCTTTATTTTGTGGTTTCTGGCAGCTGGTTATAGATTAGATTCTGCTGTAAAATTAACACTACAATAAAAATTCATATTTACGGCCATTAACAAAGATGCTGTTTTACAGATGCTACCAAAGACTTTGCCTTGAATTCAGCAAGGAGGAGAGATAATTGAGTTTTGTGAGGTACGGAGATATGCTTAAGAGTTTATGAATGTCTGCTGCTGTTTCATTGCCACAGTGTCTGTCCTTGTTGTTGCGGGTGACTGAGCGCTGTGTTTTTGTGCAGGAAAAGGAAAAGCACATGCAGACCACACCTCCCCTGAGAGCCAGGCAAGGCATTATGGGTAACGGGTTCAAGGAGGGAACCCAGTAAGGTTAAAATTTGTCATAAGAGAAAGTCTGCAATTACTATAGCAAAAATGCCTGCTAGTTATGGTTACAGCACAGTTATGTCAAATTAGAGGACCGTTCCTCAACTATAATCAAGCGAAATCAAAGAACTGTCATTTATTTTACTGTAAGTATACAATATAATCTCACTCTAGCCTTACTCTCACTCTCACTTTGTGTATTTAGTCTAGTGGC
This sequence comes from Oplegnathus fasciatus, assembly GCA_003416845.1. Lineage (NCBI taxonomy): Eukaryota > Metazoa > Chordata > Actinopteri > Centrarchiformes > Oplegnathidae > Oplegnathus > Oplegnathus fasciatus. The sequence continues at coordinate 643,953 of NTHP01000152.1, forward strand.
AAACAATGGCGGTTAGCTGGGTTAGCTCAACAGTTACTGGCCAGTCAGCATGTTGTTAGCCTGCTGAGGGTGCGGCGTAGTATCAACCCAGTACTTACAGGTATCTTATGGGTTTTAATCATGTGATCAAACTCCTCGTTAATCTGTTTGTATTTCTCCTCAGTGCGTGGGGTGAGGATGAGAGCAGACTCGAGCTCCGGGCTCTCGCCGCCTTTGTTCTCCTTCTTGCTCAACGCCTGCCAGGTCCCACAACCACAGAGACGGACGAGGGGAAACACAGATGAAGGGACGGAGAGATGGGTGGTAGGAACAGATGACGAAAACAAGGAGACGAGGACGAAGCGACAGAAAGCATAGGGGGAAAAAAAAGGAAAGAGAGGAAAGAAAGGTGAGAGGAAGGCTCGGGGTTCAACAAGAGGTACTTACACACAGTCTCTGTCTGCTGATCATCAGATCAATGTCCTCGTTTATTTTCCTGTACTTGTCCTCGGACTCGGGGCTGTGGCCGACCGAATCATCTGCGTCGGGGTCTGGGCTGTCACAGCCGTTTAGGCCCTTCTTTCTCAATGTCTGCAAACAGAGCAGTTGCACAACATAGTTGAAGGGCTTTGGGGTAGGGATGGGGGTATGGTGATGAACTGTGAGGAGGCACCTTTTAGAATCGATCCTGATAAAAGACCAATTAGAGGAAAACCAACAGAAGTATATCTTAACTTATTTCAAATGAATAGATTCCCAAAGTACTTTTTTTCTATAAGAAAATCGTCTGTCTCTGAAAGACTGTTCTACAAAAGGTCTTTAACCTTTTCGATGAATCATTTTGGCAGGCTCCATTCTAACCTCCATCAACACGGGGTGACACGAGGATACACTGGCTGCCTTGTGAACAAGTAAACATGCAGCTAAACATTCAAGATGGCACAAAGGAGTTAATCGCATCCAATAACAAGACATAACAAATGATTAAACTCTTGACCAAATGACAAATCATGGGACCTTGAAACCTCATAATTACACAGGAAAGGGAAAAGTCATAAAAGTAAAACACATTTTACAACCATAATCATCAGTGGATCATGAAATAGAATTAAAATACAGTAGATGTGCTTGAGTTCACGACTGTGGTATATGTGCTATTAAATGTGGCAGTTTCTGTTTTGGCCACCTGATGGCCACCTGCCCCCATCAGAGTGGCCAGAAAACAGCAGACGGGCGGAAAAGCACACTCTCCACTCGCTCACCACTCCCTTTGAGTGGAGGAGAGATGCAGACAAAGAGAGCATAAGAGGGAGAGAGGGAGAGAGAGCTGCCTCTGTCCTTTTTTAGATATTGTTGACAACCATAACAACAGGGATAAGTTTCAGAGCACATTACGTGTGTGATAGCATGAGGGTATGTTTGCTTGAGCAAGTAGGCATGTACCGATAGGTGCTGTGTTCATTTGCCTCGTAAAGTGAGAGACAAAGACAGAGCGGAAGAGAAGAAAAGTACAGTAGCTGACAGTTAGAGATCTCATCAAAGGCACCCCCCCTCCTCTCCACTCCCCCCTTTCACTCTCTCCTCTCCTTCCCTCTCTCCTCCTGGCTTTAATAAAGGGAGATTAGTCTACAGGAGGAATATCACGGGCCTGCTCCTGTCTGTGCAGTCGTCGCTTCACACCGCGCTCTCCTACTTTCATCTGAAGCTCCATATCAGACAGACGTAATTAAATTTACTTTAGCACACCCTGTATTTGATGCTGATCAAGTGTGTGTGTGTCTCTCTCTCTCTCTGTACATGTTGTAGTGTGTGTATGTGTCTACTGGTGTGTGAGTGTGTGTGTGTGTGTGTCTGTGTGTGGGAGGGGAAAGAGGGGAATGAGTCTGTGTTTGTGTGTGCATGTGTGGGTGTGTGAGAGTGGGTGTTAGCGTCAAGAAAAAAGAAAGAGAGACTGAGCAGGAGAAAGGAGGAAGATAGATGCTAAGATAAGTTAATCTCAGTGAACTTCTCCTCTCATTTGTTTGTCTCCGTCAGTACTCACTCACGGAAGAGATACGAGTGCTAGCTACTCCATCACAACCAGCAGCAGAAGTGACAGGGAGCGATCTGCCTGCTTAGAAAACAAATAACAATCCAGTCATCTCTCATGTCAGCACAACAAAGGCCTGTTTTGAGTGTGGTTTTAGTGAACTTAGAGGGCTTCTTTTGTGTGCGCGATAACTGTTTGATTCCTGAGGCGTCTCGTGGCGAGGCAGCTACTGTAAGCGTGTCAACATTTGCTGGCTCTCCTCTTCTCTCTCTGAATCCTCACTTGGCCCCCAGAGTGGAAATCTGGAATTCTGAATTTGAAAGCGTCTCTCACATCTTTGACAGTCTTCAGGAAATCACACCAAACAAATCAACCAAGGCGATGCAGGAGATCTGACTTCTAACAGACCTACAGTGAATCAGGCACTCTTGCTCTATCTGAGGTGGATGAGTCAAAAGAACAAAGGGGTTGCAGAGGTTTAGCATGCTGTCTTTTTTGGCAAAGGCGTGAGATGTAAAACTTTTGCTATTTCTTTTGTGTAGTTTCATTCTGGCCTTGGCGATGCATCTTGTCGAACTGACAAGAGCTGAACCACTGGCCTTTTTCCGTTCACATGAGAATGCATGCAACAAAAAGAAAACAACTTCTCTTCCTACTTGCACAGATCTCCACCACCTACCGCCACCAGCAAAGAGCGAATGAGGGATTCACTTCCATTCTAGGAAGAATAGCAGCAGGGCATTGCTGGGAGAGGAGAACGAGGGCTGGGGTAAAGGTGATACCCATATGGGGCAACTGAGCTGGTGGTCTGGCAGGGGGTTGGGCAATGGTTGCGTTGGGTGTTGATGGGGTGCAGGGAGCCAGGGGGTGAGTGTTATATGACTTTGAAGCATGTGGCCCAGGCTTAGCTTTCCAGCAGGGCTCAGCACATTGAGGGTGCGGTACAAGGGCGGCATGCCACTCATCCCAGTTATGCCCACCTGTTTAAAGACATCACACCTGTTGCCAAAGACTGACACACAACCCAACAACCAATCAGATCCAATGGAGTCCTCATATGGCCATAGAAGGGCCTCTCACTCTTGTGCTCCCCACCTCAACACCCTGCCACCGTACTCTCGTCATCCCATATATTTTCCCCTTCTCTAATAGTCCTTTGCTTAATCAGTGCCCTGAATTTGTTATGTATTTCATGGCTCTGCTTCACAGAGTCATCGGCTGCCGCTCCAAACAAGGCTTTGAGTCGTTATTCAGTGACATCACCACTATATAAGACACAACAAAGACTTATATTTCAAAATGACTGAGAGAATAATGATCATTGGAAGAAGAGCTGCTACCCTTATATTGAAAGAAACAGGAGTATGGGTACGAAGAGCTGGCATGAAAATAAAGTCTTTGGGGAATATGGTAATAGGATGAGTATTAAACAAAAACACTTTGGTGCAGTTCACTTGTGCCAAGAATTTTATGCACAAAATTATCATTCTTATATTAAAATTATTCAATTTATCAAGTAACTGGGATTTTCAGTTTTATAAAGAAATGCTCATTATTTTATTCTTACAAAATGACTGCTGGCATAAAAAGAAAACTTTTCATAGAGCATTATTTAAGTTTATAGGCATTTTAGTCAAATTGAAATATAAAAGACTAAGAACCAAACAAAATATCCTGCACTCCTACTACAGTTGAGAAAAAAAATGACAAAATGTGGACATGCTGTGAAGTGAGCAGTTCATAAGAGAGAAAGATTGATGGCGAAAGGCGGGAAGAGAGAGAAAAAAGCTACAAACCCCTTCAATGTGAACACTCACCGGGCCTCCAACAGAGAATGAGTATACGGTTTATGCGAGAGAGAAGAAGGAGAAAAAGTATGACAGAGAGGAAAGACTGTAAAAAAGCTGTGTATGCTTGCTTGGCTCTGTGTCTTTCTCTGTGGCCTCTTTGGAGGCTTGCTCCTAATTAAACTCCTTCTTCATGATGCTCCCTCATGACTCGACTTGTCACAGGGCCTGTGTGAAGCAGGCACAGCATAGACACGGCGTCCTACATATTTAGACACCCGTCTCATTGGTACCCTTCAGCTCTGCACCCTCAGCTAGACTGGCCTAGACTAGGGTGGGCTAAGATGGGCAAGAGGACTACAGTGAACAAGGCTAAGAGAGGCAACCAGGGCTAGATTGAGATAATCGGAGGCTAAGTGAGGCGAGTATGAGCTACGAGGGAACTGATTCACATTGTGTATCACTGGTGTTAGTACATCTGTGAAAGATTTGAGTTCTCTGATATTTTAATTGCAGGAAAAAATCCAGCCTTATACTCATTTCATAGTTTGGGGTGTGGGTGATAACTTCATGTAGCTCTTGAGAAAAACTGTGCAGGGTATTTGGGTGTGAATTCTGGGTGGCCCCAGGGGGTCTGCTAGGGACAGCTGACGCCTGCCCAGAGCTCCTGCCATACCAGGATCCGTCTGCTCGGCATTCTGCCACCCTGCTCACCCTCTCTATCCCTCTATCCGTCTTTCTGCCCCCATCTTTCTGTCTCAGTCTGCTGCTCAGTCTGTCTCTGTCTCCCTTCCTCTGTCCTCTTCCCCCCATTTTCTGCAATACTACCACGTCTCAACAGAAGCTGAGTCAAAACATTGTTGGCTTGATGGGTACATCTTTATTTCTGATAGACTCAGGCTAGTTGATGGGTTGTGTTTGGAAAGAGCTTCATTGCTGACCATTCCCCTCTGCAGTTATCTTGGCAGTGGCTGAAGGGTACGACACATTCAATATTGTGTTTATGGCTATTGGCGACAGCCAGGCCAGTGAATGTTTCTCAATGTCTTCAACCCAATGGCTGACAGCATCAGTGAAAAACCCTCTACAAAAACAGCCAGTTTATAATAGGCCTTTTATATCTTCGCCAACACTGTATGGTCTTCAGAATACACATACTATTGTAAGCAAAACCAAGACTTATGAAAGAAGATAGTATATTACCAGGGGACAAAGAGTTTTCCCCAATAAATGCAGCATTTTATGGTTTTGTAGTATATTTCAGCAGCGATGAAAAACAAGTCGCTGACAGACGAGCACAATATAAAAGCATTAATAACTGTGCCACTTATGGTTAATCATGTTTGCTGTGCTGTTAAAGTATAATAAAATTGTGCTGGAATAAACAGCTTTGCCTGGCAGGGTCTCAGCCTCTGTTTGTCACAATATTAAAAATGGTAGAGAACAGGTTGATTCACTCTGACTATTGGAGATACTCCTTGGAGACATGGTTGTTTGCAAATGGTACAGACCTGCCTTCAGAATGTGTGAGAATTTGTGTAGGTTGAGTGTGACCACAGGGTGCACCTACAGTATGCACTACAGTCTTTTCAGTAACTGGTTTAGGACCCAAATGTGAATCACAATGGAATTTAAAAGGGCTCCCAAATAATCTTCAAGAAAATGTCATCTAAAGCTAGGGGCTACAATAATTAAATAGGTTTTTTAAAATTGTGCAAAAGTCTGAATGGAATACGGCAGGGTTAACCTAAAAGAAATATACATTTTCTTTGACTGGTCCTTGCACTAACTTACAAACCTGAAACCATGATTGTTTTAGGGGGAAAAGGCGACAAAAAGAGGAGAAGTCCGGAAAACCACAGGACAACAGGGAGCTCCTTTGCTTTTACCAATTGACAAACTCAATTTTGTCAGAGCAGATTGGTAAGGAGTAATGTGGTTCAGTGTCAGTAGGGGTGAGGCAGTGGGGAGAAACGTTGTCCCTTCCCATCACAAATAACAAGATGGAGGTGGTCATGAAGTGGACCCGCTGTGGATTAAGACCCCCCAGCACCACTGCACAATAAGCACACTCAGGGTGGCCTTGCTGGCGGCAGGGATGGGGTAATAGTATGTTTGAGATGTGCTCTCATTCTCATTTCTTTTTCTGTCTGGCTGGCTCAGTCTTACTTGCTCTCGTTTTTGTCTCTCCCCCTCACTCTCTCTGTCTCTCTCGCTCACTCTTTCTTTCTCTCTGCTTTTCAGAGTGGAGGGAACATCAGAGGGATCAGGCTGGCTTAGCTTATTGGAAGCAGATGGCAGACCAAAGGCAAGAAGGCCACAGTTTCATGAAGCGTGGTTTGAACATGCCAGGACCATGTCGAGGGGCATGCCCATGGATGATGGCTACATGGTGTGTGTGAGCGTGCGTATGTGTGTGAGTGAGCATTTGGGGGAAGATAGTTGATTTTGTAGGTTACCAATCTGAGGAATGGGACCACCAGATCACAGTCTGTCCCTGCCTGTTTTTTTCAGTCATCATCTGTGCATCCCTCTGCACTGGTTGAGACGACGTTTCAAAAACCATTGCATCAATGACTTTTCAATGATTTGGTGGCTTTGAAGCCCCTTACTCCTGGTGCCCTGCTGCACTATAATCACGAATCAAAGGCTGGCGTCTGGAATCCATCATCCCCGGGCAAAGTGGTCGTGTGTTCAGTAATAACGCTGGCTAACTGTGTAATTACTAGCTGTCTAGGGATTACTAGATTGACTAAACATTAAAAAAGGGAGTGAGAAGTAGAGCAAAAAATAGCGAAAAGTGTCAAGAGTAAGTGAGAGAGACAGAAAGCGAGACAGAAAGGCAAGAAGGTTCCTCCACATTTCTCCAAAGTGTGGTATTGTGATGGCGCATGTGCTAAAATCACCATTAAGAAGAGTCCACTGCAGTCGAGAGCCCACTCACAGACAGATAGTCTTAGCTAGCCAGTACACAGCACAATACCAGATGGTGCAGTGTTTCCCATATGGAATAGACAAACACTAAGCACATGTCAGAATCCAACACTGTTTGCTACAGCAGCATCCCGGCCCTGGGAACAAAGTGGTCATTCAGACTAGTCACTACACTGTATAATTACCCAGATAGACATTATGAGACACAATGCCAGCTCAGTGAAACTGGATAAAGAGGGCACTTATGTCTGCACCCTCAACCTACCCATCTTTCATCCCGTCTACACTCCAGTTGCATAATACGTCTCTATTCAAATGAGAGAAATGAGAATGGGTCTATATGTATTTCTAATTCAACATGAAAATCAATTTGCCAAGGCTAAATTGTGTGTGGAAAACACTCTCATACTTGCTTTATCCACTGTAATGCCAAGTGAGGCATTGATGTAATGTCACACATGTCACTATGATACTGCACTGTGACATTATCAATAAAGCCTTCAATTACATACATTTATCAGATAGTAACAGTATAACAGTCTCAGCAAAATGACTCCAGTTCTCTTGGAAATGGGTAAAATTCAAGTCCCCCTCCAGTCACCCTCTATTCCTTCTTTGTCCCCCCACCAATCTTCACTTATCGTCTTTTGTCTCTCTGTCTCTTATCGCGTGGTGCCACAGCAGGAAAAGGGAGCCTGAGGGAGGCCTTGAGTAACAATGTCCAGCCGGTTGACCTCTATACTGTGACCTTGAGTTTCCACACCCTGCCCAAAGCAGCAATCATGGCAGGGGAGGGGCTGAGGCCAGGGGGGGAAGCTCCAGGCAGGGCAGGGAATGCCATCTATAAAAATAGATCTTCATTATTCTGAATTTTCCACAAATAGTTTCAAAGAACAAGGCATCATTTCATCTTAATGGCTGGCGTGAATTGTTTTGGGCTGTGTAGTGGAAAAGCCTTGCCTTTTGGCAGCCCGGCCTCAGAAGTGGCCTGCCTTTTTCACCGCTCCACACCACAGGGACCACATATTGGCACATTTCAAACAGTCTATTTTTAAAACCTCTTTTTGTTGTTGTGGTGTGAGTACCTCAGACTTCCGCTTCAGTATATTGACCTTAAAAAACACCTCTGACAGAGATCCAAGTGCTACTTAGTTTCTTGTCTGAGGTTCTGCTTTTCTGGGCAGCGGGCTTCTGATGTGGAATAAACTGCTCAGCCTTTAGATCATATACATTATCTGTCATCTTGCTTTTAGCCTCTCTTAAAAAGTGGAAGAGGCATATAGTCTATAAAATAGGAACTCAGTAAACTTGGTCCCTTTATGTCTGAGGCTGGCGCCGCAGACAGATGTGTCCTAGTGTGCCAGCCTAAAACTTAGAGCAAACAATGTTGAGCTGTGTGAGGAGACTAACTTGGTCGTGTGAAGGTGAAACCTCTCAGGGTTTGTCACTTGTATCAGACCTGTTGAATAAAACCCACTTAATTCTATTGACATAGATAATGTAACTTTCCAGAAATGTGTTTCTCTGTAATAAAACAAGTTTTCAAAAACAACCAGACAGACAGCTTCTGTTTGGTAATGCAGGGTGTGGGGTGTGGGGTGTGGGGGGCGGACAAGTAAATTAAATAAAAGACTTCTTTATTCAACGGATCAAATGTTTATAGGCACCGCAGTGTCTCAGACCAGTGGTCTTATGCATGTGGTCGCCGAGGGCAACTCTTCACGGTCGATCCTCAGAAAGAGAGAGAGAGACGGAGGCTGAATTAATACTCTGACACTTCGCTTACTCACTCCTCTGTTTCAAAAACAACCCCCACCCACCCTGTTTCAAACACAAGGAGGGGGGAGTGAAAGAGAGAGAGAGAAAGAGAGAGAGAGAGATTCCATGCCTATTCTTCTACCCTCTCCCAGCAAGGACCGCCAGCTAGGCAACTATTTTTAGCCTCACCACACACTATTTTTAGACCACCACTTTTTGAGGCATTTATTAGAAAAAAAGAGCACATCAAATAAAACAGAGCGATGGTGGTGGTTGTTTTGGGGGTGGTGCTTTATTTTGACCATCTAACAAACTAGTTTTTATGTGGCGAGTTCAGTACGTGTTGCCAATCACATGGAAGTGTGAAGGGAATGTAGTCACTAAAAGTGGATACATTTAGAGGAAAACCTCGTCAGCAATGTCTCATTGCTTACCACCTTTTCTTTGCATCAGAACAAACTATTTTCTATCTTAAGCTTCAAGTCCGAACTGAAGAGGACAGAGAGGGGTGTAGACAGGAAAAGGAGGAGGACAAAGGCACGTCTCTGTTGGTGGAATTCACGACACTTTGAACATGGGAAAGATGTTTCGCATTTATATAACATGTGGTAGCTTGTTTATTTTTTCCACCACCTTTGAGCTTGATTGTAACTCTGTGAAAGACTTCCAGGGCCAACTTTACCGTAGTTGTTAACACTGTAAATAAAAAGTATGAACTGAAGGTAGAGGTGTGTGAAAAATTATTGACAGTGGTGCAATTTAATTAATTCTCAACCCCATATACTAACTAGCATGTTCGTTTTTTTTTGAAGATGTGCTGTAGCATGTACACAGCCTGTCACCAGAGTCTTTGTTTTAACAAACTGCAATACTGTTAGCTTGCCAATGTCACAAGGTTAATTTACTTAGTCAGTCAAAGCAGCTTCAGGTCTTAATCCTCAGCTCACCAGGAAAAACAAGCCATGTTGCCGATCTCTTCGTCCCTAGTAAACACTGAGGCACTGTGATCGCCATGACAACCCCACCCCTTACCTCCACCCCATGTTACACCACATGTACCCTATCCCAAAACCTCAAAACGACTCCACACAAAATTACTGTGGACAACTGTAAGACAGGAGATATGATATGACTCCCTTATTTCTCTTGGATGCTGACACATGTCAAAGTCGTAGAGGATAAATTAGTGAAGGCATTCAAGCCGGAGTAATTATACAGTATTTGAGAGCCATGAGAGGAAGTCATTCAGTGAGCTGATCAACACAGAAAACTCCTTAAGGCTAATGTTCTCCGTGCTGTTTAGAAACCAAATAAGCAGATAGAATAGCACACATGCTGGAAAATATTTTCACAAGAGCGAGGCAGAACATGAGTACACTGGCACTTCAGAGAGGGAGATCACATGTCCTGTTGACTTGCAAGAATATTATGAGAAAGCAGAGAAAAAGGAATTCTTTGAGATGACAAACTAGCAGTAGTATTTAGAATGTGTGGAAAATCGTGTTTTATTGGTAATTGAAACATTGTGCAAGGCATGCAGCGAACTGGTGTGGATATGCTACATTACTCATTTTCCTTTTGCTATCTCCCAGACATACCCGCTTGATTTACTTTCTCTTTATGTTTCTTCATTTTCACCCTCCCCACCCCCCTTACTTTCCCTCCCTCCCGTCCTCCCTCCCTCCCTCCAGTGGACTGTCACTGGGCTGAAATCACACCTGTGCTTCTCACACATCTCGGCACACGGGTGAAACATACGCAGGGTGAAACATGGTGAGGGAGCTTTGCTGAATCTCATTAGCCAAGCGGGTAGTCATTAACAGAATGACCTTTGGAAATAATTACCAGCCTTCCTCCCTCCATCCCTCTTTCCCTCCCTCCTTCTCTTTTTGCACTCATCCATCCCTCTGTCCCTCCCCTCCCCCCTCTCATTCAATAGTTCCTTCTAGGTGAGGACAGAGGGAGAGAAAGGAGAAATTAGTAGAGGATAGGTGGGGAGGCAGGTCCCTGCTGCTGCTGTTTAAGATTACAGGGTGAGCTGAACTTTCAGATTAGGTTAATCTGCTCGAAATGGGATTGGCCAAGGGCCTTTCCTCTGGCAGGTAGGCAAGCAGGCAGGCAGGCAGGTCAGCTCAGCACCAAGAGCCATGTGCCATTCCATGTGATACTTGAGCCAATGGCATCAGAGTGTGCTGTGCTGGCTGAGGTCATCACAATGCCGTCAGCTCTGCAGGGTTCAAGCCAATTGTCACCATGTATGTACACACGCATACACCCATGCGGTGCAGCCATTGCGAGCACACCCTTACACAGGCCAAACACACTTTTGTGTGTGTGCACATAAGCACAATAGCTCATACAGTACACACAAAAAATATAGCACTTTTGCCTCCTTCCAGTCAGGTATATCCAAGCATTGAGGGCATATAGCTCCCTATCACAGCTCACTCACTAACCCTTTAGTTGTTTCACAAACCTGTGTTCTTTGTTTCAACAGAGGGGAAAACAAACATATTGTGGAACAGGGATTTGGCACAGCCCAAGTGTGTTGTTGGATTTGGGGCCGTTCAATCACAGCAACAGCCAGCCAGCGCCGCTTAGGTTTGGGCTTGATCTGCAGTCATCGGGAGGGGAAAGAAAGGGTTCTTTCATGTGCTATTGCAATTAACAACCCCCATACTGGCATAATAAATCTCCAATAAGAGCTCAAAGTGATTGTTCTTAAGCAAGAATAAAAAGGGAGGAAAAAGGAGAGATGGATCTATTCTCTTGTCATTTCCCAACACGGCTTCCCGTTTCTCCTCTAATGCCGTTCACATGTCCAGGAAACCGGCCTGGCAGACAGCAAGTATAGGAAATCTATCTGCATGTTTGACTGTTTTATCTGGAGCCAGACTCAGAGTGTACTGTAGACCTGCCAGGACGACACACTTGGACCCCGCTTGGACGTCCAATGGTGGAGGATCTGCCTCTGTGTTTACTTTCATCAAGCTATGAGAGCCTAGTCTCTTTGAACAATTAGCATTAATTAAGTGGACCTCCCAACTTGTTTATGTGGCAGCTGATAACGCTAGTAGTACATGTTTTATTACAGTCCCTCGGGGGAGTACCACTGCATCCTACATGGCGTGGTTTAGGATTAAATGGAAGAATTCAAAACATTAAAAAAACATGTCCTCGGTTTGTATTGCCACTGTATTTATGTGATTGTTATGGGTTTCTGGGTGTCATGCATTGTGAATGTGACAATAATAACTTGTAACCGTTTTGATTAGCAATGCGTCTTTTGTTTTACAACTTGCGCTCAGAGGAGGGTTAGCTTTGGTTTCTTGGTCTTTTGCTTTCACAGATATTTGTGGAAGTGTCATTCCCAGCTGAGACTGTTTTCAAGTGAGTCATCAAGACCTTCTTTACCACTCCTCTCCCTCTCTCTATCTCCATTTCTCTCGCTCTTTCCATCCCCCTATTTCTGTCTCTCACATACATACACCCATTGACCCATACAAAGATTAAACATAATGCAAAAAGAATCTTAGAGAATATGTATGTTCAATGGAAAGCTGAATTAAAAAAAAGAGGAAGACAGAAAAAGAGTGAGGGAGAAAGAGAAAAAAAGCCCTCCAGCCTCTTGTAAACATGCTGTAGCTAGAGAGGCTGTGCAACGCTCTCAGTGCCACTCTCTCAACAACGCTAATTATCAACCAAAGACATGCTAATTACATAGAGCTTTATTGCTAATGTAGCAGGCCTCTATGCCAGCCGCCCACACTCTGAGCTCCGCTCCCCTACCTCTGCCTCTCCTCCCACTACACCTTCAGGCACAGCAGCAACAGAGGGAGAGAGATGCATGCATTTTGTATACTTCTAAAGACAAGAGCTTTCTACACATCTGAAATTAAATATGTCACATATCAGAGGTCATGTTTAAGATCTTATTGTTCGTCTGTGGGAACCTAGATTTCGTCTACACCCCTAAATCCAGCAGTTCATCGCGTTCTTGACCTCCTCCTCATCATCCTGCCATCTCAACAGGAAGTCCGCTTCGCTCCTGCCTCCCCCCAAACTCAACAACCCACCCACGTTCCTGCACCTGTGACGTAGCCTAGCAGCGGCACACAAGGCTCGGCGGGAGAGATCCAACCCCCCGTTCCCCTCGCTCCCCCTCCTCCTCCACACACCCTCCTCCCGCCCATGCTAAACGTGCTAGTGTCAGCCCTGTGGCCAATCCCGTTAGCACGCCGCAGCTAAGGCTGAAGGCCTCTTCAGATCGATTTCTCCCACTGTGAGTTGCTCAGAGTCCTCCAGGGATCACAGTGTAGGTAGTGCTCCACAGCACTCTTCCCCACTAGGCTCTTTAGCGTCTTCCCCTGACACGGCTGTTTGCACGTTAGCCATCCTCTGCTCTCTAATGGAGACACAGTTAAAGAGAGAGCTTCAAAGCAGGGAGCTCTCGTCACAGGCACTTGCTGAAACATGTGACAACTCTCTTCATGGGTGAGCTGGGGCAGGGTAATGCACTAACTATACAGTGGCTGAAGGGCTTGGTGTATAAAAGATATCAGTGCTTATAGCCACACCAGGGATGTGAGTGGATGCTAACTGGGTTAATGTAAATGATATAATGCATAGAGGATTATTTTTTATCCCTTCTGATATACTTGGATATGATTAATTTTGCACAAACTGTGGCAATTCATATGGATTTCTAATAAGACTCAAACTCAGCTTCGGGGGCACAGCATAGATGTTAAAAGCTTTACTGATTATTTAATCAGTTAGAGTTGCACAACATATGATAAATATGACAAAATTGATTTCATGTTTTAAAAAAGAATCTAAGCTTGCAAAGTTATAGCCTCAGCTACATTAATAATTTGAAAAAGGCTCAATAATATGAATTATAGGAAGGAATTAAGAGCACATACTCCATTGCAAAAAAGAACAAGCTGTTATGCTTTGTCTAGTGGATTTATTTGTGCTTATATATACTGTCCATGATAATGCACCCAGTCCATTCTCTTTGTTTTCATCATTATGGTTAGCCATATGTTGAGTGCTATATCACTTGATGTATGGGCTACATTAACACACTACATATTTGACTGCACAAAATGGAAATGGTGATGGAACAACAGCAATAAGGACAACAGCTAACCACTGCTAAGTCTGCAATATGTTGCGGTACATTTATTTATGCTGCTTTTTAACCTCCAAACATGATATGAAGGAAGAGGTAATTATATAAAGGATGGGAATAATGTAAGACGAAATCTCTTCCAAAGCAGCAGACATTTGATATAAATGTGTGAATTCAAAAGGTTTGTAGTCAGGTGCAGAGCGCCATCTGGAATAGCAGGAGTGTTCCCGGTGGGCCTGTCCACCCATGGGTGGGCAACAAGCCCAGCACCACCCATATGAAAAGATAAAAACATGCCCCATGCTGTTTGATCCTGTGTCAGACTTGGCCAGCCAGCTCCATAGGTGCGTGTGTGCTAAGGGTATACATTCATTACATCTCACTGGCCCCCGTTTTTATTTTCTGTCTTTTTAAATTCTGAGGTAACAATGACAGACTTATAGTGTCGTGGATAAATAGAGTCTAACAAATTAAGATCACGCTGCCATCAGGTGCCTGTTGAATTACAAACTGGGAATGCATAAACAATAATAACAAGGGAATACATATGGACACAGCTGAGGTTTTCTATGATCTTTAAGCTGCCAAAAATTAAACAGGTTTTATCTATCATACCATATATACTGCAAAAAAAACCCAAGTTTAATTCTAAATATTTTAGAAACAAGGATATATCGCTTATAATTTTCCATTTGTGTTTAATTTGTGAGAAGTGAGGCAAAGGGAGTCTGTGTATTTTGAATCATGAAACACAAACGACATTTAAATGCTGAATTACAGGCGAACATGTATGAATTTTCTATTTAATGTGATGTTGCAGGAATGAAAAATGCCATCTGGATTTGCATATTTAACACACTATAAGTAACAAGCAGACTAATAATACTGCTGTATGTGACATATTATACAGTTGAAAAAATATTATTTATTCAATATTACATTGTGGGACAGGTGCAGTTTAATCAGCAAGCATGGTGTGAGTGTAAATGTGTGTGCGCAAGAGAAAGGGATAAACTCTGCGTGAATGTGTGCATGTCTGTGTGTGGCCCACCAGGTTTGTAAGAGCTACAGTGTGAATGTTGCATAACAGGTTCACGTTGAGAGCTTAAGGATCCTAGAGGGTGCCAGCGTCATTTCCTGCTTTATCTACCTGCCTACTGGCTGGCCTGGTAGCAATGTTTAACATCGCCTTGAGCCACACTAGCGACATGTGTCCAAAGCAAGTCAGATAAACATCCTCGTCTAAGAGGCACATCAATGGTGACAAGACACCAAGGGCAGGGGCTGGTGATTACACACCACAGGGGACAGTCTGAAAGGTCCAGATCAATGATAGGCTTCCACTTTTATGTTACAAAGCACACACAACACAAGGAAGCAATTTAAATAAACATAATTTTCTTGAAATTAATGATATAGTGTGAGTCTTAAAATACCTTTTTTAAAAGCGATTGATATTGGGACCGAACCCTTGGGGAAGACCGACAAACTATGGGAGCAATTATTTCTTACACTATGTTAAGTGTGAAGACCAAAACAGAGAAGTAAGGGTTGCTGAATGAGTCACAAATGCTGTAACCATCTGTCTGCTTGTGCGTTTCTGTGTGTTTGCATGAGCGTGCATGTGTCTGTGCATGCGCGTGTGCTCCCGTGCATCTGTGTGCGCATGCATGTGTGCCGTCTGTGTTTTCTTGTAACTTACCTCCACAATATCGGAGTTGGTCCTGCTCTCATGGGGCTCGTTGTACTCGGTGTATTTAAGCAGGACCTTGTCCATGTCTGTGCTGGCATACTGGAACAGCTTGTTGGTGCTATTGAAGATGATCAGGGCAATCTCACAGTCACACAGCACACTCAGCTCATACGCCTTCTTCATCAGGCCAAACTTTCGCTTTGTAAATGTCACCTAGGTAAAAGAAGGAGATAAAATAAATAGAGGATAATGATTAGCCAAGGTGAGAACAATGTATAAATAATCCCTATTCACAGTGAGGGATTAAAGATTTGTGTGCACACATACAGTGTCACTGAATCTGGCACCCCTATAATCAAATCAACCATATTTTTTTGACTCGTAGTAATCATTTCATTTTAGCAAAAAAATCCCCCACCCTCGACATATAAATAGGAATCTGACGTGATAATTTTTCCTCTTTAAAATGAGTAGTTCTCAGGGTAACAACATTAAGAAAGTGTCTGCTGATGGTTCAACACCCCCTGACAGAAACAGTCCATCCACCATACCAGGAAAAAAGAAAAAAAAAAAGAAGCTGGGCTTGCGTTTAAGGAACTGAAAATACTCTGTCTCAGACAGATAACGGTAAAGAAGATCAGTTATTGCTTGTACATCAAAGTGCCCAGAGGTTCATAATAGAACATATGTCGCATTAAATCGCCACTTTCATATGGCCTGAATGTGCTTGCTCTCCCTCCCGCGTTTACACAAAAGAAATACCTATACCTATAACTATTTTCATCTAAAAAACAGCTGAGGCATGCTATTTTCTCACAGCGACATTAACACACATTGTTCAGTTGTTGTGTTGCCCAATTAACCGCCTCTCATGGTGAATAACAAGCCATTGATATAAATAACGGATGGGTTCCCTGACTGTGCTTGAAGCTGTTTGTGAGTGCTCAAATAGTGACAATGCACTCAACTTAAACCACAAAAATTGTCTTCTCTAATGGGGCTTTTTTTCTCTCTCTCTCTCTCTGTTTGTGGGTGTGTGCAAGCGCAAGCGCAAGCGCAAGCGCAAGCGCGTGTTTGTGTGTGTGTGTGTGTTAGGCCCAAGACTGGTACCTTTAATAACACGCGCATACAAGTGCCAACATTGTCAAAATAGAACAGCCTCTATTCCTCTATTGTTTGGATCAAAACTAGAGCAGTGAAAGAGAGTTAATTCCAGTGAGCTGCACCTGGTTTCTTTTCCAAGCCATGTGTGCGAGCTCTTTGGCTGTATGGGAAAAAGAGAAAATGTGCCACTGCCAGCCTCCCTCTCTAAGCAACACTGCTTTTTTTTTTGTATTGAACTTTCTTTTATTTTCTTCTGTGACCGTGTGTATTATTTACATTGGAGATCTGTATTGACAAAGCTTTTTACAGAGAGGAAATACTGCCAGAACTGTGCCCAGCTGGTAGCTAATGATCTCAGTTTGTTGATTAACTGCATGTTTGTCTATTCTCTTCTGACACTTAAGTGGGCCAAAAAATACAGAATGAAAACCTCCCAACACTCAGTTAAACAAGCTCTGAATACAATAATAAAGACTATAACTGCAGGCTATAAAAGCCTTTAAAAGAAGAGATCTCTGTGTGTGGTAGTTCGGAATAAAGCATGAATAGATTTGTGGCATAAACCTATCATGCATTGCCCTTCACATTTTCTATTACAACTCCGAAGTCTGAAAGAGGAGATAGGGTTGAATGGATATTGATAGATAGTTTTGGATTTCCTGAAATCATATCTCCCAGGATGCACCAGGGAAACTGAATATCAAACTATCCCTCACCTCCACCCTGTCTTTCTCTCTGTCTCACTCTCTACTGAGAGTGGGTAAAACCTTGCATGAACTGCTGCATCCTGGACCAGCTTCCCAACCTAAAAGTTTTCCAGTGATGTCATCGCATCACGCCAAACTGTGTGTGACTACAGAGGCTGAAACCAGAGACACGGCATTCTAACTCCCTACAAACCGGTGTATGCAATGTCAGGTTGTGTACCTCGGCACAAACACTCATCTGATTCACCGACGGCATAAGGAGAAAAAGCTCCCCTGGGCTCTAAATACCATGCTGACATTTACACAGTCATACTGAAATATGAAAAAAACGAGCCTCATTCTTAACGCTGTAAGATCAAAAGGTATCTTGTGACAATAAGATTAATTGTCATATCCAACCCACTCTGAGCTGCACCGTCCAAAACTGAAACGTGCGCACCCTAAAAAGGTCTGCCAGCCTTACAACAGCAGAGCTACAGTACAAATCGTACATGGGCGAGTAAATAAGATGACAGGACTGTAGGACATAAGGTCAAAGCAGACTATTCAGGAACAGGACATGTAGAGTGTTGTCTTCCCCTGGTGTTTTGATGCAAGGGGCACCAGGGGCAAACGCAGGACACAGCTAGCTGCCGGCCCAGCTCCGTTATCACCCACTCACTCAGTCACACACTCTACTGGGGCCATTAATGTTTCAAAAGGTGGCACGTGGCTCACACAGTGGGCTGGGTGTGAGTCCCAGAAGTCCTGAGCGGCTAGTCTCAAAGGGGAGGTCCACATGCTGGCTCGGATCACTCACATATTAGTGGACTAGTGGCAAACATCAGCACAACCACACACACACCAGCAGTGTAAGGTAACAAGCAACTTGGACGACACTCATTCGCTGCTTCTCATTGCAACATGTAAAAAAAAAAAGCAGAATCCAATCAAAGTTGTCTTGAGCCTCACACTTTAAATGAGGAACTGTGCGTGCGTTTCCCACATATTATAATTCACACGTAGACTGACTTTAACAACACCACAGGAAGAGAATGAGTGTGATTATGAAAAGCCTTAACTGACCAAACAATAACACCTACATAAATATCACACCGCACCCCCACATCTCAATCTGACACGTACAACCTGTTACCTCCAAATCACATATATTATGAACTCCATGCACATGCATCCATAAATACAGGCATATACTGTATACGGTGAATGCAAGCTTGAACAAGTACACACACACACATTTCAAAAGACAGTTGGCCTGCACATAAATGCTGTCTTCATGGTAAATACTGGTGCAAACATCATGTGGGATGTGCTTGAGGTAACTCTGTCGTGACTTCATGGCCTCACATGATGCCGTCATGCGACCCTTTTAGCACATCAACATTCAAGCTGGTGATGTCACCACAGGCCTTTCCTGTGCAAGCTCAAAACAGCTCTCTCGGCCCACACATCAGCTGTAAACTAGTGCGCCGGACCTGTATTCGAGGAGCCACTGCTCTGCACTCTTGAGTGGGTAAAAACAGATGCTATGAATGGCACACCTGATCTACAAACATTTACAGATATCTGACAGTGAAAGGCCCCTTCAGAAGAAAAATACTAATGACTGAAAAACTGAGTTAAACTGAGAAAAACTGTTCATAGAATAGTAAAATATTATGATTATGGACTTATTTTGTAGCTAAGGGAACTAATTAATACTCTGCTGAAATCAGTTATCTATATCTTATTTCTAATTTATATGTTGAATTTGACAATATATTTTTCTTTCACTGAATGGGGCCTCTGTCCTTGTTGTTAAACCAAAAAAAACCAAACATTGTAAACCACCCGTATGTCAGTGTGGGTGTAATCTTTTCTTCCTTGGTCAGTGCGTGCTGTTAGACACACCACTATGTTAATAACAGAGAGCATGGCATTACAGCACATTTGCAACTGTGTGTGCTGTTAAAAGGGACCAGTGTAAGTGTGTGAGTGTGAACCCAACTGTGTCTTTTCACAGTAAATTGGTAACCAGGGTGTGAAACTTATCTTCACACGCACAAACATACAAAAACATGCACAGACAGAGAGGGAAATTTTGTGGACCGTTTTCGGCTATCGTTGAGGTAAAGACTAAATCATGGCAAAATGGGACAGCTGACTTGCAAACTGCCATTGTATGCTTCTAGGAGAGTCTCTCTGTTGTCTCTCTTGTGAAGTGGTTAGTGGCTAAAATTCTTCTCTTTAAAAAAGATGCTAGACATGTTTATCAGGATAAGTCTCAACGCATTCTGGCTCTGCTTCTACAACAAAAAAATCATTAAGAATTTTGCCCTGAATATCTCAAAGTCAACTTGAATATTTTTTGCTTGGAAACCTTTTAACTAGAAACACTAACCAAATTTCACAACAACTTAACCTTCTGAGAGATTACTCGATGATGGAAAAGCTCATGGCCACAATAAGAGACAGCATGCAATTTTACTTCAAAATTTGAGACCAGAACACCCCTACCCTCCCATCACTACTTGTAATATATGCACGAATACCTACTTCTATATGTACATGCTGTTACCTAGTATTAATCTCAATGACTTTGGGACATAATGAGCAATCACTCATAGGCATAAGTATCGTGAACATGCACTGTAGATTCACTGTGACACACAAGCCTTATTCGTTCACCCCTATCCTCCTCCACAACCCCATCCCAAGAGAGATTCAGACACATGCACACACACATGCATTCAGACACACACCCATGTAAACACCTAAACATGCTACCATCACATCCCCTGTCAGAGCATAGCCCTCTCTTTTCTTTCTTCTTTCTCTCTTTTTCGTCATTCCACAAATGTGTGTTTGTGTGTTTATATGTAATGTGTATGTTATATGTATGCTATCACTGGAAAATTACCAATAGAAATATATGTGTATAAAATGAAATAATCAGTTCTGCTCTGCACAATTGACCTGTCACATTTCCTCTGGCAAAGAAGGAGAAAAACGCCCAGGATAAACAGAAGGACGAAAAGAAAGGAGGGACAGTGGCCGATTCTCTGCCGCATGGGTGAGAGGGGAGAGAGAAAAGAGGGGAGGGAGGAGGAGGGAGAAGAGAGGGGGCGGACGCACAGGAAGCACATTTGTATGCATTTCCTCTCATAACAGGAAGAGGCCAGTGGCTTCCCCTTCACAATGGCTTCGCTTCTGCTTCCCACCTCCTGCCTGCTTCCCTGGGGGAGGAGGAGGTGGAGGAAGAGGAGGAGTGGAGAGACAGGCACCAAAAACTGCTGGTTAGCAAGCCAAACATGGCCATGCGGGGACACGGGCGCGCAAGCACACACATACACACACACACATAGATGTCAGTCAGCTATGGAGCAGCACGATTGGTCTTGAGACAAACACTTATCCCATTGTCAGGGGCCAAGCAGGAAGACATGGGCTTACGCAAAAGGAATAAGAGGAGCCCAAGACCTGGGCCTGAACTCTGCCTCCCAGCCAAAGAAGCTGTTAAGAGGGGCATTACGACAAAAGAGGCTTTGTCCCACCTCTAATATATGCTATGCTCTTCTCTCTCCTCAAAACCCCACTTATCATCCTTTTTCAGTGCGCCTTCATTATACAGTAGGAACAGGAGGCAGCAGACTCCAAACACTTCTTCATTCAGTATCTGAATCCAAAGTGTCCACTTTGAGCAGTTAAAAGCTAACCTGTGGAACTGATTGAGTGGTGTCTTAATTATGCCAATTTTAGTTATAGGTGGCTTAAAATACATGCCAGTTTAGATTGCTCTTCTTACCAGAGCTCGTAATTACATTTTAGGACAGCACTGTAATGGCTGGCTGGGCTCCTTCTCTGTATGCTACTGTTTATGCTGAAAAACCGCAACTGGGAAAGGATATACCCACTGTCTAAAAAAAAAAAGTGGATGTTACATTGCAAGACCCAAGTTAGTGGCCGGAATGACAAAAATAACTTTGTTGTCATTCATTTGAGGTGGATCAACTTTTGTCGTGGCACTAAGGCTGAAATTGTATACTTAGGGCACATCGTTTTCACTTTTCACCAATTTTCCACAAAAAAAACATAAAAGACAGGAGCAGATTGGTTTAAACTGATTTTCACACAGATTGTACTTTATGTCCCCACGCATTTAATTGTTTTAGTAATTTCTGCTGCAAGAAGATCCTATTAACCCCAGTTTCCACTAAATGAAGTCTTCTTGTTACAAGCACAGCTCAGAATTTGCTTCTAGTAGTAAAAATGAAGAGAAAAAATATGGAGAGAAGATGTAAATGAGCTGCAGATTATGAGCCTGTCCCTCAAAGTAATTTTTAAAAAAAACAAAAAAGCTATACATTTTTAATCACCAGACTACAGACTGTACGCACGAACATATTTTTGTAATCAGATGTTTACACATAATTTTGTATTAGAAATTTTTAATAAAATTTCCTTATTTTTCTTAATACTCAAAGTACACCCTGATAAATAAACAGACTTTTACTTTGAAAATTGAAAGCCCAAACATAATGAGCACTATAGCTGACAAAGGAAAGAAAAGCGAGGAAGCTAGACAAACCATTAAGACTTTCTAGTAAGTGAAAATTAGAGAGTGAGGTGAGAGAGCAAAATGAGCCATGTGAAGAACATGTGAATCAGAAACGAAGCAAGAAATAAGTTGAGAAGGCAAAATGGAATAAAAATACAGTAGAGAGAAGGTGAGAGTTTAGTGAGCCCTTTTCAGGTGAGGTCTCGCAGCGCTGAACATATGACAGAGAGGAGTGCCACTCGCTGTGGTAAAAGAAGGAGATGGTAGAAGGTGGGAAACAGGGAATTAGAGGAGGGGTGCAGGGGTGAGTAGCTACCCTGTGGGCCTCATTATTTTCCTGCTGTTAATTTCACTCGCACATTTTCTCACCCCAGTGCTGTTGATTGGAGAGAAGAATGCTTTGTCGTAGAGACAAAAAGACCCCTTATTTCAGCTGCAGCGCTGCCGTTAACATGGTGAGGGAAGAGAAGCGCCATATGCAGGAAGACATAAAAACATGTATTTTTTTATCTTCTTTCAGCCAAGTATGTGTTAAGTGTGACTGTTGTTTGTGGGAGTTGGGAGATCCTGTTGTTTTACTTCCTGTCACTGATGACCTGATCCATGTTTAACCTTTGGCCCTGGGTCCCTTCCCCCTTGGAAACCACATGTCCCACACACACACACACACACACACACACACACACACACACATACACACAGATTTGCACAAACAAGTCATCCTAAATTAAGCCCACTGAGTGTACTGGCTGGAGAGGTAACACTAATTAGAGCCAATTGCAGTAAATTAGTCGATCCCCAAGACCGACTCCAGAGAGATAGATGTGTTTTAGATGTGTACATGTGTTTACAAGCATGCATTTGTCTATGCTGCATAAACAAGACACTAAATACACTATCTAAGTATGTGTCTGAGTGTATAATTTGCTATGTCTCAAATTTATGCCAGTGTGTGTACGCACACACACACCTGTGCATGCATCTCGTACTGTAGGTGTGTGTGCCTATCTGTGCGTGTGTGTGTGCTAGCTGGGGCAAGAGAGTCTGCTCTCTGTGTACAGCCCATGAGTTTATGGCACAGGGGGCTCTTTCATGTGCCCGAGGCTGGGAGAGGGTCTGAGTGGTTGGGGGGCTAGGAGCCAGGGCTCACACACTGCTGCCCACTGTCCAGGGCTCCGGGCAGCCAGTCAACGCCAGGGAGGCCTGGCCCTTCTGCCCCTGCTCTGGGGAAGTGTTTCGGGGCTTGGGGGTGGCAGCCCAAAGTGGCCGCCCAGAGAGAGCCAGGCTCTGTGCCCACTATGATACTGCCGCTGCAGGGAGGGCAGGGGTGGCGAGGCAGTGTAGCCCTGTAGGTGGCAAGGTAGCGTTGACAGCCACACAGAGTGGTGCCACTCCAAAGAGGACTGCAGTATGAAGTGTGTATGTAGACATCTAAGAATCAGGGGAAATGTTACAATAGCTTTATATTGCAATTTTGGACTGAAACAGGAATTGTACAATGTTCTGTTTTATACAGCTGCTGGATTTTCATATTGTGTCAGATCACTATTGCTATATACTATACTGTATATTATGTACAAATAATAAAAACAATATCGATCTGTTTAATTCAGAAGAGCTTTAAGAAGATGGCAAAACGTTTTAGACATAGAACAGTAAAAGTATGTAAAGAATGTGAGGTTGAAAGCACGCTATACAAATTCCTCTGGTGTTTATTTGGCTTAGGCTCTGGGACATTTCCTCAAAAAGGAAGTGAAAATATGCAAAGCCAAAGCTTCCTTTTTTTGTTTTTTCTTTTAAGAAGAAAATTTTAGTTTCGTGTCTGTCTCTGTCTCTGTCTTGTGATGTCCGCCTCTACAAAATTTGGTGATGTCATTTATTTGGGCTGTAGGTTGAATGACACTGAATGCCTTATGCGCTGCATGCATGCGGTGTTTTCCACATGACCTGATGACATCATTTCAGTAGGAATTGCTATTCAACTAAAACAAACAACTAAAAAAGTAATCTATCATTTTAGAGATCAAAACAACAAAATCCGGTGATATATTGATTTTCCTTTCCCTGAACCCTTTCTCTCTCCTCCCTCCTCCTCCTCTCCTCCCTCCTCCTCTCTCTGTAAGTAAAGCCCGGATATCTCAGGCATCGATTCCCCTCAGGTGTCCTTCCTGTCTCCCTCTTTCCCTCCTTATCCGCAGGAGCCGGAGTGCCTGGTGCAACTGGCGGGCCCAGTCTAAGGTGGGATGAGAGAGAAGGGCTGAGATAACAGTAAGGAGGAAGTGTGGGTGCTGCTGCAACACGATAGCTTTAGTCCTCATCTAAAACTCTGTGACCTCCTCCTTGCTCTTCCTCTGTCTCTGTCTCTCTGTCTGCCTGTCTCTTTTCCACTAACAAATACATAAATCAGAATACAGAGTACATAGATGCATACTGTCACACAACCTCCCTGCCTGCCTTTTTTTAAATCTTTCTTCCTATGTATCTTTATCACTGTCTCCTTTCTGCAACTGCGACTCTAAAGGCGCCCTGTTTTTGAGATGAGCATGCTGTGTGTCTCAGACAGTAAAACCATGATTACTGGAAGTTTCTTCTTTATCTCAGGTACACTCACATTCTCACTCTCCTCTTGTTACTTGCATTCGCGCTCATTGAAATGAGTCACGACAAGGGTCACAATCTGCTTCAATTACTCCTCCAGCGTTGCCCAATCGATTCCTTGAACCTCTTTATGTCACTTTTCTGTGGCCGCAAATGACTGTGTGTTTGATAAAGCACACTGTGAGGAATGGTTGTGGACTATTACCGTGGATGTCAGCCGATAGAGACGCGGCCAAAGGAATGAAGTGGGTCTGTGTTCAGACAAGGTGTGCGTGCCTGCATGCGTGTTTGACCTGTGATCCAGGGGCCACGTTAGCAGCGTATGGATCCAATTGGGCTGCCAGGAAGCTGACAAAGTGTCAGTGGTCAGTCGTGCCACAGGAAGTGATCAATTGTGGGCCTCGAGGGCAGGGAGAGAGCTCTGTCTCTATCTATTTCCTGCCACAGACGGTGGTGTCTGCTTGAATCACGCTGTCCACAATTTATTATGTCTCTCTCAAGTAATGCCAGCTGTTGCTAAAAAGTGTCTTGCAAGAATTCCATTGTTGTTAGGTCTGTTATTTGACCATGATTTCTTTTTCAAATTACTATGCCCAGTATCTCTGATTTAAAAGTGTATCTCTTGTGCTACGCAGAGGAAAGCTACAGCAGTCCTACTGTTACTGATTTAGCTCAAGAAAAATACTGATTCAGTGCCTGTCTCCCAGGGTGCCCTTCATCTCCACCCTCTTGGCCCAGTCCAGTGTGTCACTTTAGACCATCTCATCTCTGTTTGGTTGTTTGTTTATGTTTTCTCCCACCCCGCCTCTTCGGTGCTGCCACCGGTAATATTCCACTGCCACTGAGCTAAACTGGGTGGCATGGTGTGAGGGGTTGGGTGTGTGAAGGGTGCTACAGTTGTGTTTAGGCCGCAGCCCTCAGAGCGGGCAGTGATATGCGTAATGTTTTTTGAGAATTACAAATGTTCTCATGCAAATCCCTTTTTGGAAAAATCCTCCTGGGGCCCTCACACTGGTTTGTTAGATTGAGGGGAAACAAATCTGCCATTATAAGCCAATGGAACTCTTCCACCCAAAGCAATATCCCTACATACACTTCTCTGTCGCCCAGTTCACATATTGCCCAGACTCCCAGAAGACCTTCATTGTTGAGGGCTATGTGGGGTGTAGGGTGTTTCTCCTTCTTCCCTCCTCCACCCCTCCTCTTCCCCACCCTCATACTCATCCATCCTCCCATCCCCCAGGGACTTACCTGTCTGTTGCGTTCATCCATAATCCGCGTGATCTGAATCTTTTTCCTCCCCATCGTCCCCGTCTCTTTCTTTCTCTCCTCTTTCTAAAGAACTTTATGCTTTCTTCACTCTCCTCTTTCTTCTTCTTTCTCTTCACTCTTCTGCTCTTTCTTTATCTGTCTTTTTTTCTGCTTTCTATTTGTTCCAATCAACTCAAAGATTCCAGCATCCGTACCTGCAAGAAAGAAATGGGGAGGGGGGAGGAGAGGATGAGCATTAAATGAAATGAAATATGGCAAAATACTGAGAGAAAAAATAATAAAAGTGGCATCATGGCAGCCACAAGGGAGGGTGAAGAAAGACAAAGAATCTGTCAACAATGTTGTGAGAACCGCTGTGTTTTTCACTGTCGATATCATGCAAATCAGTTTTCGCATTTTTTTCCCAGGCACAGACTATGAGAGGAGACAGCGCTGTCAGGATCTCGCTTCGTTCACAGAGAGTTTGACAGTGTTTTGGAAGTGCCGCTAACTTAAACGCTCTAATCACCAACACTGTAACATTACCTCCAGAGTGAGAAATACATTTTGTTTCTTCCCACGAACTGCACTGTATTGACAGTGGAACTGCAAGACACAGCTTTTTCTACTCTATCTGCTGCTCATCTCCAAAATGGCAGACGTGAGTCGCAGGATAGAATACAGATGTAAAACCGAGCTCAGGCTTGTCATGTTCCGGCAAAACAAAGCCAAAAAACAAAAGAAGAAGAAGAAGAAGGGGGGAAAAAAGGGCCAAGAGTGATCTTCTGAAACATGGTAAACGGACGTTTTTTAGAGACAGAAATCAAAGAAAATTCCAAGCATGAACTTAATCCAGCTGGAGGGATTGCATGTCAAGGAGTGCATCTGAGGAGCATCTGAACAAATGCACTTGTGTGTTTGCTTGTGTGTGCACGACTGAGTGTGTGTGTGTGTGTGTGTGTACCCGTGTTTGAGGAGTGGAGGCCAGCAGCTGATGAGCTGGACTGCATGTGCGAAAAAAAAAAGCTGCGCTCCAAAAAGTTTGCGTGAGTGAGTGACTGTGTGTCCGTGTGTGCGTGCATGTGTGTGTGCACGTGTGTGTGTGTGTGTGTGTGTGTTCTTGTGTGAGTTTGGCTAAGCCAGAGCTCCAGTGCATCTCTCCAGAGTGCTAAAGTAGGCCAACCCAATCTATCTCAGGGAGGAGCAGAAGAACTGTTGTTGTGTTTTCTTTTGACAGTAGAGGTGATAACGTCCCTCGTTATGCAAATGAGCATCCCATTATTTAAGCTCAGTGCAATGCAGGGGAGCTGTCAGCGCCGTCACATAAAAAAAAAAAATCCTCCATCTACCCTGCCTTTTTTTCTCTACTTTCCCCTTCTTCTCTCTTCTCTCCTTTCTGAACCAGATTTCCGGCACCTGGCAGCACAAGCATCAGACATTGATGTGGAAGACGACACCGCTTCACCAAAAGACATGTCAGTCTCAGTCTCTCTCTCTATCACTCTCTCTCTCTCTTCTCTCATACACCCTTGCTCTCTTCCTCGCTCTCTCATATTCTCTCCTTTGCACACTCCCGCACACATACATTGTAATGCACTTCCTTTCCCCTTCTTTCCTTTTTTTCATCTTCCCCTAACCTGAATCCATGTATTTATTGAGTAACATGCATGAGAAAGCACAAGAAAGCTCTAAACCCCTGAGGTGAACGCAGCACATTGCTATGCACTTGACCTCTTTGTGCGAGAGAGTAGGACATTGATAATGAAAGCGCGTAATAGGGACATCCAGGGATACTTGACAGACCAAGGCCTGTAGCAGTAGTACATTACAGTAGATCTTTTTCATTTGCAACGGAAATCACAGGCTGTGTTCCACCTGCTTGGTTCTTTCAAAATCTAATGTACAGTAGTGTTTAGTTTAGTTAGGGTTAAAACTAGTATGATGATGTGGGCCTTCAGAGGCCATATGCATAAGAAAGGTTTAGTAAATATATTGCATTTTCAAGGAATAATATTGTTTATTATGTATAATATAAGATTCCCTGCCAAAAACTTCCATCACACAAAAATTGAAAACAAAGTGAGACAATACAATTTGAACAATGATGAAATGCATGACAAAAAAACTTCCTGAGTTGATGGTTTGGAATACGCCCACTTATGGAAGAAATGAGATACAAACATAAATGCATCATTTGGCAGTTAGGACAACAGCCGGACTGCACCATCATAATAATAACAAGATCTAAAATAACTCTGTGGCAGCTCTGAAGAGGCTATCCAAAACATTTTAGCATTGCTCTGCGCAAACACACCCATCCACAGACAGAAAAACAAAGAGCTGCCCTCTGGAAGAAAACAAAGAAGGATGTTGTCAGACAAACTAGGATTACAAGCCAACACCAAGGCGCTTGGCACAAGACAGCCAGACAAGGATATCAATCAAGCCGGCGTACCTCAATCACAGGCTGACAGCATCATCCCCTCCCAGTCTTTGTACTCAACACTACCCAGCCCGGGCATCGCTCCAAACAAGGAGGCGTTACCTCTGTGATCCCTGCCTCCTGGCCTCCACCTCCTCCTCGTTCCTCCCACAGCCCACTGAGCAGAGCTGAACCTCTCAATGTCAACAACCGCTGGGGCAACACCTTAGGCCTTACGTAACATTAACGCTAAGACTAAGCCCGTGTCCTGAACATTTAATCCCTGCTTTTGGCTCCCAGCACCAGCCAACGCTCCCTGAGGTGAGGCTCTGCTGCCGCTTAGCCCCGTGTCGGTGCCTCCCTGCCTCAGCCAGCCCCCCCTTCCCCATCCTTTTTCACTATTGCCTCCTCTACCTCCTCCTACACAACGACGCAAGCTCCCTTCTCTCTGTCTCCACTAACCCCCCACCACACCCCCCCTCCTGCCACCAACCCCCACTTTTCCTCACACCCGCCCCCATCCCATATGAGTGCCAGGCAGCTCCTGGATGAGAACTGAGTACCCACCTCCTCATCGGGCTCCCTTCCCTCTCCTTCCGTCTCCATCCCTCGTGGTGGATAGAGCATCACTTAACTTAACAGATTACCACTGAATCACTCAATCCAATTTAGCCTCATGACGCCAAGACAGTGAAACGTAGGAGAAATGCAGGAAACAAGCACTACTTAGTGAACATGGTCAAGTGCCACAGGGCAGTAATCCTCAGCAGGAATTTTTCACAGGGGACTGACACTGACACCTGACCTTGAGAGGGCAAATGAGGTGAGAAAGTAACAAGGGGAAAAATGAAGACACACAGCGCGAGACAGAAGAGAGAACTAACAAGCTTGTACACACTAAGCCAATTTACTAATCCCAAAGTAAGGCGTGGGGAAAGAGGGAATGAGCTGTGGAAAATGAAGAATAAACAAAAGGGTTTCTTTATCTTTTCTGTAGAGTCTGACTAATGGTATGCCTGCATTCACACTAGCCTGGTAACTGGAAGGAGGCCGAAGCGGGAGACTGCTAAGGTCAGAGAGCACGCTGGCACCAAGCAGACAGAAGGACAACGGTTGCTCCTCTGCTTGTTTTATATCCTAGGTCCCAACTCTCCGTGCTTTGAGTTGGAGAGGTGACAATGAAAGAGAAGGAGAGTGGAGGGAGGAAAACAGAGAAATGGAGAGAAGAGAGGGAAATGGAGTGAAGCATAAAGAGGGATCTTTTGAACAGGCACCAGGCCTCTCCAGGGGGAGGGGAAGAGCTGTACCCACGACCCTCCCATCTGTTAAGCAGACGGACGGAGAGAGAGAGAGAGAGAGAGAGAGAGGGATGAAGGTTGGGGGAGGATGGGAGAGATGGAGAGGGAGCAGCGATTCAGCACATAGATCTAATGAGCATTCTCTCTCTCTCTGTGTCTCGGAAGTGGAGCTGAGAGGACGATGAGAACATATACACTCAGTGCACCACAAGGCTTGATTCTAGGTCGCCTCTCTCCCAAGTGTTTAGTCACTAAAAACTAATATACAGCACATGGCGCTTTTTCACATTCTAATAGACGGTCTGTAGGGTGCTTGTTAATGTGGCTTTGTTATTGAGGACAGACACTGAGGACTGAAGACTTCTCTGAATCAAGGAGGCGACAAAAAGAGGAACTTTACCTTGACTCATGCTCGGGACTAATTCGTCACTTTGAGTGACAGCTGCAGAGTTGAGATGAAATGGACATGAACCCTGGTTCCAAGAACAAAAGTTGCATGCATTCACCCATTAAATTATTTCTGCATTCAGAGAATTCTGAGGGAAAGTGTTGAAAATGAAACTAGCACCCTTGTAAATGCAACGTGTGTAGAATTCTGCTGATGCTGATGTTCTCGAATCCTAATTCTACACGTTATAGCAAATTGGGGAAGGTGATTTATCATGACAGGATTGGCGATGTTTTTCCAAGAAACCCCACCTCGGCAGCACAGCCTCGGCTCATGGTACATCTGCAACACATTTGGTAATAGCATGCGTCCTGAAAAAAAAAATATATATAAAACGCCAGTATCCCCTATCCTCCTAGGAAATGTGGTTGTGAGGATTTGAAATAACATATTACACTGCAGTAAGTAAACCTTTTAGGAGGTGTATGGTACATTAAATAAACGCTCTCTCTTTTTAAATAAACTCCCATTTCCTTGAAGAGGAGGACGAAAAAAAGCGCTTTAATATGGTTTTCCAAATACAATCTGAATGTCAGTACACACTCACAGTGCTCCATTTTTACTTGAGCATTTCTGTCATGTAGAAGATCTTTTTCCTCGAAAACATTAAAGTTTTTTTTTTTTTTTCAGATGTGTAGATTTTTGGAGGTTTTTTCTTTGTGTTTTTTGATGTAGCTATACACGTGTGCGCCGTTATAAATGTGGATGTGTTTGTGAGTGCATTTATGTGTGTTTGTGCTTTATTTGGAAATAGCGGTACACAGCACTTTATCTCCTGTCAGGATGGATGGAGATGTACCAGCAGAAATGAGAGGAGGGGAAGGATCAAGCAAAGGAGCGAGTCGATGGCCAGGCAGGATGGGAACAGAAAAAATGTGTATCAGGTCTCATTGTGCCTCTAATGTCATTACAGGCAGTGACTCCTCTATGTGGCACGCCGCACTCCCCATCTGTCAGAGCGAGATAGGCAGGGTGACGAATGGCTATCACTGCTACTTCCCTCAACCCCCACCACCCCCACCCCCCACTCTAATGTCTGTATCTTTTTCGAGTGCTGGGGGAGAAGAGTGACCTAAACCTGGGCGGTAGCCCATGCGTAGGTGGGCCTCTATGGCTCTGAATCTCAGCAGATATTAGTGCTAATTTAACATGTTAGCGGCTAAAGAGATTAGCAACATGTACATCTGGGGATTAGAGTGATAGTGGTAGATCATCTTATAATGTGTTCATTCCTTTTTTTTTTTTCCCAGTGAGCGTTCTGGCTAAACTTGAATTTGAGAGGCTGTAGTGTGTGTATGTGTTCTTATGTGTGTGTTGGAGGATATGTCTTCACCTGTCTCTCTCTATTAGCTCATGATTTAGTTGGATCATTAGTGAGACAGAGACGGTTTCACATGTATTCTATTTTCAATCTCCATGTGCCTTAGAACTGAGACACCTGTCTATTGATGAGGAGGAAAGTAAGCCAATAGCCTGTGGTTGGCACAAGTTTTATACACTCTGTCAAGCACTCACAAGTGTGATTGACATTATGGAACAAAGTATATTGTTATAAGTAGCAGCTCAAGTGCTACAAGATGAGCTCTCAATTTCTCGCCAACCCCAGTTCAACCAATTTCTCAACTTAAAACTTCATACTTCAACTTTAAACTTAATTGATTTTCGTACTAATGAGACTCTGCCAGCACTGTTTCCCCTCTTATCCTTCAATCCAACAGCTCTGCCCCGGGGTCTTGGAGGACAGAAAGACAGGAAACACACATACACACACATATACACACACAGAGCTCAGCGGAAGGATGTGACATCAGCAGGCACAGACAATCAAAGGTGCCAAAGGTGCTTCCTTCCCTAAATCACTCTGGCCACAGAGCATACGTTGGGAATGAAAATCCAATCGCCAGCAGCTTATGATGAGTGCAAATAAACAGAAGCAATAAGCTTTCTGAAAACCAAATACTTTAGGCCTTACTTTGAGTTCCTTAAACCGTTGCTTTTGCTTCGTATGGCCAAGAGTCCATATACTTATAGTTATAATGGAACTCTCAATCAAAACAAAAAAACTTAACTTAAAAATCTTAATTTTTTTATTCTGCCTAAATATAAATTGTAGTAACTTTTGAATAAATTTAAGATATTGAACTTATTGAAAATAAGAGACTGAAAAAAAATATATGAACCATAGTTTTGGGTAAATACATCCCTGTAATTGGAGCGGCACAATATGAGATAATAATATTAGCATCAAGACAAGTATTTTTTACACCTTTCACTTCCAATTCATTCAGCACCTTCGCTGCACTAGCTTTCAATCACAATAGCGATCAAACTGAAATAGGTTGAACATTTCTAAACTGAACTACATTGCTTCCATTGAAAGAGCAATTAGAGAAAATTCACCTTCTTCACCGTCTTCCAAACGCTTAAGAAATAGAGGCACTAATACAGGAAAGATGATGTGTCTAAAATTACTTCATTTAAAATGCAATGTAAAATTATACAAAATTATCATAATACTGTATGTATATGTATATGAAGTACTTTTTGATTGTGAATTCAAACATTCAAACAGCTTACAATATTAAATTTAGGTTTTTGTATATTTCCGCACTCGGCAGTTGTGGCATTTCATTATAGGTCAAAAGAAAATCCATTTTCTGCCATGGGTCCTGTCTGAATACAGCTGTATTTTCACTGAAAAAATATTTATTTATATTTAATTTCCTGTCATGGATATAAAACGCTTTCTGATTGTGAGGTCAACTTTAATATGATTAATGCATGTATTTTTATTGAATTTATTTATTGAAGATATTTTATTGTTTATGCAGAGTTTTGCAAACTGTAGCGTGATAGTATCAGGTAGTAATGAGTGGGTAGAAATGGAGGTAGAAGAGTACAGAGTCCTGCCCTTCGTTTGGGCAGCTGCACGTCTCACTCAGCACCAGCAAACAGGGGCCTTGGGCCATCAGAGCCGCAATGGAGACAGGTAGCCATCCGTCAGAGACAGGTGAGAGCCATCTTTCCATAGCCCATTGCTGACTTCCCCAAGGACAAAATGACTTGACACAATGCGTCAACCCCCCTCTTTGAAAGGAGGCCAAGGGCTGTAAAGCCACAGCTGCTAGGCCAAAGGCAGACGAGCAAGAGGGCACACGTGAAAGCGAGGCCAAGCTAGACAGACGGAGATAGGGAGGAAGAGTAGCTGTCGTGGTTAAAAAGGCATTCCCTGTCGATTCTCGGCAGCTTTGTGTTGTGACAGAGGCTTACAGCTATGAGTATTAAACAAATACAAACTTAGATGACCACAATGACAAACTTGCCACACACATGCCCTTGTGCCAAGCTGGAAAAAATGGTATCAGAAAAAAGGAGAAGAGAAGAAAAAGCAGAAGCATAGGCGAGCCACAATTTGGAGAGGCCCCGGAAAGGCTGGAATGAATCACCATTTAGTGCATTCAGTCTTTCCATGGCATGAGCATAAGGAGGGGGAATGGACGCATTCAAGTATAAAGTGGAGATAGAAAAGATGATACAGAAAAACAATAATCAAAGTAATAGAGGTGACACAGTCCAAGGTGGAAAAAAGAGTGAAGTTGGGTAGAAAGGGAAAAAAAGAGAGGTATTAAAATGGTTTTGAATATGGAAGTGGTGCAGATTGTGGTAATACACACATCTGATGTTTAAACACAAATAACTTCACTTAAGTTTCACTTTATCAACACTGCCACAGTTTCTTTCACTTCTTCCTCTCTCTCTCTCTCCCTCTCGCTCTCTGTCTCTCTCTCTCTCTCTCTCTCTCTCTCTCTTTCCAGTCATTGTAAAGTCATTTACAAAGCTCTGCCGCAGGTCATGTTTTCCAGTGAGTGTAAACCACTGTCTCAATTCACATGTTGCCCCGTACACCGCAGGACCCAGGTGTAACCAAGTGCTGACACTGAAGGGACGGGAACAGAAAATGAACACACACACGTACATGAATGATCACACACTCACAAGTTCACAGATAACCCATTCCCTGCTCATCTATTATGTTCATAAAACAAGCAAGAAAAA
>NTHP01000152.1:693811-732669 GCA_003416845.1 Oplegnathus fasciatus
TTTTTTTGACTCCTGAAAGGGGGCGGGCTCACATTTCCCAACTCTACTTTAATGAAAGAGGCACGGCTCTTAATGCTTTATTATCGCGCCAGCCCCGATAGAGTGGACGCGCAATTAACTGCTCAGAGAGGACCACTAGAGGAAGATGAGGGGGAATGTGTGCTTTAACTAATGAACGAACGGAGAGCACTGTTAAGCATCTGCAGCCGACTTTAGACTGCTAAATCCGAGCCGCCAAAGTTGATGTTTTTGTTGTGGCAGACTCAGCTTTTGCCTGTTGTTTCATGCATGTCACATCAAATGGCAAGTATGCTACAACTTTAGTCAGACTTACCCCCAAAAAACATCAACAGGATATACAGCAAAACAAACACTGAATACCTTGGAAAAATACAGAAAAATACAGAAAAGGCAAATCCCTCCTCTCAAGAAAATGTAATGGTAGAGAAAACATGGAGCAGTTTGCTGTGAAGCAACATGAATTATCACTTCTTTTAAGGAAAATTAGATTTTAAGACTCATTACAGTACACTGAATGATGCGATATGCTTCCTCCAGTGTGATGACAATTAAAAGTAGGATCAACTGATACATCTTGTTCAGCTACCCCCAAGTAATACCACCATTCAATTTCTCAACAGATTCCTTCCATGTCTGTGCGACATGAATACTGCCTCCTCTCTGAATCGCTACAAACTTTTCCACCTCCCGCACGCCGCCAATCATTCTCCAGGACCCAGCTATCTCCTACAGATAAGCCCTGACACAGACAGTAAGCATGGGGGAATTACCAAGCCTTTATCCATCCAACCAAATGATTTCAAAACATCCACTCTATTAGTGTGAAGATAACAATTAGAACAGCAAGTTTCCCACTTCAGATAAGACGCAGACAGGCAGAGCAATGGCTTTCTGTACAGAGATGTATGCCAGATAGGCCTTGTAATACTGCGGCTCTATTATGCTCACATTATATGGGTGCTGTATCAGTTTAAAGATTTTTAATGTTTGTCTTGAATGAAGCCTGTTATACTCTAATACACCATCAGGTCTCACTCTTGAGTTTTCATCAATCCATCCTCAGAAGAAGAAATTATATAATCCTAGGTTTTGATAAACACGGGTGTTTGAAGTCTGTTACTATTTTCAGATTGTCAAAGTTTGACATACAATTGATAATCTTTACGATTTCTATACAAAAAAAAATAAAGCGCTTAAATTTTCCTTGTCAGGGTGAAAACGTTGTTTTCAAAATGTTTGCCACTTTTGTTGAGTTTTAATCACATCCTCACCTTCATTGTATTGGCAGTGGGGCATCATTCACTTTTTACTGAAAATAGTTGAATCCCACTTGAACTTTTTTGTCTAAATGCAGACTAACGGCGAAGCAGTTTCCCTTCTGAGCTTAGCTTTGCAGTACATGCCTGTCACTACAGACTGCATGAAGTGTAAATGGACACCAAGCAGCACCCTAATCTTTCCCTTTCTTTGAAGTTCACCTGTGAAGCATAAGCCATGTATGCAGCCAGCCACCCAGTCAGTCAGCCAGCCAGAGAAGGAAATGGCGGGACATGAAATCAGTTAATAAATAAATCAAGCTGGCTAATCTGCTTGACGGGCGGACATTACAGCCTGTAACTGAAGCCGCTGGTGTCTGATGACTCGGGATACCACCTTCACATCACCTGACCCTTTAATCTTTAATAGCATTTCCTCTGGCCCCCAGACCTCTATAATAATCAATAAGGTGTAGTCTGTTAGACACAGTGGGTTCATAAATGCAACATGGCAGATATCAATGGCATCACATTATCAGCGTGTATGAAAGATACAGATTTGACACCCTTAACAGACACAATTTCCTCCTTTCAGACCTCCCAGAGTGTGCTACTGGCAATTGCATTAAATATGTCACTGACATATGGACACGTATGGGTGCCTGTATGATTGTACATACCACGTTCAACGTTCCTTCGTCTGCCGTCTTGCGTGCCCTCAGTCTTGTAGCTTTCTATGCTGTCTGTCAGCGATTCATCGGAGAGGTCCTTTCAGTGTTCACAATGCTTGAGGTTGTCTTTGGTTGGCACCTGGGAGGAGAGGTAACATGGGAGAAGTGTGAGGAGGAGCAGAGAGAGTGAACCTGCCAGTGAAATGGTAATTGTTTGCATGCACCTTGCACATAGTGAGCAGGATCCATGTTAACATCTCTGTGTGTTTGTGTGTTTAATGGCCATATGAAATACAGAGAAATAAATGGGGGGGAGGGGGACTGAATATATTTGAATGGTGAAAAATCATTAAATGAGGCAAACACTGGCTCATGCATATTCATAAATGACTGTCTGACTTGTCTACAGGGATAAACTTATAGTGAAGGCATACTAACAGCCTCATTCTATGCTCACACTTTTAATGCAAAGTAGGGAAGACCCGCTGTATATTTTGCTCTTGAGACTACCAAGTGGGGGTCTACGGCTAAATCTGAATATGGTAGAAACAGCTCAAAGCATTATAGCCAGATTATTGTTACACTGTATTACGTTGTTCAGAGTGTGCCACACTACGCCAGTTGATATAATACATATTTACAGCTGATAAATTTAGAGTTAGATACGCAATAAGTGTACACAAACAGGCTGAGTGTGTTGTAGGTTCAATATTGTGGGTTGTGGCATTTGTGTTATCTTGAGCCAAAGTATTTTTCCCTTAATTAAAATAAACTAAATGATTAGCTTCTTGCTATCAGAAACTTTCCCTGCCCAACTCATTAACCATTGTCCCTCCCTCGTACTCTTAGAGCATGCAATCCTGAACTTTTTTTTTGACGCGTGTGTGTTCAAGTGTGGGTTGACAGTCTCATCAAAGCCTGGTGGAGAAAAATCAACAGTTTGCCAAAACAATTATGTAATTTCAAATATGTCACAGTGTGTATACACACACTTTGGGCTTTTGGGTAAATGCAATTTCGTGAGGTTTGGCATCAGCCGTGCATAAAAATAGAAGAGGGGGAACTGCGACTGCATGTTAAGTCAAACACATAAGTGCGGTTTGCTGATATTGATCTTGCTTGGATTGTTTCTTAAGCCTCTCCTGGCAGTCACTTCACAGCATGTGTCACACACACACACACATGCAGAGCAGCTCGCCTGAAAATGTGTGTTTTTTTGTAACGGAGGGAGAAAGAAAGGAATGCCTCTCTCAAGCAAAAGATAAACACAAACACATTTCCAGGGCAAACAGGAACAGCCCGGGCTCAGTGCAATCTGTTGTCGATCATGCTCACGTGAAAACACAATCTGCCTGTCACAGTAGATGATGTTGTCAAGCACTCTGCCTCACTGCTCCTGAGAATTAGCCAGCTATTGCGGAAGCACTACGAGACACATGGAGTATTTGTTGTATGTCAGATATGTCTGAGGACGCTTCCAGCTTTATTTGGTATTTACTGCTTTCAGTCATTCTGCCTGCGTTCGTTCCCTAATGAATTTCAGAGACATTTGGTGTTTTGACACTAGATTGATGCTACATGATGTGACGACCAAACTCTTCACAGGGGGTACAGAAAGACCTGCAGGCCAATTTAACTCACAGGCTCAGCTGGGAATCTATAGATCTTACTTCTGCACATGTGTGTGTGTGTGTGTGTGTGTAGGTGTTTGTGTGTTTTAAGGGTAGACCGATATGGGTGTTTGAGGGTCAGTCACAATACCAATATTTTTAGACTGCAGTTTCAATACATCATGCTAATATTCAATTGGATATTATGAATAGATATATGAATTTTCCCTCTGTCAACTGTTATTGTTGACAGGATGGAAAAAGCATTTAGAACATGACGTATCATTAAATTCTGCTCCACATATTTAGTTGTAGGAAAACCGGGAAAAATTATGTAAGCCCGAAGAAACAAACCAAATTGTAAAATGAAGAAATCATTTACAAAAAGCAACAAATATAACAATTAATGCATTTATAAAATGTCATATGAGCACTATATGACACCAACTGGTCCATATCCATATTTTTAAAGGCCATCATACTCTCCATGCGTGTTTGAGTGTTTATACTACATATCTTTTACAATTTATTTTACAAGATGGAACACATTTAAACCACACTATCTTACGTTCATTCTCTGTTCACGTGAATAGATGATATCCGTATTGTACAGGACTTGATCAGCCTGAACATCTGGATTCTGTTCTCAGGGAAAACATACCTACTTTAGAACTCATCTCACACTTTGTAGGAGAGATGAGAGACATTTCCCTGCCGATCTGCACTTGGTCTTTGTGTAAGTCATCCAAAGCGCTATATTACACATGATTTGGAGCTCCTTATTAATAAGGTTTATAATGAAACTCAGAGGGCAATATCATCAGTAATTATAGTCGCAGGAATTGTACCACTGTACAGTATAATTAGGGGAGCAAAGGTGAGAAAATCACTTTTAATTAACTGAAATCATATGTCCTCATATTACAAAATAATAAAACAAAGAAATCCATGATTCTGGGGAAGTATTTATTTGTACACTCGAATGAGCTTTTGTAATATAAAGGTGACATTCCCCTTCCTAAATTTAGATTGCAGGCAATATTACCTTGATAATTCTACCACTGAAAGAAAGCAGTGAAGGAGTATGTTCAAACTGTTCAAACCATATATAGAGCATATATACTGGCGCCTTGTAGTAACTGCCTTTGCTAAAATATGTTATATGTAAATGTTACATATTTTGATATACATACATTATATGTAAATACGTTACCGTGGAAATTGCTGTCAATTACCAAGTCTTCTACCTGGACAACATCTTACTAAATACAGTCACTTCATTTCTTTTAATCTGTATCACTTTAAAAGAAGCAAAGAAATCACCATACAAAAAACTGATTTATGACATTATAGACATGAAATGATCCCACATATCTCATAAACCTAAAGCCACCTCAGTAATTACATCAGCTTTGGTCTGCTGTAATTCTTGTAGTTTTTTAAGTAAGAAAAAAAGCAAAGCAAAGAGAAATGAAAAAGAGAAGAAAAGAAGTTCTATCTACTTATCATTAGCTGCTGTGTTCCATAATGGCATGACTCATTTTTCAGTGAAACCATACATAGCCTTATTTTCAATAACACAGTTTTTCTATGTGGTTTGGCCATTAACTGTGTCTGGCCAGCATGAAATTCACTGTACCATTTCATGCATTTCCTTGTCCTTACAGTTCAGTTTCAGAACAGCACCCTGTTGGATCAAACCTTACAAAAGAGACTTGAATGCAATAATAACAAAGTCAGAAGGCCTCTGAATCTGTAATGGCCACATAACGACCCCTGCCGAGCGGTGTCAAACGAGAGACGGCACTGGTGATTTGCATGTGTCGTGTTTAACCAACAGTATTCTGTCTGTACACCTTTTATGCATTATGGATGAGGCACAAGCTGAACAACAAGCTCTCCCTTTGTTCTGCCTGATGCTCCAGTTACATCATAGGAAAAGCCCCATGGTCCTGTGACTGCGCTGAGAAATGGTGCCGCTGGGCGAGCTGTTGATCAGACCTGTTGCTTCTTCACTTTGTTATACTACCATGTAGATACGGACACACATACGCCTGCCCTCTGAGAAATTCACACTGATCTTTGTGCTGGATATATGAAACTTATGACTGTCAAGATGTATTAGATACACTGAATTTAAGTTTGTGTGAAGATTGATTTGTTTATTAGATATCTTAATGAGACTGTGTCATGTTATTAAACTTTTTTTTTGTCTTCTATATGCATCATGTTTAATTCAAAGACCAGACTATGCCACCTCTTGAATTTAATGAATGATAATAAATTATTTCCATAAGAAAAAAAAAACATCCAAATAACGTTTGAGTATTTAGAATCCAAAGAGCAGCTGTTGACTACATGTTATTCGATTATTCAGGCTTGATATCTGCAGATAAATTAACTTGATGAACCTGTCAAGACTGCTTAATGATTTTACAATCAAAATGCTTTAATGTCATGTATGTCATAAATGTATACGTGGCAGGTGCCATCAGTGCGCCACCTGCTACATATGAAAAGCACATTTTGCTTGTAGAGGTGCATTCAAACACTGCTGTGTAATTAAATGTGCTGCCTGCAGGGGAGCTCTGCATCCTTCTCAGCACTGAATAAACTGGTTTATGGCATGGGTTAACTGGAGATTTGTATGGGGGATACAAAGTTTAACCAGTATTTTTTAACCTTATATTATTCTTATTTGTTGGATAGCATAATAACATTTTCATTTAGAGGAATCATCTAAAGATTTAAGCAAAGTCATTTTATTTGAACAGAAATCAAATATCAGTAACCATTATCCCACATACAAACATTTTAATTATTTTTATTTTTATTTATTTCCCTTTTTTATTCTAATCCCTGACACTGGCACTTCTCTCCCACCCCCTCCTCCTCTTCCTGTGTCTTCTCTATGCTGTAGCAAGTGTAATTGCCAGACTTTCTGTCTGTATATCAGGGGCTCAAAGTTCTCTTTGTCTCCACTAGATTGCTTCATGTGAGGGGAAAAAAAAGAAACTCACTTTCTGCTAATGATTTTTCCTCCTTTTGAATGGGTGGAAAGTAATTCCCTATGAACTGCTCCAACACAGGCACAGTTATTTCATTGTTCCTGCTGCCCTTTCTCTAATTGTGCCCATAAAGGGGAGATGCCGATGTTACGTTTTTTTTGTCTCTGTTCAAGGGGCGCCTACCACCGGTGTTTCCTGAAGTGGTGCAAAAGCTGTGTCTGAAACGTTATTAGTGTTAAATATGCAGAAATGGAATAGATCCCAAGTCTGAGCAAGTTCCATGATCAACATGTGAAAGTTTAAATGATGGGAATCAAGACTTTGACTTGGCAGACCGCTGTTTGTTTACCATTTCCTATAACTGTTAATATTGGTTTCTTTTAACCATGACCACGATAGTTCCCTAAACTTAAGTGATAGTTCTTTTTATATTCAAACCACCATCTTTCCCTAACTTTAACCAAATAGGTTTTGTGACTAAACCTAACAAAATCTTAACCATAGTGGCTGTTTAGAAAACAGGCATATGAATTTATTTTATAACGTAGATTTAGAAAGCCACTAACAAACAATGTCGTCCAATGTCGTCAGAAAACGCTAGTATGACTTGTTTTGACAGACAATGGAAATGTATATAGTCATTCAGTTTGGAGTATTTATAGTGTTCATTTTACTTAGTCATTTAGACTTCAGACTATAACAGACTAAAACTGTTACAAAAATTCTAATGTCAATGTAAAATATTCTTCCAGGGCAGTAGTGTGATCTCAGTGGTTTAGATAACACAAAGATCTGTGTAGGTTGAGAAGTTGCATCAACAACACACGATCACAGTTTTATTATTTTGCTATCCACCGTTTTATTCTTTCACTCTTTATGTGAATGTTGTAATACATTTAGCTATAGCACAAAAGCCAACAGCCATCTCTGTTTCCAATTCCCATAGTAACCATTACATAGCAGAAGTCCCTGCTGCAGCTGTTGACCTCAGCCAATTCCCTTGACAATTAAAGATCACTCAGCATGGCTATGCAACTTCTCCCACACTCTCAACAAGCAGCTGATAGCATCTCACTGTGAAGAAAAGCAAGTGGAGCGGAATATAACGTGTGTCTAAATGAGGGTTCCCCAGCTCTGATGTGTGATAGCGAGGCCTAGCGACCATCAGAGCAG
Source organism: Oplegnathus fasciatus (assembly GCA_003416845.1). NCBI lineage: Eukaryota > Metazoa > Chordata > Actinopteri > Centrarchiformes > Oplegnathidae > Oplegnathus > Oplegnathus fasciatus. The sequence continues at coordinate 701,551 of NTHP01000152.1, forward strand.
GCCCGTGTTACACGGTGCAGCTCGGCAGACGAGCGGCAGCGTCTAAAGCTCTTTGTGCCTCCAGGATCACCCCGACTCATTCTTATTCAGACATGATCAGAGGGGAGGCAGGCAACTGAGATTAGCTGCAGATCAAAGGAGCTGCCTCGCGCCAGCACTCGTGTTTTGTAGATTTAGGCGTCCCCGGCGCACAGGCGTTGTATAGTGGCGGCAGAGCGTCATACTGTTTTCTGGCCTCGACAGTGCTCAGGGGGGTAGATGGAAAGAGAGTTTTCATACAGGAGGCCGGACTGCTGCTGGAAATCTTCCAGAATTAAATAATAAAGACAACAGAGAAGAATGAAAAGGAAAAATAAGAGCGAAATTACTGTGCCATTACTGTAAGCCATTACAGTGGAACAAAGATGCTTGTACTTTCCGTGCCATTGCAATAGAAACTACTTCCATATGTGTAATAGGTCTTGGTTCAATGATAATTTGTTTTAAAAATGAAATGCACTTTCTACAGTAACATATCTAAGGTAACTCAAGAGCATCAGTGGTGGCCACCAAATAACCATGGAAACTAACTACTACCCTAACGACTGCTATGCTTTCTGTCAGCGGCTGTTACAGAATAAACAAACAGCAAATTACTTTTCTGCTGTATCTTAACCTTCCTAATTTAGACAGAAACACCGGTGGAAACCTCCAAAAGCATATCTGCATTGAATTACATTCCACTGAACAGGCAGAAACAAGCAGCAGCCACAAATCTCTTTGTGTTTGATACATTTCAGCAAGTTGCAGCTTTTGTATCATGAATGACATTACATGTGTGACTATCCTAACTTTGAATAAAAATTTGATTTCATCCATATTTACATTTCAGACATTTCCAGTGAAGATAAACAAACCACCCCCTGCTCCCACTATTCATACTGCACAAAGAACAGCAACAATGAAACTAATAGCAGAGTGTGAAGGTGAAATGACAGGATGAGGAGAGTTTCAAAAGCGGAGAGGCAACTGCGTAAGAGCGCTCGCCACCCGACGGAGAAAGAAAACAACGCGTTTCCTCAACTCCGCTGACCATCAAAGCCGTGGAATTCAGGGGCAGAAAAGCTAATAAGTTAGGACTGAGCGGTTCCTGTAAACTGGGTCAAAGTTTCTCAGGTCCTGCCTCTTTGGGTTAATACCAAGAGGATAGTAACTCTCCCCAGGTATGAAATAAGAGACTCATGTGCATGTCTACTTTTCTACTTATATACTTTTTTAAATCTGTTGATTTCCTCTATTTTAATTTGTTACAGTTTTGTTTGAGCTTTGCTCGGAAGAGATGAAATTAAACTGTTTTCATTTTCATTATTAGTGTTGTAGTCGTGGTAGCAGATGGTACAATAAAGATGTGGGATTCAAAATAAAATCAGAACTACAGAACTCAGTACTGAAAATGTATGTAAAATGAGGATATCAAATTCAGGAATAATGTTATGTCTCCTTTTATTTCATCCAGAAGCTACAGTTAAATCTTAAATGTTGGAGGAAAATATCCAACAGAGTCATTCACCACTCATTAAAATCAAACAGAGCCTTTGCTTTAGTATGAAATTCCATTTGGTTGTTTTGGGACAAGTGCCCTACAGTGGAGCCCTTTTTTTATGTCTCCTGCGAGCCCATTTGGTCAGGAATAAACCCCTCTGTTCATTTAATATGACAAAAGTTTCTCCTTTGTTTCAAAAGTTTGCCCAATATGTCTTATTTAAACACCAAACTGTCTGACACACATTGCTACTGAAGTGTGTATTTGCCACTTAGGTAGCTACCTCGAGGGAATGAGTCATTTCTAAAGCAAACAGCATGTTGAGGCCATGCTCTTTTCTCTCACTGATAATTCCAGATTGTGCAATGAGATGTTCTAAGCAATTACCCTTAAAAGTACCAGTAACCTAAACTGACTGTGAAGAATTAGAAACAGAGAAACAACACAATATAAAGTTCCACTTTAGTGACTTAAACCATTTGTCTTGCCTTAGAGAAATAAAAATGTAGACTTTTAAAACTTAAACACACACAGCCTCAATCAGTTATTCTGCAAGTGCTCCACAGAGGTGATTGGCAACAGCTGGGACCTGACTCCTCCTTCAGCAGTGTTAGAGCTTCTCTGGTGTCTGTCTACTTTGTCAAGAGCAGGAAAAACTCAAAGTAAACATCAGTTAAGTGTATCTTTTGGCCTTGTTCATACTGGCATAGTCTTTTCTACATTGGGCCACATGACAAAGACATCATTCACTAAATCCAGCAAGGCTATAATGAAACAATTAGGCAGCAGCACTTCAAAATAAATTTCAGAACAGTTCAAATTGAGCAGCTCAAATATCAAAATTATGGCTTAATCTGTTAAACATGTCACGACCCACTGTGCAGAGTATGGTTTGAAATCCTGACAGAGACCAACAGAATGAGATCCAGAGGAGAGGGGAAAAGGGAAGGGAATAGGTGTACTGTGAAAACTCACCCGTGCCGTTTCTCTGCTTCCCCAGGAAGTTACACCCTGCAGCACCAGCTAAGGCCCGGCTCAATCAAACAGTTCAAAAATTAAAAAAAAAAAGAAAGGAAAACAAAGGAGATAGTTGACGAAATGAAAACAAAAAATACAGACAAATTGCCTAAAATAAATGTCCTGCATGTGATAAAGCCAGACCAGCTGGCTTTGAATAGAAACCCCCGATTTGGGTTGTGTGTTTGCCCCCGATCGCTGTCTGAACTGGAACCAGGTCTGGTTCTTTCCAACCACCCCCCCACCACCCTTACCCCTCTGTCCCAGCTGAATCCACCTGTCCCCATCACTCCTGGGTAAATTTAGCCTTGTGAGGGATCAGGAATCCCCCCCCTCCCAAGCACACACACATACACACACACACTCCACAGACCTTTGTCAGCACTGGCATGGATTATTGCCCCCCCAAGAATGCTGCCATCTTCACAGTGGCAAAAAAAAGACACCCCTCCCCTTTTTCCCCCCTCCACACATCCACAGCTCGAAACTGTACAGACGGCATTTTCATCATCAGTCGTGTTCTTTTGAAGCAGAGCAGTTACAGGTGGGGTTAAATATCCACACTTTGCACAAACTTTCAATGTGTTTCCTTAATCTTTCTGTAAATATTTGACAAAAAAATATACATATTATATTAAATGGGCCAGATCTTTATAAGACTTGTATTATGGACGATTCCAGATTAAGAGCTCATTTAAAACGTAATTATTTCTTTAATGTGATGACCTGGGGTATCACAGCTGCAAAACATATTAAATAAACTTTGCTGTAAGAAATACTGTTACCCCTTTCATAACCAGCATCAGTGTAATCTATGTGAATCATAAATAAATTATCCAATGGAAGAGATTAGCCGGCATTGATAGCATCTTGTCAAATGTCAAAATACCAGGTGCAATGGTATACACCTATAATTTGGTAATTATAAGCTCATTTAACTAAGTATATCTATGACTAAAATCCGCCTACAGTCTTGTTTTTTTTTTTCAAAGAACCACAATGCTCAGGAAATGTCATTTTTTCATTAATACCTGATAAAAATCATACATCTCCATCCAAGAGAAAAGTTTTGAGTTTCCCTAAGCTGCTGGCATCCTGTCTGAAAGCCATTTCTCCTTCTAAATGATACATTCAGCAGAATGTAAGTATCAACAAGCTTAAATCGCAATATCCTCTGTGACTGTTTTCACATTAGCAGAGTTTTGTGGGGGTGACGCAGGGGTAATTGTATTTTCATCAAGTATTTTCCAGTCAGGGTCTTATACCTGATGCCAAAATCTAATGTAGATAATGACACTGAATGATACACCCAAATTACTGTGTTATATATCCCTCTTAAATCAACCAATTTGTTAATGTGGAGATTGATGATATAAAGGAAAGATGAGTAGAATATAGATTGGTATTTTCCCAGAATACATCCAAAAGAGGAAATCCACCGTGAGAGGAGATAAAACAGTGGTGTTCCCTTGATGATAGATATTCACACTCTTCTGACAGTGAAATATATTTTGTATCGATCTGGTTGTATTGTTTACATGTTTCTGGGCACAGATAATCTGCTAATCTGTCTATTTTTGGACAAATCTGTCACCATGACTACCTGTACCCCTATACGTTGAGGGATCAATGTCTGCCCAGCCTGGTATTTGTGATGACCTCATGGACAGGAATTCAGTGATCTTTTTGGGGTGGGGGTGGCGGTGGGGAATGGGGAGTGCTTGATGGATGTTGGTGGGAGTTCATTTAATTATGACATCCCCAAATGATGGAGGGATTCAGTGTCTTGATCAAAGTAACTTTAACACGGTGACATGATCTGTGCTGTGCCCACAAAGCCAACTTATTGCTTTTGATACCACAGAGCCAGAACAATACACAACCATTTGCATGTACACACACATCCACATTGTGCTGCGTTTGTTTGTTGGCTTGTGTATTTTGGCTAAAGACTGCCGGTGGGGGCATTTTAGCTCTGTCTCCCTTTTAATGGGGCTGTGGAGAGACTAAGTCGAGGGACAGAGGACCAAAGCCTGGCTGTCTTTTTATGAGTGTGACAGGGTCAAGAAGGGGAAAAAACAGAGAGCAGCATGGCAGTCTGTGGCACACTGTCGACCACAAGAACCAGCACGACTGCAGTACAGTCAGTAAACTTTAAGAGTACATTCTGTCCTAATCAAACGAGGACTAGCCAGTCCACGTACACTCTTTGCTTTGGGTGTAAGGGTTTAGTGTAGCCTATTAAGTGTGTGTTCATGCATGTGCATTGCAAGTATAGAATTCACTCATTAGTGTACATATGTGCGTTCTTGTACATATTAATGTGTGTCACCAAGGGTGAGGCTGTGTGTCCGTGCTGTGGCTCACAACGCCATGGGCTATGCCAGGGGTGAAACACAAAGTGTTCTGTCAGCTGAGAGGTGACAGGCACTCAACAGGAAACGTGGCATGGCGTCTCCTCTGAAAACTCCTTTCACTCTGTTTTATTTTCTCTCTGTTTTTCTGTTGCTTTATCATTAAATCATCAACAGAAAATTAAAGTAATTATTGTAATGAACCCACTGACAGGTTTATGTAACTCTGGGTAGATTTATGAGTGCTTTTATAACAGTAGTCTGGGGCAACCCTACAGTCTGGCTTGGAGCTGATGATTATGAGAATCACTTGTAAGAATACATGCATGTGTATTTAAATAATAATAATGCAGACACCGTGTTAGAAGTCATGCTTTTTGGTGAATATTTGTGTGTGTGTGTAATTCAGAAGGACCATTACTTCTTTTGCCAACAGTGCACTGCATGGCGTGAGCTGACTTCAGCGTGTCTGCCCAGCCCTCCGCTCCACACAAGGTCGCTCTGTGTGTGTTCGGCCTCAGAGAATGAGGGGAGGCCACGGCGCACAATCACCACTAAGCACATACCTTTCTGCCCCACAGCCCCACCAGCCCAGACACAAACCCAGGGGCTGTATGTTTATCAAGCGTCTCAGGGTAAGACTGCTGATTTAGGACCACTGCTCAGGTCCCTTTAACCATCGTTTTCATCCCGAATCACTCTCAAAGAAAAGGATTTGACGCGCTGACTTTAAATCAGCACTCAAAACCTGATATGCTTGATAAATACCAGCCGAGGCCTTAACCCAACCAGGACCGCAGTAGATTAACAAGGGTTGACCGAACCGGTCCTCTGGAGCTCTATCCTGATGAGCTCTGTTGGTTTTATAAGAGGCCCCCCGTGACAGGATCTGATAAAACACAGCAGGAGGAGGGTTTGAAAGAGAGCTGGAGAGTACAAGAGAGAAAGATCGAGAGAGACAAGGACATAGAGAGATTGAGAGAGTGTGAGAGTGAGAGAGCGAGTACACACCTCAACCCAAAAACAATATTTTGACTGAAACCTTACCCTCTCCATCTGGCTCTTTTGAAGGGTGGATTATGACTGGTGCCATGGCTAACTCTTTATCCCACACTGTTCCTTCTGAAAGTCCACGCTGACATTTTTCCTAAAGGACAGTTGTACAGGAAATGAATATGTCCTGTGACTGCTATCAGGCATTCAGAATATAAATCACACACACTGCACATAATTTTTAGCTGAATGACTGTTAAATAAATACAGGTAATATACAGGCAATATACTGCATATTTGCTCTATATAAATATAATAAAAATAATGAAAGATATATAATACAGTGCTCTCTGAACTCATAAGAGGATTGTGAGTGGCAGCAGAAGCTCTCCTCTCCTCCTTTCTTCCCATACTGTGATTCAAACTATGGCCTGAGGCACCATCTTTAAAGTGACGGGCGGTCCAATTGAAGCGTCAGCCCCATATCTGCAATTTAGGAGAGACGTCAAAGATATTAGCAAAAGAGTAAGAAAGGGCAAAAATAGGATGACTTCTTGATTACCACATCTCATAAGCTTTCACAAGTAGATTGGACCAAACTCACAATATCAAAAATGAGCACTTGATTAATATTCACGCTCTAAGTTTTAATCATTGACGTTGGATACAGTGCAACCACATCACTCAATTAAATCTCAATGCTTGCATTTTCTCCTCATATTGCTCTTTGAGTGTTTTCACCCCTGAGTAAACCTCCATGGCAGATGTTTTGACTTGAAAGCCAATAGGAACAGAGGCAGTGATGAACTTGTGATGCCATTTGAACCCAACTTAACTACACTGTACCATATTCAATAATGCCATATTAACACAGTATATGATCCGACTTCCTTTGAAAGCATGCCGAGCAAGAAATTGTCTATTCATGTACTTTTCAAAGTAAGGCTATATTTAGCGTCAGCGCATAAGGAGTTGATCCTTAGTTTGTTGAATCAGAGCATTACATATTCCACTATTATCAGATATGTTTGTCACGTCAGTGCATTCAACTATGTAGAGCATCTTTGTATAATAAATCATTTAATTTTTATGTAAATACCCACTGTAGGTTATTGAAATCTAAGTGAGAGAATGTAGCACTGTTTGAGAAATCATTAGCAGTATATTCACTTAATGGACTGTGCATTAGTACATATGTGTAGCATTAACATTATATTGCTCATGGTCAGACCAATACTTTCTTGTCTCATGGTTACTGTTGGTCCATATGGTGAACCTCTTTGCTGACCACATGAAGAACCCTAAAATATGTGGAAAGTCTCATTCTCTTAAATGAATCTATATTTTTGCATTTTAAATGGTATGGGCAGTCACATGTAATGAGAGACTGCAGTTCTTTTCACCATTACTGACTCACAGACACTGCTTCTAAGAACACAGCATCCCATGTCTTTACATTTGTTGACAAAAATATCAAATCTTTTGTATGTCTGTCAACACTTATCACCTATTTTAACCTTTTTTTGCAAAGTTCTTTTTAGTCTGAAAGCATTTGTATTTTTACCGTTTGGGTGTTTATAAACAGTTGTGAAAAAAATGAATGTAATGCACTGAATCAACATGTTTATGTGCTTAGAGTAAGGAGAAACTAAACCACTGGTGTGTATATCACTTCATCCCACTTCATGGGTTATTGACATCCTCTAAGTGGAAATCACATGCTCTCTTCACTTCTCCTTGCAGGGAATTCACACTCTTTCAAGTTTTCCAACCTGTTATTTCTGTGTTTTTATAGTGATATATCACTTTTATAGCTCATTTTCAATTTCTCTTAAGTATGGGTTCAGTTAGTAAACCACTAACATCAGATTCATTTATCACCATCAACAGCTAAGGTCTAGTTATTTGGATATATTGCTGCTTTCTCAAATTTCAGAGGTCTATGTGGTTTTGCTTCAACTTAAATTTTATGTAGTCTGCTCTGGATGAGAACATTTCAGTTGACCTTAGGTCCCTTGGAGCTAATTCAAACTTGGGATAACATGTTAAAAACAATCTGCACCTCAGTCTGGAAAGAATTTCTGACATTTTGGCTTTGTAAATATATTTGTTGATGTGAGCTCACAAACAAAAATGTATCACTGTTCTGTTCTGGTTAGGTTTGGTGTTGTGGGTACACCGTTGCTGTGGGGTCCAGTGGTCATACAAATGAAGGCATGGTAAGGTCTTCAATAAGGCATGCCCACTTAATATCATACACAAGTGTGATTTTTTGTGTAGAAGTAAATCGAGTGACAATTCAAAATGTTTGTTGTAATTTCCAGATGTTGCACTGGAACATTTGGATGTTGATAAATTAGAATGAGATATAATAAAACTATAATATTCTTGCACACACCTTGCAGTATTAATGGTAATGTAAATTTCAGTATGGTCAGTATTTGTAGTGAGTGCAGTGATATCTGGGAAAAACTGTATGACGGCTGAGGTATTTCCATACTTTGCTACACCCTTTGAGATTATGATGACAAACGAGAATAACACTCGCTTATGTCAAATGTATGACATGAGAGTATGGTGAAACAGCCACAGCCTGCAGCTCACAGCAGACCAAAGCCTGAGGGAGTACAGTGCTTTGGTGCCCAGGGAAAACAAAGTCTCAGGCCAGAGGTTTAGGGTGTTGCCTGGCTCTTCTGTCAACTGCATTTAACATGACAGAACACAACTCTGACTCAGACCACATAGATAGAAAACTTCTGACTATGTCAGGGGAAAAAGTGATATGTCAGTTGTTTCATTGTGGCATATTCTGTATGACTGCCACGCATGCAATAGAGTGGAAGTTGTAACTTTAAGAAAGTCATTGTTGAAATGTTCTGTACAAAAGAACCCCGCCTATGTAAAGTTGAATGACAGAATATACTGTGTGTATTATCTTCATGTGCAGTGTACAGCCAGATTCACTAGAACAGGGTAAGAATAGTTTTAAATATATAGATTATATAGAAATAATAAAACCTAAACCTAAAAATCTTTAATGAACTCATTAATTGTTGTTTACTAAATTACTTCCCTTGCCTACATGCTGCTAGAGATATACTTAAATTCATTATGACGATACATTGGTTTGACAATATATCTATAAGTTGCTATCTTTGTTTTAACAAAATAATAATAATAATTTGAACGGAAAAAACTTTATTTGAAGGGCATCACTACATACAATCTAGTACTGAATGCACCTAAATAAGGTGGGACATCCTGGTGTCACGCCATGTCTTCCCTCCACTGTTGCATCTTTATCTGATTTATATTTATATTTCTGATTTATATTTCAGAGCTCAGTGTGATATTTCTTAAATTAGCATCTTCATTAAAAGGTGTCTTGTTTCTTCCATTAGATGCTGTCATGGTGGCAGTGCTGTAATCTGTCTGATGTAAATCCTCTCTGCTTTGCGGTGGCTCTGAGTAAGGAACTCCGCAGGGCCTATACGCATGCCTGCCAGCCATATCACACGCACATTCACACATCCTGAGAAACGCACGCAGGCAGACATTCATACAGAGCACACAAACCCATACACAGTGAGAACAAGCACACATATACATACGTACACTGACACTGTATGCATAGGTACGCAGGAAGAAAGAGAGAGCGAGACTTGTCATCCACCTGTCAGGAGCAGTAATCATTTTAAAGTGTTTCTCTCCGTGGCCTGTGCCACACGCCCTCCATGTTGAACACTGGAGAATAATCATTTAAATGTCTCCCAATCAGCCCTTTTGCCATCTTCAATTACACCTTTCTACCCTTACATTTGTATAATTTTCTAATCTAGCCGAGGCGTGGGGCTGTCAAATGTGCCAGAGAAAGCAGCAAAGCACCGCCAAAGACTGACAGATGGATCCACCAAGATGGAGAGGCATGTCTCTGGATCTTCCATATGCCCTGGCACTGCTGGTGGATTATGGTCACATCCGGCTGGATTTTCGCTATCATTATTGAAAGTACTCGTGGTTGTTTTTTCTCTGTTGACAACCATGTATTTCTTTATACAATAAAAGCAAAGCAGAAATACAAGCTTTCTTGAGGAACAGGGCTCAGGATGAAAAAATAGCATGTTAACAATTTGCACAAAAATTGACAGAGTAGAAAATGGTACTTTCTTAGTAGGTTTAACAGTGGTTTATCATTACACGGGTTGACTAGTTCTTCCGACCTACAGTAAGTACTACAGAGTGGTTACTTGTGCTTGCAGCAGCTCTGATTCTACTCAGTAGGGCCTATTGATTTTCTGTCATTTCACAAGTCCAGAACTTACTACCTTTGTGTCGAGTCACTAAGGGGTAAAAGCATTTTGAAAGGGCAGCTCTTGGTTGAGCTTAGTTTCTGGTAGTGCTGTTCTGAGTAGATGGATGTGGAGTGCCAGTATAACCCTGAGTCGTCACCCATTACAGTGTTTTAGGTTAAAGTGCCCAACTGCCCACCACTCTCCTAACTGAAAAAAGCACCCACAGTAAAAGGACAGTGAATGGTGCAGAACACCCCCTGCTTTCTTTCTTTTTCTTCTTTTATTTCTGGAACTGAAATTAATTGAAAAATATACTGCGTATAGTCTCTCACTTTCAATGGTATTTAAAATTATATATACCAGCCTATCACAGCAGTTAGGTAGAACACACAAGCCTCTTGTGAGCGTGTCTTTGGTAGTTACCTTTCACAAGCATCATTAGGAGGAAAGAAAATGTAATCAATGTGATTGCTTGGCAATGACAAGGTAAATAACATTTTAAATGCTTCTCCAAGGACAGAAATAAGAGATCAGTGGCAATCACTCCCACAGTAATTTTCAAAGATTGGTCAAACACTCACACATACACACACAGAGACTGATTAGTTAATGCAGCTTTGTTATGAACAAATGTGATGCTTCAATTCTGCTGGCAAATCAAACAGCATTGGCTTGTGGTTTCTAACTCATTAGAATAGATCTATGAGATCTGTTAAAATGGAACATGTGTCCTTGGTTTTGACTCAAATACCTGATCCAATCCATCAGCTCTCAGTGTGAGTCAGAGCCAAGGCCGGCACATCAAGACACATTCATCTGCTCTGAAAGTGTGAATGGAGAAATATACAAAAGCTTTCATTCCAATGGGAAAAAAGGCAGCACTTTATATGAAACACATATCTGGAATAGAATATACATATCTGAATACAGCATTATAATGCATCTGTAATACATAATAAGATATGTATATAAGCCTCCATCAAGCCATGAGGAACTGTAAGTTTGAATATACATTATATATATCTTCTTTATAGTTGCATAGTTTTTTTTGTGTGATATTTGTGATACAGTGAAGATATCTGCCAGTTCTCTAGAATATGCCTTACATTTGCCTGATACAGTATTTCCACTAAATTAGAAACAAAGCTCAACACAAATCTGTTTCTGTCTTCTCCAAGCACTGTCCACCGTGGTCTCAACGCTTTGAACACATGCTCTTGTATCAGGATTAACAAATGGTATGATGGCCATATCCTCGTGATATCTTTACAACTGAATTGATTAATTCACTACTACTCACTACTCACATTTCATGCACAGGCAAGAGAACTAATATAGTGCTGTCAAAACATATACCACATGTAAAACTTGACAAATTAATCATAAAACAACTTATGAACAACTGTAATCTACATTCATATGTAATGTCAAACAGACAGAAAAAAATAAATTAATTGTGAGCAATTGCATTTATTTTTTATAATTTATTTTGTGCAATTAATCAGTTTTAACAGCACAGTGGCATTTTTTTTCCATTTGGCTGATGTGCCCTCAATGGTAAACATCAGAGAGCCACTGACGCTACAGCAATTTACAACTTAAATTTAATATCTGCTTCTTGTAAACATGCTTTTTTTTTTTTTNNTTTTATTCAGTGGGGTCTGTGAATCCCTCTGAAAGTGAAGGACATCCACTGATATTCTTACATCTTTCATTTTCTCTCTCTGGAGCAAGTTTGGCTGCAGCTTTACAACACGGATGTGACAATTTAAAAAGGCAAACGCGTGGTCTCCCCATCAGAAAACAGCCCTTCTTTTGTAACCATCTGTTTAGAGTAGTTTAAACCAATTCGCCATGTTATATTTAGTGTCGTTCCTCATTTCTCACAGGCAGTTTGATAGTGCTGAGTGACAAGTGTAATTTCGCCAGGGTCTGCATTTTGGATTAAAAGTAAACAAAACAACTGAGGACATTTTACCTTTGGCTCAAATTAAAAGGCAGAATAGAAATGAATAAATGGAAACAGTAATTTGTTAACAACACACATTTTCAACAGCTATATAAAATGCATCTATGGCCTACAAAAGAGAGACAGAGCGAGACAAACACTGCCTAGGGCCATTTTGCACAAAGCCGATCGCTTCATTGATCTCATCCTCATCAAACCTTCAAATTTTTCTCACAGCACTCCTGTCCTCAGATCCTGTACACATGCAGGCTCGGGTTATCTGATAAATAATGCTTCCTGTCATGAGCCCCCCCGTGTTGAACAGGTTTCTGTTTGAGGACAAGTGTAGCTGTTCAGATTTTTCCAACTGGACTTCTGACAGACACTTACACAAGCAGAAATGCAACACCTCTGCATCAGATTCCTCACCACGGCTGAAGGAAGGAGTGAGAGAGAGAGAGAGAGAGAGAGAGAGAGAGAGGGAGGGAAAAACAGACAGAGTTTAGGTACTAATACATATATACTGTGTATATATAGAAACTAATAACATAATGTTGTTACCTGTCTATTCAGAAAATAGGCCGAATAAGTGCACTGATGAACATTTTGTTCCAACCCTGTTCAAAACACCCTCTGACTGGCTATGAATAAGAGTCATCTGTCAACACTATTTTTTCAGTCTCACTCTGCCGTGAGTATCAAAACTAAACTGGGCTTTCCTCTCAGAAACCAGGAGAGAAAGTCGACACAAATCACACAATATAATCTTTATGTTTAAAGACAGCTGTTCTAAATCCTTAATTGAAAGTAGGAATCAAATGTACCATGAACATGAGCACACAGAAATGTGAAGTAATCCAATGGAGCTGTTTTATGTGTTAAGGCGTAGCGAGGCACTGTTATGCTTTTCCAATAATGTAAAATGACACTAAAACAGCAAAACCAATGTTTAACACTGACATGTGGAGGCTGAATATTGTTCTTTACATGAATTTTACATTGCAGGGTAGTCATAGTGACTCATCCAGCAACTCGGTCTCCTGCTGTTTACCACAAAACCTGTCAAGTGGTGAGTATTTTTCTATCCCTATATTGGTAAGCTTAACTTGCAATTCAACTCAGTAGCAAAATAATTTTCTATTTCCAACCTAGTCAAAAAGTTTCATGTTTTTAGTAATATGTCCAGATGGCTTGCAGAAGGCAGTTGCTCCGCCCACTTCCCTTCCTTCCTTCAGATTTTAAGAAAAGAAGTTGAGAAATGCTCAAATTTTAAAAACACATCTTTGAGTAGTTTGAGGACATCCATTATGAGTGCACAAAAAAATTGAAAATGATGTCACTTTCTTTGTAGTGAAATTATGTTTAGTGTGTGCAAAGAGGTAAAATGGCAGGTTTGCAACCATAGGTAAGTGCGGCATTTGACTCGCTAACAGAACTTTTGAATTTTTGCACGACCTGGTTCAACATCCCCAAATCCCCCGGCACTGTTGTCTTTGATTTGGTCATCAGTGCCATGACTTACTCTGCCATAAGTGCCAAGTTACCTTCACAGGAACGCTTGAGATGGCTGCTCCCTCCATGCCTTGCAAGCTTGTCCATACATGTACCCCTGCAGAATGGAGAAGAGGTAGGAGAGGGTGGAGTTAGATGCGACACCCTAAGTCTCCTGCTCCTGTTCCAGCTTAACCTCTGTTCCACTAGTTAGGAAAAATAGTTACTGTTAAAATGCATTGAATCTACTATGACATGGATTGTAGGTAGTGGACTCATCATAGACAGCTGTCCTATATCATGTAACCAAATACAATTGCTCTGCCACAAACACTACCTCATTAAAGATTATGATATAGATTTTTTGTGAGAGTAGGTTAGAGAGGTGTTAATAAAAGTTACATTTGCATCTTATGTCATAGTTGTATCATATAACTAGGTATACTGTATTTTTAGAAACAAAAGGGTTACAAAAAAAAGTTGGAATTTTATGAAACAACCTGATTTATTTGTCACACAATAATAACATAGTTCTATTACAACATGCACAATATTATGGAATACAAGGAGGAGAGAGGTGCTCTTTGTAACCTGCACACACTGTTGTTGATCTACTGTTCCTGGACCCACACATTAAAAGAGATCACAAAAGGAGCTACGGTGTGCTACTGTGTATACAATTTTCCTATATGATGCCTGTTGGCGTGCAGACACACATCAGTGATTCTTGAGTGTACCCAGACTTGGCTGAAAACTAAGTGGCTAATAAGAAGTAATACTTAGAAATGCCTGTGCATACCCTGCATTGAACACCATGCGGTTATTAGGAAACTGAGAGTATGATTTAAGCATACTGTGAAACATTATTGCATGAGTATTTTAATGTGATGCATTCTGTGTCATTAAAATTCACCATCAAATCATATTCATCTTCTCCCACTGAGACCAACCTTCTTTGTATTCTTCATAGGTTGAAAGCTCCACCTGTGTTTTGTGCGTCTTAAAAATCTTTTTATTTTGGACCATTTCTTACTACAGTTATGAACTTTAAAACTCTAGTTCTAAAGTATATTGATATTAAATGTGCAAATGTTAAACACAGAGCAAATGCAAAGAGCTCTGCATTTACAGACTATTGCTCATATAAAAGCAATATCACAAAACAAAACATGCTGCAAAAACAAGCACACAAACAAATTAACATTCTGTACAAATTTAAAAAGCTGAAAGAGCAAAAGACGGGGCGGAAATCATCTGCTAGTAATTGTCTCAGCAAAACTTCCTTCTTGAGCTGAAAAGCAAGGGCTTGGACCTCCGCTGCAGCTGATAAGGCTTTGTGTGGAGTTAGTTATTTTTTGGGGGAGTGGTGCAACCCGACTAAGAGACTTTATTGATTCAAATTAATTAATCCACTTACAGAGGAAGGGGATTCTGTAGCTCTGGAGCGACTTAAATAGTCCACACAAATTAAACTGTAAATTTGTTGCCTTTAATGATATTCCCAAGTAATTGAATTGCAGGAATGCTTCAAAATATGTGGCATTAGCATGCAAAAACCATGTGTTTTAGCAATGGATAACCCAAATAAATTTGATATTAATTAATTTTTGATACGGTTCAAGCCTATTTAGTGTGATTGTAATTACCATCTCTGCGGTGAAGTAAAAGCATGTGGGTTTAGGGAGGAAGAGCAGATAAAGCTAATACAAATTCATGTTTCAGATGTTAGCAAATAATATACAGAAAAAATGTATGTGAAAAGAGGGTTGCTTGTGTATTTATCACTGAAGTACATAATTTTGATTTATATAATAAGAATTATCAATGCAGCATTCCAAGATGTGTTTTGTTTAATAATTCCATCGCTGTGCACTGAAACTGCAAACCAGTATTTGAGGAGATGTTACGTATTTTTTAAACTTTTTTATATATATACTGAATATGGTCTGGCAGCAAACTTGTAGGTGTCCCATATTGCTCCTGTTCCTCTTTTTTCCTCTCTAATACTTTGTGACAGCCGTACCATAGCATCCTTGGCTAATCCCAACAGGAAAAGCATAGATTAAACATTTTGTACCTGCACAGATGATTTTACATGCACTCCATGACAACTGCCACTACCCATGCCAAAAACGAAAAAGTGAAAAAGATAGACACGGTAGAAAAATAAGTACGACATAATTATCCCTTTCTAATTTGCTGAGTGAAGTTGGGAGGATAATTGATGCAGCGTTGTTCCTCGCACATCTGTTTTTCGTGACACATGCCACAGTGTGCATATGCATCTGTGTATATGTGTGTGTGTGTGTGTGTGTGTGTGTGTGTGTGTGTATGTATGAGAGTGTTTGGCATGCTTCTGGCTTGAGACAGGTGAGAGTGCCTTCACACCTTTGCTGTGGAAGTTTTTGTCACACACAAAAACACACTTACACACACACTACACACACAGAGCAGTGACACACACGCTTTAGTTAAAAAAAAAACATCATCCCACTCCTATTGTGTACACTTCCCTGTTCAGTAACTTACACTAAAGTTCGCACTCTGCTCTCAATCTGAATCTGTTCAGAATCCATTACTAACAACAACAAACACACAATATATTTATATATATATATATATATATAAAATTAAACTAATCTTTTATAAATGTCTGGTATATTTCTATTGTACTATCTTACATATAGCCTACTGTAACTTTTCATAGACTGACACCTACCAAACCTAAATTATTCAGCACAGTTATCACAAATCACAGTCACACGCTTGTGGTCATTGCAACATGGCTCGCACTGTGCGCACTGCTCCACAGTTTTGCGGTCAAGCGTGGATGTGGCATCTCCAATGTTTTTGTGGGAGTTCCTCAGCTGAAGCGGTTGTGTTTCTGGGAGAAAAAAGACTTTTAGAGCTTCAGTCCGCTTTCGGTAGTAGCCACGGCCACACACAAGGTTTTCCAGGAAAGTGCGGCGCTTGTGAGATCTTCTGGCTTCCCAAGCTGGAAATCTGGCCAGAAAAGCTACTTGCACGTTTATAGCAGCAAGGTTGAGGCAGTTGAGGTAGCTATATGAGGTTCCCTCATCAGTCCTAACTTCTCTTGGGAACGCAATTTGGACAGTATCTTATCATTGTCACATTCAGAGCTCATATCGTCGGAGTTCGCTTCGTCATTCTCATGCTCCAGTTCTGCTTTTAAATTATTTGATTCATGAATCAGTAGCCTCAGGTGCATCTTCATTTCCAGCACTGTTGTCATCAAAACCCTCCAATATCAAAGCAACTGCTGCTCTGCACTAAACCTGACACCCAGGTTCTGCATCATCACGTTACTGTGACAGTAAGCTAATATAAACAAACTTTTTCATATCTTGTCTGGAGTTATTAATAGTAACAGTGAGACAACAGTGCCAACATGAGGCCAAACAGGAAAACACAACATTACCCGCTATCGCTTTCAAATAAATAGTAACTTGGGTCTCTAGTGACCATATAAATGTTTTAGAGAAAAACATTCGAAAAACAATGCTTTTTATCATTTTTGATATTTTGACAACAGAACATTGTTGTTCAAATATTGTCCTGGGTCACTAAAGACAGGGGTATGCATTCGAGGATTAATGCGCCACTGAAATCTATGTCTTTTACAATTCTCACTCAATTTCTGCTATAAGAGTTTCCAGCAGCACAGCCTGCAAGGGCAAGCACAGAAGGGATTATACAGACTGATGAAAAATTGAAGGAAAAACCTGAATGCTTGACCCCTATAGTGAGGGGATCCCGTGGCTCTGTTATGCTGTGGGGGGCATTTTGCTGCCGTGGTTTGGGTCCACTTGTCCCCTTAGAGGGAAGGGTCACTGCAAATCAATACAGAGTTGTTCTGACTGATCACCTTTATGCTATGATGAAACATTTCCATCCTGATGGGAGTTGTCTCTTCCAGGATGACAATGCATCCATCCATAGGGCACGAGATTTTGGACCGACGTATTAGACAGCGCTCTCCACCACCATCATCAAAACCCCAAATGCGGGAATATCTTTTGGAAGAATGGTGTTCATCCCTCCAGTAGAGTTAAGAGACTTGTAGAATCAATGCCAAGGAGCATTGAAGCTGTTCTGGCGGCACGTGGTGGCTCAACACCTCAACACCTATTTTGGTTTTTCCTTTAATTTGTCACTCGTCTGTATATATATGTGTATATGTGTATATATGTGTATATATATACATATATCTTATCTTATCTTATACACATATCTTATATATATATATATATATATATAGATAGATAGATAGATAGATAGATAGATATTCTCCAAGTTTGAATTGTCTGCAAAAGATCACAGAGATGTGACAAAGTGCAGAATTCCACTACATCTTGTCAACAAACTTCAAACCTTTTCATGGCTGCAACAAGCAGCAGCCCCTATAAAAAATGGATTCTCTCCAGTTCTGCATATTGACACTGTATCTCCAGCCACGTTCTACACCTGCACTGAACATTCATTCAAAAGAGCATTATGCAGCTTGCACCTTTTCAAACAGCTTTTAATTGTTCTCAACACTCAGGTATGATTGGTGAGATTTGAGAGTGTAGTGTGTGAATAACGAGTGAGTTTCATATCTATCTCCATTACGAGTATTCAAACAATTTTATATAATCCTCATTGAGATGTTACATTTTTCCCTGGAGATGCTGTGTCTAACATATTTTTGCCAACAATGCTGAATCACAGTTGACGGCATGCCATTACAGCAAACGCAACAGGATGACCTCCCCCAGTCAAAGCTTAATCCCCCCCTTCTTTAAAAGGACCCTATGGTGAGGGCTAATGAAATGCAACTCCTCTCCAGCTCCCCAGTGAGTGGAAGAGGATTTTTCTGATTGAAAACTTCCTGGAGGTGTCTTGCTTGGTTTGTGAAACGTTGTAATTACTGCTGGGGGTCTCCTCCCGCTCTGTTTGCAGGGGGGCTGAGCAGCGTTTGCTTGCGCTCCAGGGTTCTCCCTCAGTTCAGCACACTTAGGCCCGTCTAATTAGAGTCTCTGCCACGTCTCCGTACTGCTGTCTCCATACGCAGCTGGGGACAACCTCCAAATCAAGCTGTGGCACACAAACGCTTGCAGAACATCGGTCGGTGAGCAACAACAGGCGACACTCTCAGTGCGATGTGAACATTAGCTCCTTCCCTCTCTCTCTCATTCATCCCCTCCCTTCTCCACTTCCTCCACCACCACCTCAGTCCTCTTTTCTCCATCCTTCTTTTTTCCCTGGCTTTGTTCTCCCTGTTCTCTTCACCAAGCTCAGGCACAGCGGCTACAAAGAGCCCCACATAGGAAGATGAGAGGGAGCAGAGAGTGAAGAGGGTTCAGATGCTGCACAGCGCTTGTGTGTTCGTACGTGTGTTTGTGTTTCCGTGTGTGTGAAAGTCTGAGAGTGTGAGGCGGCAGGAGATCGCCAGGGTAGTGAGAGTCGGTAGTACACCCAGAGGCACTGAGAAAGAACAGAGAGAACACTTGCCCCCCCATCAAGAGCAGTTGTTCAACCCCCTGAGGCGAGGTGATGCAGGGATGGGGGGAGCAACGAAGGGCAGAGAGGTGGCAGGCAAAGCTACACTCGTCTGCTTTTCTCTTTCACCTGTTCACCTTTACAGTCTCTTCAAACTCTCCCCCACCCGTTCCTTATACCCAGTGGGTTCATGGAGACTGGTGGTGTAGATTTATTTTTTTTCACTTCTCCTTGTCTCAGATAAAGTTGAGAAAACACCAGCTGCCTGTATAGTTGCAAATCTATAAGATACAAGCACATGTGCTAATCTATTGCACAGGTGAAATTCCCATGGATGCGTGGATGTGTGTGAGCGTAAGTGTGTGCGTGTGCACACTGAATTAAAATTCAAAATGCCAGCAAGTACTCTCCAATGCAATACAAATACACTCTTGGATTGTCCATTTGTTTTTTTATGTTCTGAGTATTTAATTATACTCTGTGGCCTTTGATTCTAGCTGGGGAAAGAGGTTTGTAACTGCTGTTATCAAACCTCACCTTCTAAACCCAGAGAGAGGAGGATGTCATCCTACTCTAAGGCTCTGTGTTCATTATGTATACTGCTTGTATGTTTCTATGTATGCACGCATGTGTTTGTGTGCGAGTGCGTTTGCATCTAATGAGGCTGTGTTTGTTTCGATCAAGAGGGAGGGGTGCATAAACACGCACGGGAACAGCAGTGTTTGAGTCATATACAATGAGGGATGAAACAGCGTGCAACATAGAGCATGATGTACCCTCTGGGACTCATTCACACACATACACACACATGCTGTACGCCGAAGAACATACATATAGACTGTGCATCCTAATCAATTGGGAAAAACAACACAAACCAAAGAACGGCCATGTTTTGAAGAGGCCCTTTTTCTGATCATTTGGAGCAATGCATATGTATGTATATATGTGCACTTTTTCTCTCTTATATACATACTTGTATACTTATATGAAAAAAAATGAGAACGAGAGAAGCCGGGGGACTTTGTTTTCTCCCAGCAATACACTCCTGCACCTGGAGAGTTGAGGGAAGTGACCATATCTACCAAGTACACTCTCAGTTCTGCTGTGGCTTTTCTTCCATTTCTCTCTCCCTCCCTCTGTCGTGTTTGAGAACACACACCTGCAGCCAGCCTCTAACCATGCGCCATGCTTCAGTAATCTGCTGACTCCCTCTGATTTACAGCTTTATGTCTGGTGAGTAGCCAAAGAACTCTGGCTGCCTGGTAACTTGACACTGTACACCATTTATTAGACCCACTCGCCTACACCATATACCATACCAAAAGGAGGGCGACAAACAACTTCTGTGTCATGGCCGGGTTTTATGACCGAAAGACTATCTGTGAATGTGTGATTTAGATGACAGGATCACTGAAAAATACCACACTTTCAAACTTATGTATGTCCATAGGCAAACGTGGGAGTTTCAGCACTTCAGATTTCTGAAAATACAAACATTTCTTGGATGGTTTTGTTTTCAATGTTTTCCAGAATTTTTTCCTGGCATTTTCACCTTTATTTTGATCAGGGGCATCGTAGTGAGGGGCATATACATATATAATATACACAAAATATTCAGAGCCGAAACATAGAGAGAGCTTATGCAGACATTTAAAGACAACTTCCAGGCAACCATGTCTTTCAAAAAACTGAATACAAAAAGTTATTTGAGGAAGTTTAATATTAGCATGCAGATTGAGCCCACCTATAGCTAGCACTGCAATAATTAGCCTGCTGATAAATTAAGCATCATTTCCCTCCCCCCATTTTCTCATGTTACCATGAATGAGGTAAGCTCATAAAGTGGGGACTAATATATATATATATATATATAAAGCAACCATTTGCAGCAGTTTACTCTGAAAGGAGCTTTGCATCTAACATCAAGAGTGAATACAACTTGCTAACACTGTAAAATGGGACACCAATGAAGTTTTATTAAGTTTTTATTTATTATGAAATACGGTAATCCTTCAGAAAAAAATCTATCTCTCCTAAACAAGTAAGGACATACTGCTTAATAATAATCTCTCCGAAGCAAATTTCATAGCAAAAATATCACAGAGTAAATATGCCTATAATGTGGTACTGTGGTATAAAAAATTTAATTAGTTATTACCCTGATATCCACTACAGATGCATGTGTTTTGTGTTATTCAGGTATTTGTATATACATATTGGATGTATTAAGAGGGGAAGTGGCCCCACTGACACTGCATATGCACAGTTCCCAATTTTTGTGCTGTGCCCCTGATTTTGATACCAAACACTGTAGAGGTGACAGGAAATGAAAGGGGAGACAGGAGGGATGATTTGCAACAAAGGTCCCTGAATGGACTCATATGGGCAGCACCGTGAATACATGGTCAGCGTCTTCCACCCCTCAAAACTGTTTTCAAAATTATATCAAAATCATTTGTTGAATCTTATTATTAAATGGAAAATACAGATGTGTTGTTTTAGTTTCAAAGTGTTCATGTTTAGCCTTTTGTAACAGTGACAAAATCGTTTGTATTTATGAATTTTAAGTTGGTCACATGTGACGACTGCAAAGGTTACTTTTTATTTATAATTTTGACTGTATTGGAGTAAATATAAAACATAAAAAATAAAACAACAAGGATAAATAAAAGAAAATGATGTCTGAGATTATTTTTTGACATCAACACAACTCCCACTCCGAGAACGCAACGTGCTGCTTGGACTCTTCTCCCTCATGATTTCACCAGTAGCCTAACACTGTCATTAACACTGTCAAGAGAGCAGCTCTTAAAACTGAGCGTGTCTTGCTTTTTCCCTCCACGGTGTAGGCCGTGCGGATGGAGTTGTCATCAGTTTAGTCCTCGCCCTTGTTTTAACACATCTCCAGGGATCACCGCTTCTTGAGCAGACATTTACATTTACTCCTTTTACACAGATTTCTTTTCCTCTTTAAACTTGTTTCTTGGCAGGTTGACCTGTCGAGAGGAAGCCCACGGTGCCTCACAGCCAGCTGAGCTGTGTTCAAAAGCTGTTAGAACTGTGTTCAAAAATGCCTCCTCTGGTTTCAGCCTCTGGGGAGCTCAGAATACTCCAGAGAGCAGCTTTTCTATCTCCGCCAAACTTGAGAATATAAAATATAATAATAAAAAAATAATAAAAAGTTTAAAAAAGCAAAGATATGTCAATAAAATCACCACTCTTCAACAGTAAAGAACAGTCAGAGTTGTAATTATGACTTTACAAATGAGCTAATTTGTTGATCGTATCACCATCTCTTCCATCTTGGTTTTAATGAGATTGTGTGTTTTGGTTAGAACTGAACTGTATGCTTTCTATGAACAATAAATGAGAGAGGTCTAATGTAAAGCACATCTGAGGAAGTCCTTGATGAACAATATGAGGCAAAGACAAACTGAGAAGTCTGTTGCAACAAGTCTGATATGTTAAACCGGCCGTAAGCAGATACTGATGTAAGTGCCGAGTTTCTCAAGGCTAGAGAAATGAAAATCAGTCATGGTTTGTGAAAAAGGGAGTATCTCTATTGCCTTGTCCTCAAAAGCAAAGATAATTACATGCAGGCGATCATGTGAGCGTAATCTTAAAAAAAAGAAAGGCGTTTATGTGCAGTGCTCCTATATCATACACACACAAGCATGAACGTGCATGTAGCCACATGAGCGGATATGCAAAACACATAGATGTAGAAACACATGCTGAATTGACAACCAGCTTAACAAAGCAATAAAAATGTATGTTATTTGTTTGAGTGTGTGTGTGTGTGTGTGTGTGTGTGTGTGTGTGTGTGTGAGACAGAAAGTGAGAGTGAAAGAGAGAAGCAGACAAAGAGAGAGAGCTGCATGGCCTCCCATCTCAAGGAGGGAGAGTGATACAACTGAGAAAGCAAGAGGACGTGGGAGGCGAGCGGGTGGGTGAGGGGTGAAGGGGAGCCCATCTAAACTCATTTTGAAAAATCAGAACTTCTTTTCTAAAGTCAGCATTTCAAATCAGAGCGTGTCCCCTCTCATTTAATGCATCATTTTGCGAAGTGATAAATTTGTGAATTAGACATACATCCTTTTTGCTTTTAAGATACTGGGCCTCATAAGGGAGGGAGCAGTGTGGAGGATTTAAGAGCGTTTCGCCGTGTCAAACATTAAAACCCACAGGGAGAGCATCAGCACAATTAGACTGGGGTGAAGGGAAGAGAGAAAAAAAATCCACAGACAAAATCAGGATCTTAAGAGCAGCGGCGTTATTCGTCTGTACAGTAACGTGGTTATCTGTCGCGGGTGATCCTTTTAAACGCTTCGTTTGCAGGGATAAAAGCAGAGCGGAGGAAATAAACTTAGTTCTGCCTCCAATCTGCAAATCCTTGGTGGTCATGGAAGATGATCCCAATTTGCTTCTGAGCAGCACTGTCAGATCTCACAATAATAAATAATTTAAGACTTTAAGCGGCAATTATGCTCGATAAATGTGGAAAGCCTGTAGACCACTGCTTGCCGTAGCCAGACGATGCTGAGGTTCCTGCAAAAATACACCAGTCGCTACTTATGTCATAGCCCATAAATCATGCAGAAAGGTTAATGAGAAATGTTTGATTTTATATCAGGTACATTCCCAGAACCTACTGCAGGTCTTTAAGTTTATATAATATAAGAGCTATAAATGTATGTATTCATCACTGATAGATGATTTGTTTGTGATACAATTACATACACTTATTCCAATTCTGAAATTGAACCTGGAGACCCTGGGCCATCTTTAACATTGTTTTATCAGCTTAATACTTTTCCTTACTTTATGGAAATTGCTCATAAACATGATTTTGAACTGATGACACGTTTCAGAAATCTGCTCCAAAGTGTTGCATTACTTCTGGTTTTGCGTCTCAAAGACCCCAGCTGTAAAACATGGTAAATTACTGTGATTGGTGTTGGCGGTACTTTTCACACACTTCCAGAGTCCCAGATAAGTCTATTTGGAGTTTTAGAACATTTTCTTCAAAAGAGCTCTAACAGGAAGTTAGACCTCTAACTGGCCCCAAACATTAGTAATGTCACTTTGTACGATAACGTGCTGAACTTTTCTTTTTCTGTCAATAACTTTTTGGCGAAACAAAAGGAATATATTTTTGTTTATTGTTGTTCAATAAAACATATAAAACATGACATAATCTCCCTGTCTGGTGTAATAACAATGCTTCACTTCCATCAAATGTGCAGGCCCATTTGTGCCAAAACAGTTACCACTTCAATACTTTTCTTCATATTGACTTTTAAGAAGGTTAGAAGAAGAGAAAAAATATTTAAAGTAAGTATTATATTTACACATACAGTAGTGGGGTCTGTGGGACCCCAAATAGGGCTGAAACTAACTATTGTTTTCATTATTGATTAATTTATTGATTATTTTATCGATTCATCATTTAGTCCAAAAAACATCAGGAAATAGTGAAAAATGTCCATCACAATTTCATAAAGTCATCAAATTGCTTCTTTTCCCCAATCAACAGACTAAAATTTGAAAGTATTCAGTGGACTATCGAGTAACACAAAGAAAAGAAGCAAATCCTCACAAATGAAAAGCTGGAAGTAGGAAATGTTTGGCATTTTCACTTGAAATGACAAACACAAATTAGCTTAAACAATGAATCAATTATCCAACTAGTTATCAACTAATCAATTAGTAGTGCAGCGTCAAAGGACATTTTTAAGTACTGACAAAGACTCCTTGAAACCGTGAAACATGTAACTTCTGATCATTACACTCCCAGTCTGGATTGTAACCAATGAACCAATCAGTCAAACAGCCAAGTAAACAATAAGTAGAAACAATCTGAGCCAAGGCGTGCAGGGAGATAGGGCTGTCTGGTTTCAGAAGGCTGTGCTTGGGTTTGATTTCTCTCTCTGTGGTGTGGTTTGTTCTCTTGTGAGCTGTCTGCCTCTTCCGTAGCCCCATGTTTGCCTTTTGTTTCTGCCAAAAGTATGCCAAATCATCAAGTCTCCTCCAGCTTCCACAGCTGCTTAGGTGAGACACTAAATGTAGAACAATAATTACACAATTTAACAATAAAGGATGGGAAATTACTCTCTATTGCTCAACATGTTTGTTCTTTTTTACCACGTAATGTCATTCGATTAATCTTTTTATAAACGTAGATTTGAAGTAAACCTCCCCCCAAATCATCATTAGTTCCTTTTCTGGGAAGAAAATAGTGCCAACACAGCATTTACATTTATTACTGACTGGGAGCATTTAATTCCAGGATGTGAGTTGTGAGGTCTGTTAAACAGCATGCTCATTTTCATTTTTAGGCTGGCGAAGGCTGCAGAGGGAAACAAAGCCAGAGAGTAGCAGAAAATGAGCCTTTGGCATGGGCCGCTATTTACCTAGAAGAGTCACTGTGTCCGTTTGGGCAAGATATTTTGGTCGCCACTGGAATCCAGTTTGTGAATACCTGCATTGAGCCACTGGGGCAGAGGCAATGCTGTGAGGCCACGGACAGGCAGGAGCCACTGGTCACCACAGTTTGAACACGGTGCCCTCGTGCTGTTTGCTCCTCTGCCGCCTCCACTCCTGTATGGCCACCACTGTGTTTGCTCATGCGTGGATATGAAATAGCAGCAAATATGATGTGATGTGCGGAACTGAGTGCATAAGTTTTTCTTATGTGTGTATGTTTGTCTAACTCCTGACAATCCTGGCATAAACATGAGTAAAGACGTGTGTCCATAAATGATTTATCTTTTAATCATAAATGACCTTTTAATCATAAAAGGTTGAGCGGTAATATGTAGTTTAATTTGTTTTTGATGGATTTTCAAATCACATCCTACTAAAGTACCGTAGTGTGTAAACATTCTGGATGTATGTCTCGAGCCAAGTGGTGTCACATCTAATCTTCATGCTGTTTATGTTATTTTTCAGATTCAAAATCAATCAAAGAAACTGGCAAAAGTTCAGAAAAATCTAATTAATGCAAATGAATATATACATGTCATGCAGTTTCCCTAAAATGTTCACCATCACCATCACCAGCTGACATATTTTCCTCAAAGACGTAAAGATTTCTTGTAATTCCATCGTTTTAACAAATAATCGAGTAGTTTAATTCGAAAAAACTGCTCTGTTATTTCAGTGCACAAAAAGCACCAAATACAGTAATTGTTGCCAGATAACAATGACTATCAGCTGCCGAAGTTGCACCAGTATCTTGCACTAAAGGCCGACACAAACGAGCATCGAGCCCGAGTATTCCTGGAATACGATGGATGTGGCCACAGGGGAATGAAGAGAGCGGAGACAAGAGGAGAGGACTAGAGTGTAGGGGTTTGAAAGAGAGACAGGGGAAAAAGAGAGAATTCCCAAAGAATTAATTCTCCTCCATTCTCTTTTCAAGGCCAACAAGGTTTCTGCTTTCCCTATCGTTAGTAAAGCTGGAATCCAACAGTGAAAAGTAGAGAAAAGAAATGGCATTATATGAAATGGCATTCTGACACTATGCACTGTCGACAGAATCTTTTAAAGTTAACAGGCCATATAATTCATCCACTAAAATATTAGTCCCTTTCCCACAGGCTGGGGTTAGTCATGGAGCGCTGGAAGGGCTGTTTGCTGTGGTGTGTTGTGGTGGGGGCTGAAATAAGCTTATTATCAAATTTGACTCTGAAACTGCCTCATTTCTTGGATGCATGAAATGCCCTGTCTCTTCTGTGAGGGTGGCTGGTAATGCTGAGTGGCAGGTACTCCAGAACAGCGCCAGAGTCCAGTCTGTCGCCAAGGTGATGACGTTATGGCAACCAGCTGTCAAACGGCTGGATAGCCGCCGCCGTCGACAAAGACGCTCACCAGAACCAGATGCTGCTAGCATTTCCACCAATTAGGAGTCAGGAGCTGGGTGCCTGTCGGAGAAGAAGGAGGCCAACAGAGAGCGGAGGAACAACACCATCACTGTCAGACACAGGGCTACGACCACTGAGGAACAACAGAGCTGCGGTAGAAGAAAAAACAGAGGAAAAAAAGAGAAAACGCAAAAGAGAAATTGAATTCCAGTGACAGTTGCCCATGGTTACTAATTAATTAGGGAACTTCATCAACTTGTTCCATGAATGAAAGTGAGAAAGGGGAAGGAATTAGAAAAAACAGAATCTGCCACATAGGCTCGCTGACGTTTGCAATTTGGATTTGTTTTCCTGAAACACAAACTTTGTGTGACAGTCCACAATCTCCCTTCTTTTCATCTGACATAGACAGCTAGATAGACAAAGACCTACTACCTGAGCCATCATCGCCATCAACAAAGTGGTGTTAGGGGAACACTGAAGTAATGAGAGGGAACAACAGGAAGAGACTTGCCGTCTGGCTTTCACACAGCATCGTTACAGCAGCATAAATGTCCTCTGAACATGAAGAGCTCTGTTGTCTAGTCAAGCTTGTTCTGAATGGAGAGTAATTTCATGTCCTTGTATAAAAGTATACCCTATTGTTTGAGAATTAAGCACAGCGTATAGGCCTGTAATTATACCTTCACAATAGCGGGTTTTCAGAAAAGGGCTGGAAATAGCATTGGAGGGTTCCGGTCTGAGCTTCGAACTACAGAGCTACTAACAGGCTGACTGACTGTAAAATGGCAGAGAGCAGAGAATAGAATCAGAGACTGCTATCGTTTTACTGCCTGTGGATTGGAGGGGGCCGCTGCCATTGTCCAGTAACTTCCTGATTTGCACTGTGGTGCATGGTTTATAAATGTGGGTACAGTGCTATGAAAGCTATTGTTAAAGGCAAGACTATTGTAAAGAACATTTAGAGGCGAGGACACCAGGAAGAGAAAGAGAGAAAAGTAAATAAGATGAAAGCGGACTGAAGAGGAGACAATTAAACGAGGAACAGAAACAAAATGTAGAGAGTCCAAATAAGATTTTTTTATCAGTCCCACTCCATAGCCATTTCGTATCCTGAAATAACATCGTGCTTTTACCCCAATTTCATAAGTGAGCCGCCTGGCATGGTGCCTAACTATCCAGCAAATAGAGGGAATAATATCATTATATCATATACAATACAGGGAAATCCCAGTGGTGAGCAGACTGCATGAGCAGCTGTCTGATAGAGACAGTAGGCGTGCTTACGCCTGTGTGTCTGCATGTGTGTGTGCATGTGCTGTGAAAAAGCGTGGGGAGAGGTGTACAGTAGTTGCGTGTGTGTGTGTGCGCGCGCGTGAGTGTCGTCATTGACTTTGGCTTTATAGCAGGCTCCCGGGCAGTGCTTTACCTGGGACCTAATCAGTCAGTGAGCCTCACTACCTCTCGGGACCTCCCAGCTGGAGGGGTGTGTGTGTGTGTGTGTGTGTGTGAAAAAGAGAGGGAGAGCGAGGGAGAGAGGAAGTCTAAAGGGGGGCTTGCAGACGGCTGTGCTGAACAGAACGGCCTTCTGGGAGCCAGTTCAACCCCGCCTTCTCAGTTTCAGTGCCCACGGCTCTCTCCGACTGGCCACAGTCAAGGTGATCTTCTGTTCTACAATACACACCTCCACAGGTACACACACAAACACACACATGCACAGACACCGCAATTGTGCAGAAATATTACAACATCATACAGACAGATTGAAATGTCACTGTTATATTGATGTATAGGAGGTAAATCAAACTGTCATGTACTGCTCATTCACACCCACACATACCACACACACCCAAATAGACGGCACAAAATTGCTGAATGGTGGCAAATAAGGTCATATAATTTCTTTCCATAGGCAAATCTGGTTTGCGCCCAAATTCTGAGGGAAATGACCTGCACAAATTAATCAGCCATCAGTGTAACTCCTAACTGCTTCTGACAGTATTTACAGGACATGGCAGCCTTTGTCTGGAGCTGTGAGCGCTAAGCATCGCCAGGCGGTCTTGCTGGACACCAGCCACGCTGAGCTTCAAGAGCCCCCTGGGCCTCAGTCCCTGGGGTGAGCACGGGTTCAGGGAGAAACCGCGCACCAGTCGACTGCCAGTCCACAAGCCTCCAAATGGCCAACCTCCACCTGGAGAATCACTTTACATGGAGAAAAAGAGGCGATGAGGTGGAGAGAAGGAGACCAGGGAGAAGAAGGATGGTGAGGAGGAGAGGAAACTTAGCAGGTTGCCATGACGAGGAAGCAGGGGAATAAAAAACAAACAGAGGCGGGTGGCACCGGGGTTGTCAGCAGTGAGAGCAGTGACAGCTTCCCTGGCATGCCTGGCACCCTCTTTTGCAGAAGTCTAGTGGACAGAGAAACCCAGACTCCTCTCCTCTCCTCCGTTTACAATGTACAGTACAGTCCCACATCATACTACTGTTCTCTCCTGTTTTCATTGAAACTTAAGCTTCTCAATCTCCTGTCTCATATAAACTGCATTTTGTGGCAACTAATCCCTCATAGTCATGGTCCACTGGTTGTGACAGGAAGACCACCTGTGGCCAGGCAGACTGTGACCTAAATGGAGCTTATGGCAGGTCAGCTATAGCGTGTGGGTTCGGGGGATGTGTGTGTCTGCACATTTGTGTGCAGTCTTGTATTGTTTCAAAGCGCGCTGTATGTATGCATGTGTATCGTGTGTATGTAAATTTGATTTTCTTTGTAGATCACATGCTTCCATCAAATCTGTTCTCCCGGCTCACAGATGGGTCTGCCGGATAATGTTGGAAAGACAATAACTGCTGAGGACGAGCCGACATACTGTGGAGGACCTGGCAAAGGAGAGCCGGCTATTTGTAATGGGGGAAAACAAAGATGATATAAGATTTATTGAACCAACACAGCAGAGCAAATGAACAACAAATGAACAGAGCTCAGTGAAGGATAAAATAACACAGTGGAGAGGAGGCGTCCACAAACAGCAGTAAAAGCAGACCTGTATCGATCTGGAGCAGTGAGCCTGCCAGCTACTGCTACCTTCCTCTTTCCAGGAAGACTCTTCACATACAGGATAGACCTTAAGGCATCTCATTGTACCCTGTTTGTTTGTGTTTGTGTGTGTGTGTGTGTGTGTGTGTGTGTGTGTGTGTGTGTACTCAAGTTAAAGAATGTGTGCATATATTGCCCTCAGTCTGTGATCTCAGAACTCGGGGAGAGCCAGTAGGTCTTTTAGTTTACAGATATATACTGTACATAACTCAAAGGACCAATCTATACTGTGTATTATATGAATGTAATAGAAGTCACTCCTGAGCATTTTGTGCATAATGAATATCCATCACTGGACAGGCCTGCACAATATTGGTTGACACACAGTATAATCTGGATTGCATATGAATTAAGTGGAAGTGGGTTGAAATGTCACAGTGACTCAGTTAACCACCTGGAATATATGACACCACGTCTCCTCTGGTGAAGACAGGACATCCCTAGCATGGGGAACTGGGTCAAGACTGAAATATTCATGGTGTAGACTCTATCACACACACACACACACACACACACACACACACACACACACACACTCATACACACACAATCACACACATTCACACTGGGACCTCAGAACTGGGAGCTGCTAGCCTGTTGCTGGGGTGCGGAGCTGAGCTGGGGCAGCTAAGCTCCCTGGTTTATGTGTGTGTGTGTGTGTGTGTGTGTGTGAGTGTGTGTGTGTGAGTGTGTGCGAGTGTGTGTGTGTGTGTAATGTGAGCTGTTGTCAGGAGATAAGGTGACAGCAACCGGGTACACAGACACATCCATTTTGAGTCTGCTCGCTCATGTATGGTTGCCAACTCTGCCCAAACCCGACAGAGCCCGGGGTTATTTACATGTCTGTGCCAGTTCAGGCCCATTTTCGCGTGCATAATGAGTTTGGGTCAAGTTTGAGCCTTAAACATAAATATTATTATTAAACATCAAATGCTACTATTAAACTCACTTTTGTGGTTTTACTATTTTGAAATATTAGAGGGGAGGGTAACACATGTCAAAATATTAATAACATTGTGGAGGGCCTAGCTTTTTTTTTTT
>NTHP01000152.1:741573-764141 GCA_003416845.1 Oplegnathus fasciatus
CCCCGTCTCTCTCTGCCTCTCTCAGCGTATCTTGGTCAATGCTTTAACACCCAACTAACATGACTCTATTGACACACTCCAGATAGCGTCTGGTGGCTAATGAGTATCTGAGTGCCTCTCTCTCTTTCTCTCCCCCTCTCTCTTTCTTTCTCTCTCTGCTCCTCATTTCCCTGTTATCCTCTTTTCACTGTCAGAGCAGTACAGTCTGGCCTATCTCACACACAAAGCCATTAGAGCTTGGCTGGTCACACACACACACTTCACACAAAAACACACATATACACAAATGTTCACGTGTAAAAAAAAGCCATTTGCATTGCAATTAACATAATCCATACATCGGTATCGATTATCATCATACAATGCACCTTATATACTGTAAGAGTATACCTAATTAACTTTTTGCTAATCAGGAGTGTCGTTTTATTTATTCACACAAACAGTTGATGAGGAAACGAGTTTGTGAGAGCTATTTTTCTGGTTCACTCACAAACCAGGAAGTTTGTGCAGTCTTTAACATCTGACCCCAGACAAGAATAAATCACTATGTGCTACATCTTCCCCAGTGACAGGGAGTCAGGGGAGTTTCCCAAACGGAAAATTAAAATATTTAGGAAGCACAAGGATAACAACTCCCAGTTTCGAACAAATATGACTGGGTCATTATTATTTACTTTGCCATTTCCGATTGCACAGTAATATCTGAGCATTGATAACATTGAGAAACTGAATCATTTTTAATAGACAGCTGTGGTTTATCACATGGTGGTGGTCTGGCAAAGCAGAGGAAAGGGCGTTGTGTGCTTGGACTAGGGGAGTTGTCAGAGGGCATAAAACAAAATTTATTTGTATCCAGTTGTGTTGGCCTTTAGCTAGTCCAAGGCAAATACTCAACACAACTTTACATTTTTTCCACTGCTCACTGATGCCATTTAATCTATTCCTTATATTTTTGTGATTGGTTCAGTTTCCACTTTGAGCAGTGGATGTTTTAATGACTAATATGAAATAACAAAAGACAAGCTCGCAGTATTTCATTTGGCTTCTATGAGGCTAAAATAGATTAGTGCCAGCAGAAATTGCATTTGAATTGTGTAAATTCAAATTTGCAATGCACCGCTGAACTACTGAAACCAGGACTATTAAGCAAATGATTTGTTCAGTGTTTCAGACACTGAATTTTTATGGCACTACATAAAATTAAATGCTGTGCCTTGAAATTTAGTGTTATTATTATCAATTTAAACTTTGAAGTGCAATTTCAAGATCAGTTTACCAAATTCAAATTCACATTTCTTAATTCATATTGCAGTAGGCTTTCTGAGCCTCAGCCCTGAGTGTCGACTGGAAGGTAGCCATCTCCTCCGAGGCTGCCAACAGTCGGCTCACAGTCTTTGGCCATGTGGCACCGAGCCTTGCTCATTTTCTCTGCCAATGATCAAGACACATTCTCCTCACTTGGTGAAAGAGTTGCAAATCTTGTCATTTGTGTTACACTCCCGAACATCTAATCTCACACCTTCAGCTTGAACAGCAGAGGTCTGGAGAAATTTAAACTGGTCAGATTTTGCCAGGGCAGTGTTAGCGTCTTGCTGCAACTTCCTGTTTCTGCAAACAAGACAAAATAACTTTGAGCTATTTTAGCTTCAAAGTTAAAACTTTTGTGTTGATTAATCCCTAGTGTAGACAGTCACAGTACCTTTCCTCTGCCAAGATCTTTTTCTATATCAGGACACCTTGATTTGCATTGTCGTGCTTATATCTTTGCCACATACAAAATAGATACAGGCAAGATTTGTTAAAATTGTTATCCTTCTTTGTTTTTGTTTTTTTTTCATCTGTTTTACCCATGGTTAGGTTAGTTAACAGGAAATGTACAATTGCATTGTACAATTGTGCCTTGTGTAATGGTTTAGAACTGTGGTTAAACTGGTTGAGTTGCTCTGATTATTCACCCAATCAGAGGAAAGTATTTTCTGTGTGAAATTAATCATCTGATTTTGTCACTAACTTAAATTACTTACAGTATATTTAAGGTTCAAGTGCAACAAATATCCTTGAGTTCTTAAATACTGTTCACACTTAAATACATATTGGTGTAGTTTAGATTTTTGTTGTTTGTGAGCTTTATTTGTCTGATGCACAACCTGATATGTTTATTGTAAATTCACTCGTGTTTTTGATTGTTCTTTTCACAAGGGTATGAAAATGTCATATCAATAACTACATCACCAATATAATTTTTCAGTTGTTGTCAATCTCAAGTTTAAAGTCGCACCGAAATAAACAAATAAATCTAACCTCTAATTATACAGCAAAAAATTGAAGTAATTGCAATGCCCTATTTTGAAAAAAAACAAAACGCAGAAATATGAAAACAGCCAATTAACATGAAGAAAAGACCAAAAATAACACAAATAAATACAATACGTTCATTAGTCAATGTTGAATAATGGCTTTTAAGAAAAAGAAAGTGTTAATCCCCAGACAATAAGATCCTTCTGATACCTTCATTAAAGACTTCTTCCCTGCACTGTATGCTAATGAGATGTCTTAGTCATATTGTTATTTGGAAAGAGAATATTTTAATTTCCATCTCCTGAATCTCATGAAGAAGAACAGGAGGTATTTTAGATTAAGGCCTGTCAACCACCGACTTGTCTTTAAGGTCAAGCATGGATCGGTTAAACAGCTCTGTGAAGACTTGTTGCAGTACATGTGACAGACCTTAAGCTGAGGTGACTCCCGTTTATGTACTACCAAATGACCATGTATGTCCGAAGATTTTTGTAACACTTAGTTACTCAGTATGTAAGATATGCTAGATAGATAGATAGATAGATAGATAGATAGATAGATAGATAGATCGATGTGCTTCGATTTATGAGTAACAATGATGTGATATAACAGAGACTCCTCCGTGGCTACTAGCTAGCTGGATTTAAGCCATGAGGACAGACTGTGAAATAAGCAGGGCCCCCCACTCCCCACCCGACCCTTCCCTCTGGGCTGATGGTATCTCCCTCACTATATCAATTTCACTGTTACTGCCCAAATTTCCAGGCTCTGTGAAATGGTCCAAATAGCGTTACAAATGGTGAGAGATAAAAGGGTTAAACTAATTGCAGTTAGATAGTAATAAAAGTGATTCTTTTTATTCTATGTCTACTATGCAAGACTGTCTGCACTATATCCTCAATAATACCCAGGCTGATTAAACTTTTTCCCCCGTCTATTTCATTATTAAATGAAACATAGCCCTATAAGACACACTGCTATTGCCTATCTCAAAAGACAGAGAATTCGACATGCTAATTTTGAATTATCATACTTACAGTAGCGCCATATACTCAAAAGATACATGCCCACAACTATCTATCTTATTCTCTAGTTAACAAATCCTATTGTGTTCTTGGGTTTTTAAATCAATTCCACTGACAAGACGTGACCAATCTGGTGCCACATATGTATATATTTCCATTGAAACTGCACAATATGCTGACATGGCTTTGATTTTCGTGGATTCAGACATTTTTACCGTGTTTTACCCAAGTCTTTGTTTAAAGTAGTCAGTCAAATGTCAAAGACAATATTGGAAATGATAGCTGTCATAAAACTCTGCTCATCAGTGGTTCAGACACAAACTACAAAGCAAAGGAAACAAAACAACGAGCTGTGTGGCTTGCTGCTCATTATTTATTTTGTGACCACTCGGTTTTTGCTCATATGTTTTCAAAACTGTAGAAACAAATGGCGGTTGTTTTTGCAGGACTGTTTTTGCAGGACTGTCTGCTCGTTTAAATCATTGTGCCCAGATTTGTAATTTGCCAAAAAGTTGTCATGCTCCCTGAAAGGCAAATATTTTGTCTACAGTAAATACATAAATGTCAAAAAAAAAAAAAAAACATGTACTGTATCTATATTATTTACAACCAGATGACAGGAGGGCCGGTAGGTCTTTGGGCAAACAAAGCCTTAGCAACCTGCGCCACACACTGTGCCAGTGTCAGTGTTTACGTAATGCTGGTCAAAAATCCATTATGTCAAAACTCATTTCCTGCACAAGAAAACTAAACAGGAGAAAATGGTGAATATTGCACTTTGAAAAATTGATTCAGCTTCCCAGACCTCCGCTGAGTAATGAGCTCTAGAGAGACATGGCTGTGTGCTGTTTAGATAACATATAGGTAGAACACTATGTCTGTACAGTACTCATTAGTGTTGGTGAGAACAAAACGTGGAGAAAACAAAATATTACATATGACCACTGAATTAGCTAAGGACAGTCCTGCAAAAACAACTTTTATTGGGTTTAGTTTGTCTATTTTTATCTTTTGATGATTGAAATATTAGTTTCAATATCTGATTTTACGTCTAATTACAGTATTTTAGCTGAGCCTTGCATTGTTCTGATACTGGATGATGTTGAAGTTTGCTTCTAATCTTCAGTCCCACAACAAAGGAGCTGTCACATTGCAAACATTTCAGGAACTTACCCACCTCAAATAAACTTTTCGATAGTTCCCCAAACAGAACTAATGACCTTGAAAGGAGAGCAAATTAGCAAACATACAGAGCCATCTGTGTGCCCCGCAGGCAGGCGAATTATTCCGTCTTTGCCAAGGTAGTGTAATGAAGCTCGTACATTTTACATGCAAATCTCTGCCTAATCTTACTCCTCTCCCTGCCAATGTCTCCACCAAATAAATATATAAAACCCAATTATGATTTAATTAATAGAAATCTACCGTTCCGTGGAATTGCTACTTTGGCTGGGTCGACTCTGGGACTTGGGCATATTAGTTGCACCGTTAAACCACTATGTGGCTTCACAGTGAAGCCTCATCAGCTCTTGCTCTTCAAACAGGCCCCCCGGGCAGTATTGGAGGCATCCTGAGGTCTAAGCACCACAAACCCACCGACCCTTACAGTCGCAGAAAGACAAACCGCTGGGATACTGCTGTCATTCTTGCTTGATTCCCCTTTCGTTCTTTCTTTCTGTTGCAGATGTACAAAAGATATTTGAAGTCACATTCGCTATAGTGACCTCCAGAGAGCTCTTGTTCTGCATCGCTCAATGTGTGTGCGTGTCTGTGTGTGTGTGTGTGTGTGTGTGTGTGTGTGTGTGTGTCCGCCCTCTCATTCTCTGTCAGGATGAAGAAAGCAGACATGCTTCATTAGCCTCTCAATGGCAAGGTGTTATTAGAGCAACCAAAATCCGAGAGACACTGTTTTTTGCCTCTTACCCTACCACACAGAGGACAGCAGATTCACTTCCCCACACACACACACACACACACACACACACACACACACACAGTATATGCGCAGACACACAAAACTTTGCTTTTACATACAGAGTCACTCATA
This sequence comes from Oplegnathus fasciatus, assembly GCA_003416845.1. Lineage (NCBI taxonomy): Eukaryota > Metazoa > Chordata > Actinopteri > Centrarchiformes > Oplegnathidae > Oplegnathus > Oplegnathus fasciatus. Next base: position 746,944 of record NTHP01000152.1, read on the forward strand.
CATTCAAGTGAAGCCAGCTCCAGCTCAGACTGCCTATTTCAATCTGCATGACTCATTCACTCAATCAGGTGCTAGATAGGCAACTCCTCCAGACCTCTGTGGTTTCCACCTTATATGAGTCAGTCAGTCATTTGTTCGTGGTCCAATTTCTTGACGACATAAATGTGATTCAGATGAATCCTGGGCCCCTGTTTTGCGACTTACGCGCACACACACACACACACACACACAGGTGCTGTTTACGTGCATAAAAACACATACATTAACGTATATATGCATGGTTTCGACACTCACACAAGGAAACGTGAATGTACTCATGATAGCTTTTACACACCACACCATTACACACATACACAAAGTTTATCCTGGTCTGGAAGTCATCCACTAAGTGCCCTGGATCTGGCTGCCCCTGTGTCCCCACTGATAGGAGGCCATACACAAGCTTAGCACCACTGAGCTGGCCTCTGCCATGCCAGTCAAGTGTCTGCCCATACAAGGACATGCCTTTGTACCCCGTTCCCCTGTCCTGTCCTGTCCTACACCCTGCTCTGGCCTGACCTGCAGACCCTCTGCCCCGTAGCCAAAATGACTGGGTTTCCCTGTAGGCAGTGAGGAGGAGATGATGGCCAGCGAACAAGGTAGAAGTCTGAAAGGAAGGATAACTGCACTACAGGAGAGCACACTGTTACATCTGAAATCTTTAGTTTTCGTCACTGTGAGATGCATAAAATCCTGACACTTTGTGTTGGAGGATGGGATTCTTTTCTGTCAGACGATATAAGCTTTGACTTTAGAAAGGCTCATGTGCTGTTCCTGATATCTGCTACTGTCTCCTCTGGTAAACAGCATGTAGACAGTAAGACAAAGACTCACACACTTCTTCCTTTTGTCTCTCTCTGAATTTTTCTCCCTCTTTGACAGTCTCTGTCATTCCCTCTCAGCTTTCCATTCTCCGTGTTTTCCCTCTTTAACTCTCACTAGGTGTCTAACCTGCCTTTCATTCTCCCTTTTCTGTCTGCTCCCTCCTTCCCTCTGTCTCAAGCAAGGGATCCAATGACTGATACGAAGTGATTTTCCCGGGACTGTGGGGATCGCAGAGCAGCTATCAGGGCCTTTCAATCTCTCCGCTGTGGAGGGCGATAGCAGGATCCTAATGGGCCTGTTCTATCAGCGAGCGGCTGGTCCCTGCTCTGGAAGGAGACAGGGGGAAAGAGAGGAAGACAGAGCAAGAGAGAGAGAGAGAGAGAGAGAGTGCGTGTGTGTGTGTGTGTGTGCGTGTGAGACTGATCATTCTGACGCCTCCATCTGATAGCACTGGAGAGGTCCCCTGTCAAATGATACAGCACAGGCTCCTCTCTCTCTCTCTCTCTCTCTGTTTCTCTCTAGTACTTTCGTCTCCTCCTCTCTTTTTTCAGCCCATATACAGTATTTGCCATCCTCAAATGTGCATATTCATTCTCCTGTGCTTACTGATGTCCTTTTCTCTTTCTGCTTCATTCTTCACTCAAGCTTCTGTTAAGGAACATTTCACTGAACACACATCATAATCACAACAGGACAGTTTAATTAGTTGTGATTCAACATTTCTGGAGAGCACAAACACTGAATAATGACAACACAAACTTAAATTGGTACCCATCTTACTATCCAAATCACCATTACACCTTTCCCATTTTAAGTGTAATACTGTAAATTTACAAATATGCTATCTGTATACCCTCAACAGCACAGAGGCAGCTACTTATCCCCCATAAACACCTTCCACCCACTTTTTCTGTTCTCACTTTGCAGCAATTATTAGGAGCTAATAGATTTGCAGTGTTGCCATTCGGTGATCCAATTACTAGGATCTCCATTAGCAATTAACTTCTAGCTAAAAATAACAATAATGCCAATTACATGCACACTTAATCACATAATCAGCATATTCTGTCACTACACAGTTATTGTGATTACCTCTATGTTTCATGAATTGCCTTGCCAGAGGGACGAGAGCACACATCAATGACAATTTTGATTACATGAGAATTACAAATGCAACATCGTATGCTCGGATAATGAGTGGGCCAGAGAGGCCATTCTCTGGTTCCTAAATTGATTTCTGTGGATGACAAAGGAGGATGGGGTTTGGGTTTTGTAAGTGGATGGACTGTAAATTAATTGTGAGCACTAAGCTGACAAATGTTCATAGACAATCAAGCAATATTTTCGTATTTCTCTGATTTGGGTTAGCTACTCACATTCCCAGTCTGTTCATAAAATGTGCCTTTATTCTTGCCAGAATTTGGGATACAAGATGGCTGGAAGAATAGCATCCAGAATATACAAGGAAAGTTGAAAGCTCCAGTTGTTATAGAGGCAAGCAGCTATTATCTTACTGTTTATAACAGAAAAAGATGGTGGCCAAGCTTTTATTTAGTTCAAAGTGCACAGTAGCCAACATGTAGCATGTAACAAATGAAAAAAATGAATACTGAGTCTAAACACAGATAAAGCCAGTGTCTACAACATACAGGCTCACACACTGCAATATTTTCAGTGTAAACACACTGCAGGTTTTTCAGCAACAGCTGAAGTAGATGTGATTCGTCTCTTATGAGTCCCAAAAAAGGCAAAAATATACTTTTAAGTAACTCTATGGCTTTGTGGCCAAAGTGTTTTGTACCTAAACTTTGTACTGTAGATCTGCTAAGGTTAAAAAAAATCCAATATCCATTAGCTTCTGGATGTTGCCCACTCACAAAGCTCTGGTTACTCTTAAGAGAGTTCTTAATAAAGCATTTTTGCTATGCTAGATGTTTGTAAGCTCCTACTGCTGAGGTTAAAAAATGTAATCAAAACCTATTATTGTTTCAAATGACTTACATGGATGATGACAAATATTACATTTTTTGGTGAACTGTTTCTTAAAATTATGATACTGTTGGCACCACAGTACTGACTGGTTGAGCTTGTTTTAACTGGATATAACCCAGAGATTGGTTTGATATTACTAATCTGGTCTGATACGGGACTTTCCCTGTCCGCTTCCCAACAATTTGCATTCTGACCATGGGTGGCGCTGGCAGGGGACCTGGTATTGGAGCACAAGTTAAACATGAGAAGATGGGGAATGCTGGTGGTCTGCCCAAGAGGACTGTGGAAAGGTCCAAGTATGAAGCTCTGAATTACCAGTCCTTGTGGAGATGATTTGTGTCCTGTTTCCCTGTTTGTCCTGAACCCTGCTGTTGACCTTGTGACTCTTTGTTTGTGCCATTCATTTAACATAGCTAACTGCATGCATTGTGAATGTTACATTTCTAATCTTCACCCTAAGGCTTGTATCAGTCTAGCACTGCCTGTGTGGGCCTGCCCAACACCACTCGCACACAATCACACACATACACAGGGGACATCGAGTTATAATGCCTTTTATGGGATTGGAGGGATATGCAGATGGACAGACAGACTATAGAGACTAAATACCTCAATGATTCTCAAATACAAAGGAGCCTGTTGGTCATAGTGTGTCTGTAGTGCTACTCTGTGGAGCTGAGTGTGAATGTAGTATGTGCTCCTAGATGTGTGTACATCTGTCCGGAAAGTGTCTCTCTCCACAAGCTACTGTATGTGTCAGCAGCAGCCATGCAGGCCCCCCTGTGGGGATACTGGGAGTGAGCCTGGTGTGTCTACATGGTATCTGGTGTCTCTGCAGTAATGACCAACAGGTGTGTTCTATTGTTAGTGCCTGGAGTGTACTGTGTTGATGGGAGAAGAGTGCACAACCATACACGGCTACAGGCATTTGTGCAAATGAGTGTGTGAGTGCATGTTAGCCAAAATCACATCCTACGCCACTTTTCTCCCCTTCTACTTCTCGTCTCATCAAAGGCGTGTGATCACCGCACGCAAAGCAGACGCCATGTCTGACGCTGTTTTGGCCTCTTACTCATCCCTGCCCTGGGATGAAAAGAAACTTAACCAGGACCAAATACTTTTCCCTGCCGAAGTGTGGCCTTTGATTAAGGTTTAGCTATGGACACCATGTGAGGGGTGGTTATGACAGAGACAAGCCTTCAATAAGCCACTGGGGTAAAACCTTTGGGAATGTGAATCATCTGCTTTTGAAATGTGGAGGTATAGGGAAAAGCATTCCTGGTGGCAGGGTTTGAATTCCTCCACCCAGACTTGCGTACAACCAGACCAGTCTGATGGTTGCATCTGTCCTAGAGGTCAAACTGTTTGTAGGGCATGCTGGAATGCAAGCTTGCGCACAGATCTACTATAAACACATGCATAGAGGAAGAATCCATTCTTACTAAGAGTATGTCCACAGATGGACATATTCGTTAAACAAACAAGCAATACTTGTGTTTCATGTCACTGCATAAACTGTCCACATTCAAATTATGTTGCCCTTTTTTTCTGTGTAATTACCCTATGATACCATGCTATTACACAAATATACTGGTTTGTATTTGAATGAGCGTTTCCTTCTCTTTTTTTGGTGTGAAAAGTATGCTTTGTTCATACGCCATTAGAGCCAGTGGGTGTACTGTGGTAAGGGCCAGTGAACCAGGTCAGGAAAGTGGGTTGTGAGACAAACGAGGAAGCCGACACTGCCGGAGTAGATGAGGTGGCAGTGGGCTGAAAGCTGGTGTGAGTGGAAAGAACAGAGGTGGAGGCTGTAGCCGGGCACTGTATCGGGAGGCAGTGAGATGTGAGATGGTAAGATGGTGTGGTGGCACCATACAGCCTGAAAGAGAGAGAGAGAAAGAGAGCCCGTCTCTGAACAAGCAGACTGAGTATACTTCCTCTGTAAATAGTAATAGAGCTGTGGTAGCCTGCTTCTCGGGTCCAGTCAACTTTCCTCTCTCTCTCGCTCTCTCCCTCTCTCTCTCTCTCTCTCTCTCTCTCTCTCTCTCTCATCACTGACATGTGCTGTCTGCTTGGGACACACTCCATCATTCAAAGGGGAGTTTATTAATAGGCCCTGAGCAAACAGAGTCAAGTCTAAAAGTTTCCAAAGGGCTGTGCCACAGGCTAGAATTTCATAATAGGATAATAACATGTATGGATTATTACACATCCTCTTTATTTATCTGTAATAATATTAGCCCTAGCTAAGAGATGCCACTCATAATGAGTGGCAGCTTGTAACATTTTTTGGTTTGTCAGCGTGGAAATGTTTTATTTGTTTCAATATGAGAAACAGAGGACTGAACACTGAGATTGTGGTGATTCAGTTTTGGATGCCCTGCCAAACTGAGAGGAATGGGAGTATTTAGTAATGACTCTAATGAGGTAGGGGCATTTGTTGTGGTTATTAGATCTCAATCACCTTATCCATCTGCTCTGAAATCACCACTTGCACTAAGCGGATACGGTTTAAATAGAGAAGGGGAAACCTTCAAAAGAATTTCCCATTTGCAAGAAAGCTGTAGGTTTGCTTCACCTCATATAATTTTGGGTTTGGGCCTGTAAATAATTTGCAAGCTCCTATTTCAAATGAAAAGCCTTTCCGTGCACACATATCATGCTGTGTGCATGGTTGTATGAAGTAATAGCAGTTATTTGGTCTGCATCATTTGAAAGCCCAGCTATTCAACGTAATGCATTATTGTACGATATGAACAAAAAACAACTTAATAAAATGTCTGCTACTTAAAATGTCTGCAGCACCTGTGGCAGACTTAAAGTGCTCACAAGCAAAGTTATTGTTTGGGGTAGAAGAATTTTTCCCTAGGACAGCTGATTTTCATCAAACTCAAAAAACATCAAACATTGTCTTGATAACTTAAGTCGTGTGGTGTAATGTCTGAGAATAAGGGAAATACGTGGAAAGGGAAAGATAAAGGAAGGTAAGACACAGTAGTTTCCACATGTTCCAGACAAGAAGGCGCTCCTCCATCATGTCAAACCCACATTCAAAAACACAGCAAACATCAAAGGCTCTCTGTTTACATCTGAAGAAAGGCAACCATATTGTTACATCTCTTCCTTTGACCCTGATCACGATCTTTTCCACAGAATGAAGGCGGCAGACCACTGTGTCCCCAGCCACCACAGGACTGACCACTGCCCCCACCCAGACAAACTAGACAATCCCATGAGAGCTGGCTGGATGACTTAGCCAAAGAATGAAGCACGCAAGTCCCAGGGGTAGCCAACCATCCCTGGGTGAGAATTTTGGACTGACCCCCTGGGGCAGAGATGATCGTTGATCCAGTCTGGATTGGAAGCGCTCTCTGTGAAGTCTTGGATCCAAAGACTCTGATACACAGCGTTCCCTTTGTGACCACTATGCTAACACCGACCACTATGAGTGGTGCCTGGAGTGATTCTGCAATATTCTCTCAGTTTCATTACACTGACATCTTTACTCTTCAGACAATCCAACTTCCATGGAAAAGTCATGACATAGAAACACAGGCCACATTGTCCACTTGGCTTTAGATTTCCTGAAGACACACACATGATAACCTGCAATTATTGCTGTCACATGATCTTGAAAGGGACTGGGACAATGATACAATCCCAACAACCTTAAAGGTTAGTTTTGGCATGGTTGTGTTGTAGTTTGTGGTTCACAGTCAGGTTGCAGACATGGTGGGTTATTAATCTAAATATACACATGATCCGAACCATAATGATGTTCATTCAGAGGGAAGAAAATGTCCTTATTTTTTCTTATTAACATGTGTCCATTTCAAAATCCTGTCTTTTATGAAAGACTTTCCGTTTGAGAAACATAATGAGACCCCAGCTTGCTATACTGGAACATATAGTACTTCTATGTTAAAATAGTCAGGAAATTTGAAGGCTAGCTAAGTGTGCTTTGAGTTGAGAGTTTATTGTCGACAGCAGGCCAGCAAACACGAGTGAGGTTTTGCTTTTTTTTTCTGAAACGGGGGCAAGAAGCTCTGTCGTTGTCTGACCACAGGAATCTGGCCATCCAGGCCGGCCTCTCTAATGTGGCCCGCCACCACAACCTCATGCATTCCAGAGCGCACAAACATGTTGACCAAACGAGACTCATCAATCCAGATTATTCCAGCACCCAGCTCTTAAACATCCACACTGTTTTCCACTTGTTCCCTTTCACCAAACCACCTGCCCATCAAGCCAATATGGTTCTCATTAAGCTGACATCATTCTCAACACCACATTTCCTTAAGCCATGCTTCATTATTTTCCGGTAAACGTTCCGAATGATAGGCCTGTAATTTGGGGCCCAAACAAAAATACAAAACAAACTCCAAATTCAAAGAGCAAGAACAAATTGTTTTTCACTTAATTATGTCAAATTTTATCAATAATGCTGTGTGAATCAGCTTGAACTTTCTATGCACTGATTTAGTTTTTGTTCCAAACAATGTAGTGAAATGCTCTGGACTGAAACACCAGCCGTCTCAGGCATTGTCAGAACAATTACATTCTGAGTGCAGATGATAGTTTGCACTACAACTAATACAAATATGTCAGCAATGATGCTGATTAAGGTTGCTGGATAGGGTCAGCCTGCTTCTATCAGTGAGTGTCAGGATCCTGTGATGACTCTCACATCAGGGTGTCTTAGTTCCAACATTCCCATTCTTCTTTCAATTTGATAGCTAATCAATGACGGGCCTGGAGGAGGACCAGCTGAGTTCAGACGAAAGGATCCTAATTGAATCTGACAATAATTTTCACATATTTCTCTTGCTCTGTCTCAGATGCCATTAGCGACATCACTGTGATAATAGTTGCCATGACAGCATGAGCAATGCTCATTAATGACCTGGCTGGTGGTAATGTTCTGGGCCATATTTCCCTTTCCTCCTTCTCCTTTTTGCTTTTTTTTCTTTTTAAATCTTGTCTCCTTTTAAGATTATGCAAAGACTTTTCATCACACAAACACTTGGGAAACAATACTTTAATCAGGAAAGCAAATGGATGGAATTGTTTATGAAGATAAAAAAATTGCATTTTTTTTCATTTTATATTCCCACATTTGGCTATTTTCAGCAGAAAACTGAGCGCAAGGAGCATCTCAAGTGTGAAATCTTTATGTACAATAAAATGACTTTAAACAAGGGGTCTGGGGATAATTTCTGCTGTTGATATAATCCACCAACCACAGTCTCCACAGCAAAGTGGCTCATGCGGACAACAGCCTCCATAAGGATTCTATTCTTATGCTCCAAACGCAACAGAGCAAAGTCGACGCAAAACAAACATCTGTTGTGGACAGGGCTGTGTTTTCAGTGTGGTCTGGAGCTGCTTAACGAGAGCCGTGGACAATTTCCCAAGAGGCTTGGAAGGACAAACACCTCCTCTTTTACTAAGGACAAACGTTTCTGGAGGGGACCGCGTCCGTCTGCGCTCACTGTAAACACGAGGGTGTCAGGAACCAATGTCACATGCGACTGGTGGGGGACTTCCGGCATTGAGGGCCAAGAAGGCAACCACAGAGGCACTCTGTGGAAAGAAGCAAACAGCTGTACTCAGACACACTTGCACGTACAGTACATGACATGCACACTCATGCACGCACAAGCATAGACACACATGCAGGCTGTCATGGTGCAAGTCAAATAACTAAACTGTAATAAATAAGAGATTATAAGAAATTAAACTTTATCTAATGTATATATTTAAAGTAATCTTTCAATGAGCAGTTACATTATCAGCGTGAGTAGCAGTGTGCTGCCAGTAAAAAGCAATTACATGTGCTGAATTGGGGAACTGAGAATGTCTGTCACTGTCTCAACTTCATGACAACCCAGCATTAGGAGACCAAAACGTTTCAGCCGAATTCAACATCCTGGAAACGGCAAATACAAAGAATCTCATATCAAACGCAGTGTAGCGTTTTAACAAAGTGCAGTACACAGAAAGCACATGCCATACATGCCACACTAAGAAGGAGGCGAGTGGACATTAATCAATATGGGTCAGATTCATGTAATAAGTAGAAAGTAATTATTTATGAAGTAATCATAATCATCTGGTTTAAGTTCAGATCTTCGTTATTTTTTTGTAAGCACAGATATCACACAATCCACTCGAAATGTGTGACCAACAGGTTGGAACTTAAAAAACATTTTGAAAGAAAAGACCTTTAACCACTTTTCAAATTCAAGTGTCAACATTGGCTACCTTGGAGCAAAATACTCTCAACAGAAAGGCTCATAAAGGAGGCATGCAAACGAGAGAGGATAGGAGATCTCTTGCTGCTTGAGTGGATGCACGTTTGAACCCCTTTGTTATGGCAGAGAAAGAAATGAAAAACATTTTGAAGTTGGCTGACAGATTCCATTGGTCCTGAGGCTGTTTGACGTGCCGCATCCTGGCAAATTAAGGTTAAGGCAAGGTAGATGGAATCTATCAGAGCTTGACTCTGCCTCATCAGATGGAACAAGCAGCTGCAGGGCATCCCTTGTCTCGGTCTTGTCATTACACACGTGCATTCATGTATGTGTGCAGCCGCACAGTCATCCACATATGCGCACACACAGACAAACACGCACTGTGTACTGTGTACAGTTTTGTATGCATTTGCTTTTGCTCTCACTCTGCAGACATATCTACAATGCAATGCACATTACTCATGCTATTTTGCATATACAGGACATACTGTATAGCGAGAGAATTTTCAAAAACAAAGGAAATTCTGTGTGTCAAATTTGCTAAAGATACAATACCAATTCATCACCACTGCACCCGACTGCACTAAAAACGTAGCAAACCACAAGCTACATATATTTTAAAATGTAATTTCAGATCCCTATTCCATGTTCCATAAGTGCTATGTCACTGGTTTTTACCGTATCCTCATTTGCCATCGCCACACACACTAGTAGTACAGATAATGAGAATATAGGGATAAAAGACCCAAAGGCCCGGTCTCTGTTTAAGAGGAAGTGAGACAGTAAGTGCATTTGTAAGGGAAGCTACTGCAGACGACATGTCCAGTATGCGCGCCTTTCCTATATAGTAACTATGCGTCACAAAATACTGAATGACTATGATAAAAACAAGTTAAAACTTAATAATGTAGAAATAAAAAATAGATACAATAATACATGTATTTACACTGACTTGTAATATTCATACTTCAAAATGCAACACACACTGAACACACATAAGAACCAGGCTGGCTGACCCTGATGTCTGCTGCACCTCAGGAAGTGAAGTGTTTCAACACTTCTGTCTTCGCGCAGAGCAGCTGGACAGACAGTCAGCACCGAGAGGGGGTTTCCAACACACTCAAACACTCCGAACACTTATAGGCTCAGATTGAAAACCAGACAGACAGACAAACAAACAGACATTCACTCACTCTCCGCCCACCCCTACACAACCTCCAGCATCAAGAAGAGCACACTTCCGCTTTCTCTGCAGGCTCTGGTACCGCTAATGCCCAATACACCACCGCCAACCCTCACAGATAAGCCACTAATACCACCCAGTGAATAACATGAACAAAGATTCTTTGCTGTTACTTAATATGATTGTGAATTACGAATATGAATCAACCAGTTTACTAAAATTCTTAAAGCTGGGGTAGGCAACTTTGGAGAAACAAGCAAGAGTAGGGTAGACTTTAAAAGTATCCAACCGAAAAAATCTCAGCCCCTCCCTTCAGGCCTCCCTCCAAAGCCGCTCCCCCCCCCAGAACACATGAACGCACACTGTCTGACTACTGCTGGAGGACGAGTCCACGAGAGAGCGCTGGGGAGAGGAGCGCAGCGCATAGTTGTCATCGCTAACCGTATCCTACTAGTGTGTGCGCAGGTAGGCAGGTAGGTTGGTAGACAGGCAGGTAGGTAGGCAAACCTGCAGGCCGAATGAAATGATTGGACGGGCTTCTTACAGGCCTGCAACAGCCACAGATACCGGATTTTTTTCTTTTCTTTTTTGTCAGAGCATTTGATTTATTGATTGCTGCCGGGATGTAAAGAGAATTTCAACAAATATAACAAAAAAAAATGCTTCTAAAATAAACTGCCTACCCTAACTTTAAGTTTAGCTGAAGGGCCTTTTGTCTTGACAGAATCAGGACGAGAGTGGAATAAAGCTTTACTCTGCTGCAATTACATCATTTTGTGTTTGTGAATGAACATGTGCCCATTCGCACATTGCGAGAGTAGTTTGGTAGAAGCTGAAATTTGTTGGTGTTAAATGTAAACAGGCATTTGTAGGCCATTTGTAACAGTGCTGCTCAGAGAGAAATTGCAGAAACGTTGAAACAGAGATTGAGAGAAAGAGATAAAGGAATGCACACTAATTTTATAAACTATTTTAAGAAACATAATGCTTAATAGAATATTTCTGAATATTTTTAAGCCAATTTCAAGGACAAGGATTAAACATAGTCTATATATGTTTTTCTATGGATATCTTCTTTGAACACAATTCATAATCACACAGTTTCAATCATAAAACCTCATCTGGTATAACCAAGTCATACAATATGGGTGTTGTAAGCGACATACACATACACTGTTTATTTTGTTTATATTGCATCAAATGCATTATAAGCTTTTGCTTGTTTTCACAGTGTAAATTATGAACTCATCTAAATTAAAGTGGCACCATTATTATTATCTATTAAACTACTGCTAACTTCATCTGAAAAAAAGGCATTCAATGTCATTCTCTGGTAGTTCAGTGTCTCTCATCAGTAGCATATGTGCATTTGTATACATGACCACGTGCATTTATATCATGTTAGCAACTATGTAAACTTCACTAAGTCTTACATAGTCGGGAAAGCAGAGCAGTAAGTCTAACAAAAGGCATTCACAGAGAATATACACATTCCATTTGACTGTCTTTTGTTTAAGTGAGCAAATTAAATATCTGGGCAGGACAGGAGCAGCACAGTCAGTTAATTATGTCTAATAAATCTTGGTCCAAATTGCCCTCCAGGGGTGGAAACGGCTGCCGGGGGATGGAGGAACCGAAGTGGCACTTTGGTATTTGTTATTCTACCTTTAACAGATTACGCACGCTGACTTGTCATCCCTCATCCGGTTGGGCAAGTGAAGTGAAGGGAGAACGTCAACACGCCGTCGGTCACTGCTTCTGTTTACCTCGCTGTAGCCCGGGGGTAACAGGCACTAATCAGCATCCCGCAAAATGCTCTGTAATTGGCCGTGTTTACTCTGTTTTAGCATGATTGCATGCCTGATTGGATTGTCGTATCCCATTTGAGGAAAAAGGGTCTCCCTCCTATTGTGTGTGAGTTTGTGTGTACATGCGTCTGTGTGCGTGTGCATATGTATGTGCGGGGCAGGAGTGAGGTGCCATACAGGGTTTCAGGTGAAAAAGTTTTCTTTCTTTTTTTTTTTATCAGGGTGTTTTTTACCATCCATCCATAGAAGATATCTAAAAATAACAGATTTTGGACTCAACTTTGCAAACTTTTTATACTGACGGAGAAAAAAAATCTCTAACAGGTTCCTCTTTTCTCCTTCTTTACAACCACCACCTCAGTTCAACTCAAAATATGTCACGCTGACCACAGAAATGTATCTGAAATATAAAGGAGAAGAAGAAATATCCCCTCATAAGTACGGTGAGGTTGCACGCACACATATGCAGATCATGTGGGCTCTGAGGTCTGTCCCCTACAGAAGGCTTCCAGAACACTCAGCTCTTTGTGCAACAGTATGTAAAACGAAACTTGATAAATGTTCACCACATACAGTGGATCATTGGTGTTCAGGTTTGGGGTTAAAACTCTGTTGAGAGATAGGTATGTGCCGTATCCAACTATGTTTTTGTTGAAGTGAAAAACCGAAGCTCTGGAATATGTTCAGAATCAAAAATTCAAAGGTTCAGTGGACCTAGCAGTAAGTTGTCATCCTGATGGCGCCCCACAGGACTACAATGAGAAAGAGTGATTTTTGTTAAGCTTACACACAGCCATTGAAAGGAAATGGGAAATTACCTGCAAGTGAATTTAAAGAACAAGTAAAAGTTCCTGTTAGACCCACCCTGGTCTACATGTAACATCTGACCTTCACATACTGAACGGTGTGTTGAAAGTAAACTTCCCTCTGGGATAAAATTCAGGATAAGCTAATTGCTGGTCTCAAAAAACAGATAGAAAGCAGTAGCAATACATCTCCGGAGAGTTTCAAACATATTGGTTCACAAGGGGTTCTGAATGTTTTCCTCCTAACACCCTGTTTTTAGCCAAACTGATATGTGTCTTCAGGGTATTTTTCATACTGTCTGTTAACACTGCATTTGAGAGACGTCTGAGTGAAAACAACTTGAACTGCACCTTTCCAGAGGCTGTCAAATGTTTGAATTGGGAGCTATGAAGGGGGATAGGTGGGGTATAACTCAGATGGGATTTTGCCATGAGGTAAATTGGCAACAAACCAATGATGGAGAGATGTCATAGATATGATTTAGAGGTTGGTTTTAGGGGTGCAGTGAGTAACCTAGACAGATTCTTACAGATCTTGAGAGGGACATAACTGCAGCAGTTCTGAACCAAGAGAGCTCAAAATCGGATCAATGAGTAACTTGAGGCCTACAATATAGACAGAAATAGACTGTTGGTATCATCTGTGTTGTGAAAATTGTTACTAGTTTTGGAGGTGGTTTTATTGTATTGTATTGTTTGTATTGTAAAAATATATAGTTAGCCCATCTTTTGTACTTTCAAATTACTTTAGTGAATGAGGATTGGCTTACACCGTCAAAAAATGTAGTACCACTAATTAAGCATAAGCACCTTAATTCAGAGATAATGAGGGCAATGGAAATTATTTGACAATAAAATCATAAATGTACACTCGTGCAGCTGAGAAACTTATGTAATTACTTAAATAAAAACCTATGAAGTGGGCAATGAAGAGGATTGTTGCTGAGTAGTCCATGGAGAGTATTTACACTCATTATTCAAATTAACCCCATCCAAGTGTCTCTCTGGGTCTGTTGTATGGCTGTGGTGTAATTGGGTTGTTACTTAAAACAGGAATTATTTCTACTCTGCTTTTCCCGCTGTTGTTTTTATTGTCCCCCACACTGATGAAATTGGCAAAGGTACCTGCAGGGGTGATTTACAAAATTACCCAATTTCCCCTAACAGCCCCAACTCAGGTAGAACTCTGCTTTTATTTCTCATAATTTTAGAGGCTTCAATCAGAGAGCAATAGCTAATTACAAAAACAAACTTTTGTATTCACCTATTTAATAATATCGAGGGTCTGGTACTGACCCCAAACCCTGCCCCAGTTGTGTTGGCGTGGGGTGGGGCTGCTGGGGAAAACCAGTAAGCCACAATGACCAGACTTCTCCAAACATGTCATTTTGAATCCCCTTCGTGAGCTGGGCTGAGCCGTACCCAGGGCCCTGTTAACACTCCAAACATTCAGAGTCACAGACCCGTGTCCCCAGCCGTGCTCTTTAAACACTTGTTAAAACTTGCACTTTTTTGCAATGTCAACAGCCTGAGAACAACCCTTCTGGGACTGCTACTGCACTGCATGCACTGTGGAACCTCAACGCAGAAAAGAAAAGGAAAAAGAGGGAGAGAGAGAGAGAAAAAGAGTGAGTGAGAAAGGAAAGTAATGGAGGGAGGAATAACTTTGTACAGTGGAAGTAGTGCCTCCGCTCTCCTCCTCCCCCTGTCTGCTTCATGAAGGGTCTGATTGAGAGACAGACCAACCCAACTCAGAGCCATTCAACCGAGCCGCTCCTACGCCCCTGACCTGCTGTCTAAACCCCCTAAATTAGACTACTGAGACCCCAGGAGCAAGGCTTACATTACCAGTACCTGTGAAACCTTGGCAGGCCTCAACACCCTGAATGGGAATGCTGGGCAAATAAAAGCAGGCTGGCCTGTCTGCACTCTCTCTATGCCCACAGATGGACGGTGAAAGGCAACATGATCCTCCGTGGCAAAGACTGGAGAAATAGTTGGCGGGTTTCCCTTCTGGGCCCCTATAGGTCCCAGGGTCTAGTTTAGTATACCCCATGGAAAGTCTAGCCTGTCTGAGGAGTTTCCATTGTCCACCGGTAGGCTCGGCTAGAAAGAACAACCGGGACTGAGAGAGGAAGAAGGCAAGAAAAGAATGAGAAAGAGGATATGAGAACAATCAAAAGAAAGAAAGAAAAAGAGGCCACCAACTTAGAGATTCTTTTTGATTAGAAAATAAGGGATGAGTCCCAAGGCCACTTTTTAATCTCTGGGTGAGGCCCTGCTTAGATCCTACCCAGATGTCATCCAGAGGCATGGGATAGCATGGATAATTCCCTCTTTTTGTGTCAGTGTTGGTGGCAGCATTGAGACCGTAGAACCGCTGTGATGCTATTCCATTGCATCATAGCAACTATAATGCAATACTTAACACAGACAGACACACACAGACACACATGTGCTGCATACATACTGTACACTCACACTCATCTGGCTGTTGTCTTTCATACACAACAAGGTTGGAAGGGCTTGCAGACAGCCAGATACAGAGCAGGTGAGATCAATGGACAGTGGGTGTGCCTGTGTGTGTTTTTAGGCACTGGCCATGTAGACGAGGGGGTCCTCGGTTGGAGACTTAGAGGAGAAGCGATGGCAGGGGGTAGATTAGCACATACCCCACAGTGTGATCAACAAGAAAAAACATTTAAAGTGGACATAATAGTGCAGACTAAAAATTGCCCCCACAGCCAGCTGCAATTCCTGGCAGCAAGAAATGGCCACCACTTATATACTGTACACATGTATGAAATCTGGTACTTTCTGTAACTCTTTCCTTTCTTATTAATATTTTTTTCATCCTTGATGTGATGAAGGAGAAATGTAATTCATCTGTGGAAGGGTGAAGACAAGCTTCCTCTCCTTTGCCGGCATAAGGTGGCGGAAATAAGAGAAATGATTATGGAAGGAGAGAGGAGAGGAAACTTAATGGGAGGAAATCATTTAGACGTCATTTTAATGTCCTCATGTCGGTTTCAAATCATCCTGGAGGGGCCGGACACACTAGTCTAACACAAGAAAGGGTGTTACTTTATTGCAAACTTGTTCAACACACGAAGGCTGGTATTGTCTTTTTAACACATTATGTTCTGATTAGAAATGTGAGGAACAGAATCAAACAGGCAATGCAAGAGACTGAGTGCAGTGTGGGAAGTGGAGTTATGGTTTAATACACAGCTGTAGGGATATAAAGTCACTGGAAAAGCAATTGGTGCTATAGTGTCGCACATATTAAAAATTACATCACTGTGTTGTGTTACAAAACAATATACTGTAAAAAGAAATATATATAATGTGGAATCATTTCTTTACAGTATTTTTCACACATGCCCTCAAACCTTTCTTTTGCACGTTAAGTAACACGCCCTGGAGTCAAAGCCTGAACTGCTTCCTCTGCCTGTTCACCCTGCCTGAGGCCCTGTGTCTTCTAAAGACCTGTTTGTTCACAAGTAGAGCACAGCAGGTGTTTGAGCAAAGTGCAAGGTGGAAATGTGGCTCCCATTGCTGCTGTGAGACTCATTTATTGAAATGCTCTGAATTTCTCAACAAAACGCGCCATGCTTTCAGGCTAGGATGTGCAACAGTGTGTCCTTCCCATTAAGCATGAGCAAAAGATGCCAACGGTGGAAAGACACATCTCAGTGGGAATGCAACCCTGTGTTGCAGAAGATATCGCTACAGTCTGTTCTAAAGCAGATTATTCAGCTGCACACTTTCATTTTACTTGTCAATAATGTGCTTATAGCTGTGAGGCATGGTGCATTTACAGTACACCTGCTCCTTAGTGCCCTCGCTACCAAATCTGTGTATTGTTTCGACACAACCTTTGCCAATAACAAAGTGGAAGCCAATCAAAGCAAATAGACCAGTGGATCTTTACTGTGTAATTGGGGATCTGTGTAATCGTTAACCTTGGCTCGGTGTAGGAAGTTAATGAATCAAATCAATACCTCTCTCTACTGATCCATAATTATTTGAAAAGAGATGAAAAATTAAACAGGCCGAGCCTATGAGGTTATCATGCCATGCAATTAGTCCGCCGGAGGGAGATTATGTTACCTAGATACCATTGGGGAAGTGTAATTTCTCTTGCAGATGGAGTTTTTTTAATGAAGAGTGCAATTACCTAAATAGGTCAGCCAAAGACACGCTGCTGCTGCCGATGCTGTTGCTGCTGTTGCTGCTGCTGCTGCTGCTGTTGCTGCATGCCGCTTCTCAGCGTACCTGAGAGGGAAAA
>NTHP01000152.1:764147-781339 GCA_003416845.1 Oplegnathus fasciatus
AAAAAAAAAAAACACAGAGCACTGTCTACAACTGTTGTTACCCCCTTCAGTATCCTCCTCGCTTTTTCTTTCTCACCCTCCCACCGATGCTGCCTGGATGGCGTATCTTCTGTTTTTCCTAATTAAATAGCACATACATAGAAGTCTTTGTTATGCAGAGATTCGGCAGGAATAACACTTAATAATGTTTCCTCCGTCAGGCTCAGATGTTGTTGTGGCCATTTGTTGACTGCAACATGTGCAGCATCTCATTCTGTGAAGAACAAAAGAAAATGTGTCATCTCCTTGAAACTAGAATGAGACAGAAAAAGTTGTCATATTTCTTTATGTTGTACTTTGCATTATTTTGCATTATGGTGATTTCATTAAGTTTTCTTGCCATCACATAATCAGATGTGGCATTAAAATTTAAATGCTACCATTACATTAGTGTTTGTTTTTTTAAATATATGTTGTGGATATGAATGCTTGTTTTACAATTTACATTTTTTACATTATATATCAGCAGTTCCCTATTGCATTATCATCATAATACTGACTATGGTTTCAAGGGAATCTTTGCTAATGACAACAGAGGTGAACAGGAGTTTGACAACCATCAGGTGGTCAGGTGGAGTAAAAGCTCATACAGGTAGCCATGTATTTATTTTTCATGAGACTTGCTGGCAGCTATAAAATATGTTTCCTGTAAAAAACAATACATCTATATCACATTTTCACTAATGCTGGTAAAAACGTGACGTGAGAAAGTCTGAATAGATTTTGTTTATTTTACTGAGTTTAATCAAAGAAACATCAGAGAGAGGTTCAGTAAGAAGTAATACATTCAGTAAAAGACATTATAATTTATATAATGGCCGGAAGAAACAGATGATAGACATGTTAATAAGTGATGTAATAACCCCAATATTTTCCTGGAAGCCACTGCACTGTATGATTTCTTACAATTCACTTAAAAGGGGGTTAAGAAAAAATAAAGACATTTCACCAGAATAATTGACTTGGCTCTGTTTTTCCACGTGTTTGAAAATATACTGTTGTGATTAGTGTGAAATTGCCATAACCACTTCGATTTAGTGTTTATATTTTGCTACGCAGTTGCAATTAGGAAAAACATATAACACACACTGAACTCAGCAGGCCACTAATGCTGGAAAGTAGGTAACAGCGAGCGGGTACTTAATGAAACACAGCTCAGACTACAAGGTGTTGAACTCCTAATGAAAACTGTGTGGCGTATAAAGAAAGTCAACCAAAGAACGGCCCTGAAAGGGTGCCACTAATAAGCACATCTAAGTTTTTTGTTACGTCTGATCCAAAACCAACCGTGTAAAAGTGGGTGCTATTCTCTACATGTACTATATGATTGAAAGGAGAATTTGGCACATGCTTTCTCTCTTCAACACAGAGCGAGTGACCTTGTGAACTGCCAAATGGTGCCTGTTTCAGGTTCTCAATGTGGCAGGTGCCTTGATCACGATTCAACCAACTTGTCAACAAGCGCTGTTTTCCTGAAACTTGGCAGAGACTCCACAACAGATTCCAAGTTGAAACTTGGATGATCGCATTCCAAAGCAGGAGGAGAGTTTTTTTTTATCTGTGATATACCCCTTTATTGTTGTGCTGACCTGCACTTTAAAAAAATACATTTTACCAATGCAGGAGGGAAAACATCAGAGGAGACTTCAGGTATCCTGTTAGACAGTAATTTGATCCAGAGCGATAAGATCTGCAAATGATAGAGACCATATATTCATCCTGTCTTTTTTGATGGACAGGCTCTGCCCAACCCTCCTACACACTGACAAGTAGGAAATATGTTTCAGGGAATGACACTAGCATACCCTCTTACACTTAATCATTGTCAATCACTCCGCGCACTTGGCTCGTTGGGTAATAGGAACAGATCCAGCATCGCATCCCCTCCAATCTGTTTGGCTCTCACACGGGAGGTGCATGCTGTTTTCATGCCTGTGTGGGATGGCTTCAAGCTGTTTTCTTATCAAAAGGCCCATTCAGACATTCTCTTTGAGAGGCATCGCAAACCTCAGATCTCGCAGCCTCCGTTCAACCACATGTCTTGATTTAAGAGGCCAGAATCAGATTTGCTGCCACGAAGAGCTGTCACCGCTAAAGAATGGGATGTGATTTATCATCCTGAACCACACACAAGACTGATAACCAGAGCGCTAGCATTTGTACGCATATGTGCTCACGCGTGCACGTGAGGGTGCGCGTATATACACAAACGCACCGACTCCCCACCCCTTCACCCTTCCACCTCACATAAATACCCAAAAAAACAGATCAACACATGTTCTCAAGCTCGCTCATCCTCTGGCTCAATCACTCCTATATGCTTTCACACGAAAACCGCAATTTCACATAGAAGCTGCCTTGCCCCTCGCTCTCTTGCAGCGTGGAGTTGGATCACATGCTTTTTACAAACTGCAACTACATCACCTTCCACCCAGGGATCCTCTCTAAACGCTCCCTTTTAAACCTCCACTAACAGTCTCATCATTGATTTTATGTCTCTGTTTTTTTTTCCTCCTCGGGTTGTAAGCAAGCAAACACAGCTGAACCCTAACACCCTGTGTCCCGCTGTGTCTCCCTCAGGGTGTTCTCATCACAAAACAGCTACACAACATCTCAGAGTGAAACACCCTCAGCAACACAGGCCATAGAAAGGCAAAGGTGACGAGAGCAAGTTTTTCACCATTTCAAACGTGCAGAGCCATCAAATAAACTGCTCTCTCTCTCTCTCTCTCTCTCTCTCTCTCTCAACATTCGGAGGTTGAGCACAGTTACTTCTCCAAAGAAGTAGTTTCTCTTAACTCTCTCTATCCATTTCTCACTTTTTACCCTCCCATCTTTCTTTCTCTTACAATTTCTGTCTCGCTCCCTCCAGTTGCTGCTTATTATTTCTCTGTGGAAGAGTATGTGATTGCCAGGATTGCTTGGTGGCTGTCTTTTATGAAGTTGTTAGTTTCAACGGAAAGGCAGAGAGACTCGGATTCTCCGCTTCTGATCTCCCTGCCTCTCTCCTCTCCCTGCCCTTTTGCGCTCTCTCTGGCTCTCTTTTCTGTAATCCACCAACAAACTGTTGCAGTGTATAGCGGTTTCAGCGGGATGAATAATCATTATAAGGTGTGTTGGTGGGGACGGTGAGGAGACTAAACTTGCCAAAGGCTAGCGAGTGCAAGTGTAAACCTCGCCTGCTCTCCTGTCCCTGTTAGCTCAGCCATTTTTGGGCGGTCAGGCTGTCTTGCCACAATCACACGCTGGCGCCACAATTGCCTAGCCCCAACTGCAACCCTTTCACTGTGTAATGAATACATCCAGAAATAAACTTTAACCGCTCATGCCCCGCTGCTTGCCCCCCGTGCGTATATGTACAGAGACAAGACTGGAGTGATGTTTGTGTTGTGCCCTGGATAGTGGCATGCTCACCTGGCCCCAGGACGCCGTGTGGTGATGGTGTGGTTATGGTTCAACACAGAACCAGTCAGTGAGAGAGAGGTGACCACTGACCGCTGTCACCCTCTGGTGGGACCATACACACCCCGGGTCCAGGGAATGTTAGGGAGGGAGAGGGATGACCAGAGAAGTAGAGTGCTGTTTTTGTCCACTTCAAAATTGTGTTTAACTCTATGTTTGTGCGTACTTGTGCTCATGTTTGGGTGTGTACATGCTCATGGGCACATGCAAAAGATGCATGCATATGGCCACAAACTGAACTGAATTTTTCGGTTTACACAGTACATGTATATGAAAATGCTTTTTACGGTATTCAGTTCTGTCTGCACGTCTGTATATGTGTAAGGTTCATTGCCACAAGAGGTAAATATACCTGAGCCGAGCCCACAGGCTCGAGTCTTGATTGTGCAAGGGGTGGTCGGATCAGAGCAGTAATTTTCCACATCTACACTCAGCCCACTTGAGTCTACCTTGAAGGGCGTTTCTATGAGGATAAGTGCTGTATTTCATGTGTGTGTCTGTATGTGTGCACTGTAGGTTTGCACACATTTTTGCTTGTCTGCATCTGGGTGTTTTTGCATTGCTGCCTCTTTATTTGTCTTCAGCGGTACTAGCAGTAGCAGCTTTCCTTCATCTAAATTGCTGATCCAATTTTTGATTAATTTATTTTCATCTTGTCTCTCTAAGCAAATAAGCACACCTATGAAATCAGATAGCACAACATTTATTTTGCATTTCCATCTGTAATAAATGAAACCAATTAAAGCCGTACTTTTAAATTAGGGAGGAGGCAATCCTAATTCTCTCCTTAAGTGCGGTTTCCACGGCAATCAGAGGCCTCTGCAGGGGGTCGGGAATGGAGGCGTTGGGTGGGAGCGCACACAGCAGGGACAAACTGACTGAGTGCGAGAGCCTACTGCACTCAAAGCTGAATCTTCTGCTGGCATGCGCTTTCTCTCTCTCACATACACACACATATGTTGGAGCGCACATACACACACACGCAGAAACAGCCAATATCACACAAACATTTGCACATATTCTCTGTCAATTTGGCCTCATCTATAGGCTTCATGGAGTGAAATTGAAGGTAATAAAAGTGTCCATTTTAGTACTTATCTCACTGTTGTCAATTTGATGAAGTGACAATCATTCAGTGATTCACACAGTCTCTTTCTCATATGCAGTACTGTATGTTTGACACTGAGAGACATCGTCTTATGTGAGCAGGCCTGTTCTTCTTATTTTCCTATGAATGAATTTGTCCCCGGGCAAATGTGAATATGACAGCTTCCTCAATCTGTTAACAGGGGAAGTATTTACGGTTCCAGTCAGAATATTAGGGAACTTGGCCCTGTGTCATCGTTTTTTGTCATGTCTGACTGGATTCTCCCTTTTCCTCTAATGAGTATGGGCTGTGGTTTTAAACAGACAGATTTTATAAAACCACACAGCAGAATAAACAAATGTTCAGTTTTACATGTTTCGTATTTCTGTATTAATTTAAGTCTGTTTCACCTGACATAAAGAAGACTAGAGCTGTTTTGGAGCTTGATAGAAAAAGAGAAACTTGTAGAAATAGTACTTGTAAAACTTGAAGGGACTGTGTGTTGAATTAAGGACCGCATGACACCAGACTAGTTTCATTTTGCACAACTTCTGCAAAATTAATAAACAAACTAAATGAATAAATAAGAGCTGTGCGAAATGTTGACCAAGTAAACAGGCAGACAAGTAGACTGGCCCATTGAGAGTATTTATAGCTTCAGTTTGGCAGCTCTTACAGGAAGCTCAGAGCTTTTAATTGCAAATCTTCTATAGTCTGGAGCATCACTCACGGCTGCAAGATGCACTCTTTAGCCATTTTCCGTTTTGTGTCACTTTGTGATTCAAACATATATTTTCAGGTTTTTTTATTCAACAGATCACTGTCATATTTGCAGTAATAAGCTGTAATGTTAAAAATGTAATAAAATCAGACTGCATTCATTTGTGTACACTGATTTAACATGTGTGACAACATTTTGCTTAAAAGGCAGGGCAGTCATGGATAAATTGGTTAACAGTTTTTTTTAATTCTTTTTTTTGTCGTGAAGTTTCTAATGCTATAACATTTTACCCATAGTACTGTAAGGAAAAAAAATATGGTACCCATTCCTGTCTTTGTTTTGTTCTGGAGCTTTTGTCAGTTCATCTGAAAATGAACACTGCACTGTTAATTACTAAACAATGAGCTTTATTTAAAAATTAAAGAACATGGACAATACTGTAAATATTGAGATGGCGTGATATTTTGTGGCCCATAATTTCAAACTCACAGAATTGCTGATAAAGGTGGCCAAGCTTTTTTGAATAGAAGACTCTGATTCCAAATCCAACTTTACTTTTGCAACTCAACAGAACTTTTCCTGTAAACTTTCCTCTTGTACGTGGCTGTGATACCTACAATTCCTCCAGTCTAGCAGGCAGTTTGCTCTTTTGTTAAAAAGAGGAAAGAAAGAAAAGAAAAGGTGGGATTCAATCCGTCACATTGGATCTGGCATAGCCATCTTATAGTTTGAGAAAGCAGAGAAGAAGTTGAAGCTCAGACACAACAGTTGTTAGTCAAACACAGAAGTGTTCCACAGGCACAAGGATGGAGAGGCAGAGGAAAGGAAAGAGGGAGAGAGGCATAGAGAGAGAGAGAGGGATGAAAAGAAAAAGAAAGAGCGCAGGCCTTCCTCAGAACTGTATTCATGGAGTCTGGCTCTTTCAGGTTCATCTCTCATTACTCCTGGGTGCTCTCTCAAGCTTAGCGGAAATGGATTATGCTACACAAAGAAAGGAATAATCACCCTATTCTCCTCCTTCTCTGATAAACACACAAGCAGGCGCACGCGGACACATCCACACACACACACACACACACGCATAAACATACACACACTCTCTTCCAGTCTGTTGTTTTGACGTACACACACTGATGTACACACACTGAGTGAGCCAAGCTTTGTGTGGCTGTGAGTCGCTGAGTGTGGTGCTCGTTCTCTCGTTGCATGCCAGGGGACTCGTCAATTATCTCCCCAAACGCACCCAGTCCTCGGGGGGAAAAGGCGGTGAGGGAGACGTCCCTGTTTTTGAGGGAACCTGGAGTTTGCAACATTCAGTTGAGTGACAATACATTCACGCTCTAATTCTAGGCTAGCAGATGTAATGTTTTTTTCTCTCTCTCTCTCTCTTTCCCTCTTCCTTTGTCTCACTCTTTTCTGCTCTCCTTGTACTTCTTATCATTCCAACTTTGAGAAGTTGGAGCTCCTAAAGGCTTTAGTGAATGTGTGTGTTTTGGGTGGTTTCGAGTGGATTTTGAGTGTGTGTTGATGCTTGTTTGCGTGTGTGTGTGTGTGTGTGTGTGTGTTTTGGATTAAAGGGTGTATGCTTACAGTTTGATCTTTTTTATCTAATGCAGGCAAGGTGGTACTCCCTAAAGATTTAGTTTTTTTCCCTGAGCAAATTTAAGAAATGTCTGCAAAGAAAAAAACACAATAACAAACAAAAGAAAAACAACAATTTTATCATATTCATGTAATTAACTGTGCAATGATTAGCATTTTCTCTTTTCAAGCATGAAACACAGAAAAGCTTTAGCACTTTTGTATTAATATAAACAATCACATCAAGCCTTTCATGAATTGAAGTTTGAACTGACAATAATCTGATACAGTAATATTTTGATAACTTCGTGCCAGCTATACACAATATTTTTAACAGATGGCACTCATATCATTACATTTTTGAAGTCTTGAATCTTGAGTCGAACATATAATTGCTCTGTCTCCTGACAGCCAGCAAGCAGATTGCCTCACTGGGAACAGCTTCAAATAAAAAACTGCCTGTCCATGTTTGTCTTGCTGGGGTGACTCACTGTATCTGTGAGCGCTGGGCTGCGAGGCCACTTCTACCTGGTTAAATTAAAGAGAATATGAATAATAGATGGAGAGAATGACACTTCCGTCGCTAGGGGTAATGAAAGACCGACTCCCAGCTCTCTCTTGTCACTCCTCTGACTCACCGAGAGCGCTAATAAAGATGACACTTGACAGCTAACGAGACCCATCACGGGTGGGGACATGCACACATACACAGAGAGAGACAGAGAAAGAGAATGAGAGTAAGATAGAGAGAAAACAAAATATAAGAGGAGGGCAAGTGTCGCCAGGGCATCTAACCTCTGGCTGGCCAGACAACTTGGTGTCCTGTCAGGAAACCGAGTGGAGATCTGCTTTAGCATTCAGCAACCTATTTTAGAAAGTCAACAGATGACACTCAAACTGGACAGGAAAAAGAAAATGAAACGAAGAAATTGGAAAGCTGTTAATATAAAAGTATATTATGAAATGAGTGAAAAGCTAAGCAGAGGAAAAGAGGAGAAAAGAGAAGATTTTAAATCTGTCCATGGAGGCCTAGTGGTATGTTGGAACAGGGACGGTTGGAAGTTGGAGGAAGCCCTGCCCACAGCCTGATCTCCAGGTTCCGCTTCAGCTCCAGCCTCCGCCGCAGAGTGCCCAATGAGAGGGCGTGCCATTGTTTACTGTCCGCGGTGCGGGTAAACAATAAACAATGAAAAGGTTGCCAGCTCCTCACCCTAATGTTGCCATTTTGAGAACTCAAACACACCCCCATGCTCCTCACAGCCCCTACTCACCACCCACTCCCTCTCTCCCCCTCTCAGCCTCTGCCACCTCCCCCGTTCAGATCCATCCCCGGCCCCAGAAACCCCAGAGGGGCGGTCGCCCAGCCTGCCCACGCTGCCCTCTAAGAAACCACGAGAGGGTGTGGTTCCGCCTGGAACAGGGAAGCCATTTATTTTGGGCGCATCTCTGCTGACTGACTCATGTGTTGACTGGAAAGTTGGCTGCATGCTCTATGGGCCGAGGCTGCACCAGCCCTGTGGGCTATCAGTCCCTGACCTGCCCTCCCTCCTTTTGGGCCCCCTGCACCTCAGCCCACCACAAGTTCAAATGCACCAATAGCCACCCACTCCCTCCTCCCACCCACTCTAACCAGCCCTCATCACCACTCTATTTTTGTCTTTATGTCAGCCCTGCCACCTACCACCCTGCTCTTAATTTCAAACTGAAGAATTGCCATTGTTTCACAATGACCTTCAGCTGGTGATTTGTAAGAGCTGATCATCTGGGGTAGTTTTACGATGGGCATGTGTTGCATGTTTGGTTTGGGGACCTTTTTTCCTGAGAATATACAAAGACAGAGACAAAGAGGCAGTGAGAGAGAGAGCAGAGTCTGAATTATGCGCTGCCATACAGAATGAAAAAAGTCAATGCCATATGCATTGGGGTTACTTAAGTTTACTTGATCTTTTGATCTTTAATTGCAAACCTGCAGATGTTTTACATGTAATCATAATTCAATCTTGAATTTTAGACATGTGGACTGTGACAGGGTGAGACTTACTGATGGGAAAGACTCGCCCTAAAATTTGAAAATTCCTCTGCACATACACGAGCCTATTTTGCTTCAGCGGCTAAAAACAAACCAAGCACACACTCCTTAAATATATCTATACATTCTTGAAATACATCTGACGCAATATTTATCTGTGGTATACTGGCAGTCCTTGAAATTAAGAATTCATTCAATCAATTTCACAGGGGGGAAAAAAAGGGTTTTTAATCCAATAAAGTACCCATTAAATGTCAGGAATAGGGCACCATTGAGAGCTCTTACAATTCTTGGTTTAGTCATCAGCTATTACAATACATAGCGGTTACTGTTCTCAGCGGAGAAATAAGTGACCTACACAGAAATTGTATTTATATTATGTGTGTAATAATTGAAAATTGGTGTTTAAATCATGCTGATCCAGTTGAGGAAAATGTGTGTACTTCATGTACACTGTATGTTGCTGTGTATGGGAATATGGTCTGACAAAAAAAAACCTCAACTACAGTAGACAAATTTTTCACAGCTGGAGCATTCCAGATGGCATGAGTAGTCAATAAAAGAGAGGATGAGGGCTCATAAAAAACTTAAAAAATGCCCAACTGTAGCAGGACTTTTATTTATCTGCCTGGCAATGAATGCAGAGCCTTTTATATGGTCTGGATCAAATATACTCTTCCTCCATATAATGTTACTGGAGGATGGAGACTTAGTTTTGGACCTGAGTTTTTCCCTTAATATAAATGTCTTTGTATTGCTCATATTTCAAAATATACTCGTTTTTTATTTTGCCTGTGCAAAATAGGTAATGATGGAAATTTTGAAGACAAAATCTTCTCACGGCACAATGTACCAACACTATTCATATTAATGATGGGTGAGATTTGTCTGTAACATGTACCTGACACTCGACCACCAAAACATGCTGACCTACTGCGCTGCATCTTATTTCTTTACCTACTTTTTATTATGTAGTGGTCAAAGGAACCTGTGAAGTAAGGTGCTCTTCATCTTCTCTGTTTCCTCCCAGGGTCCCCATATTGCTCTGGAGATGTCTGTGGGTTCCTTGCTATGGCGTGGCGCTCTGACATTCCCTCCACACCCACACTGGCAGCCAATGTGCCAATTAGTGGCCTTCTCCGCAGGGGTGGGTGTATGGGAGGTGGAGAACACAGAAGAACGAGAGACAGAGGAGAAAGAGCGTGTATATGAGCGTTTCTGGATGTGTGTGTGTGTGTGTGTGTAACAAGGCCTCAGACCTCAGACATTCCTTTCGCTATGACCTAGGGTACAATTAAGGGGATGTCCCTCCCCTGCCTCCCCTCCTCGGTGGACCACATCAACGGAAGTCCTGGCCCAGCTGGAGGCTCTAATGAAGGGAGGGAGGCCAGGTCGCGACCCTGGTGTGCCACCTCAGCGCCACACCCTTCCTGTTTAGGTCCAGACAGGGTCTACGCCAGGAGAGGAGGAAAGGAAAGGGGACAGGGGAGTCAGCGAGTAGGAAAGTGATTTGGATTTGTCAAGATCTGGAGAGTTGAGAAAGATTGGGAAACAATAACATGGTAGTTGTCGTTATGCTAAAAGGAGCTTATTTTACTTCAGTGGTAGTGCTTGATTTTTTTCCCCTTACATGTCCACCTTGTCGTAAAAACTTCTTAGATTTGATCACGTTATTAATTTACCAGAGCTGTAAACCTATCCTTGAGTAAAATAACACACTGCCGTTATTTCTTGCCCTGTTTCTTCTACTAGAACATCCTCACTTTGGACTAAATGATAAATTAGACACATTACAGACCAATATTACAGGTAGTAAAGGGTGGGATGAAAGGCACAGATGGGCTTTACAGACTGTGTGGGTGTCTGGGGCATTTGTTAGTACGCAGAGAGTTGTGTTAGAGTATCATGGGACTGAAAGCTGTGGTCCTCAGCCCTGCTATCGTCAGACAACCCACCCTGATGGAGAAGCTGGGATAATGATACGTCTGTGAGTCTGTCTGTCTGTCATGCCTCTGGATTTGCTTGCTCTGCTCTTGTGAGTGAGGAACAGCAGGGGACATGTGGGGGTGGCAAAGTGTGTGTTTGTGTGTGTGTGTGTGCTGTATCTGGCTTTGTACTGTATGTGGATGGCGTACAAGCTGGATGGTCATGCGCGTGTGTGTATGTGTGTGTTTGTGACAGGGGTCCCCACAGATTATAGATGTTGATGAGCGTCTCCTCTCAGCTTGGAAACCCTGTAATTGTCACCTTGCTCAAGTAGGGGAGAGGGGAGAGATATGCATTGGATAACCACACTGGAAACCCGCAATCAAAGAAAAGGGAAAGGTGGAGAGATAAGCAACAAGATGAAGAACAAGAAGGAAAAAACAGCCAATCTGACCAAAAGAGAAATTATGTGGTGGACATCTCTGTGACCAACCGAAACAAATGTTCTGCTGGTGTGATTTACGCTATGTGTGCTGCAGTATACAGTATGTGTGAGCTCATGTGTGGTGTGCATTCAACCAAGTCAGTGTGTGAATGTGTGCTTGTGTGTGTGTGTGGGAGCGATAGAAACAACTAGAGTGAGGGACAATCGATGCTTGTCCAGTGATCACAGTCATTACATTATTAGTGCCTGAGTGACCAATAACACTGATAGTGTTTCCACCTTGTCACTGAAAAACACAGACCAACTTGTTCAGGATGAGTTCCTGTACACTTCATTAAGCCATGAATGTAACTAAATGCTATACTTAAGCTGTATGTAAACGAGTGTGGTTTGCCTGACTGTGTAAAATCATGTGGTCTTTAATACAATGCTGTAAGTGTGTGTATATTGTTATGTTGTTTTTGGCTTTATCTTGTGTCATAAAAAAAGCCGGGTCTTGCATAACTTGTTTGTAACTCAGTAATTGAATTATATTTTGTTGCTCAGATTTTAGTACACTAATTGCTAATGCACTATTGATGTTTACAAGTGTTTCATGAATAATTAGTCCATTCATAACTTAAACTGTTTAATATATGAATAAATAAAAATAATACTTGTAAAACAGATATTATCTACCAGTCCATTTATTCTCTGCATCCACTTATTTTGTTCAGGGGCTAGAGCATATCCCATAGTAGTGAATGCCTTGGACATGACACCAGTCCATACTGAAACATGCTGTGTAGAAAGGCACATTCACACCTACGGGAAATTTAAAGTTTACAATTCACTTAACCTGCTTGTGTTTTGACTGTGCGAGGAAACAGGACCACCCAGAGGGAACTAACACCAACAAGGGGCGAACACTATTGAGTACACAGTAGCTGCAACGTTATTACATGTGTGAAATTCATGCATTGTAAAGTGTTATCATATTTTCTGAGCTTTTCATCCTGTTTGTCATGTTTTAATCGGCATGAGAGAAAATTAAGTTTTCTGATAACAAACTGTCTTATTCACCTTCTACTTGTTTTTGTCATCCCTGGGGCTTCGTCCACCTGACTTGTGACTTCAAGAAGAAGTATAACTGTTTCCCAGATGTGTCATTTGTTATGGAAGTTACATTTTACATTTAGGTACAGACACATATTATAATATTTCAAATTAATAAAGAACATTTAAATATCAGGGCAGAACCCTGACAATAAACACTGTGTGTGTGTGTGTGTGTGTGTGTGTGTGTGTGTTTGTGTGTGTGTGTGTGTGTGTTGCCATACTGTTCTTCTTCTTCTTCTTCTTCCTGTAATGTCTTACAGTACTGAAACAGTAAAGACAAACACTAATTTGTCTATATTGACTGTACTGCTCCTCTGTCTCTCATTAGCTTCTATTAATCTATTTACCCTTCACAGTGCCCTGACACCACCCCCAGAACCCCAGCCTTTGCTAAAACCAAAGTGACACTGGCTCCGCAGGCGAGGTTGGGAGGCCATGAGGTCATACCAATGATGGCACTAGCTGTCGACCGGTGAGATGTGGGGCCCGTAGGCGGAGGGGTGCTAGGTGCCTGCGAGGGGAGAGTGAAGGGAGTGTGCCGGGGGAAGTGAGACATTCATTAGGAGAGCCAAGCTGACGCTGTCACCCTCACCCTCGCCTGCTTCTAAGGAGCCTGCTCAGACACACGCCAGCCTCAGCTGCTACGAGACCGCGGCTGTGCTGTGCACCGACACACACAGTTTGTGTGGTCATATACTGTACAGTATATGTGTGTGCAACTGAATGTTAAAATGTTGTTTTATGCTGTGAAAAACTGTCACGCAAATGCTTTTTCGTCCACAGAGGCAGATGATAGAGTGAGGAGATAAAGATACAGATACAGAGAGAGACCCACAGTGAGTCTATTATAAAATGCAAGTTCAAGTTCATGGTTCATCTGCTGAGGCTTACGCTCATTTCAGGAGGTTCTGATGAC
Organism: Oplegnathus fasciatus; assembly: GCA_003416845.1. Taxonomy (NCBI): domain Eukaryota; kingdom Metazoa; phylum Chordata; class Actinopteri; order Centrarchiformes; family Oplegnathidae; genus Oplegnathus; species Oplegnathus fasciatus. Next base: position 777,452 of record NTHP01000152.1, read on the forward strand.
AAATGAGACAAGCATGTTCCCTCAGTCATCTTGCACGCCTGTGAAAGCAGAGCCCATTTTATTGGGCCTCTAATGCGATGAGAGAGGCCAGGAGTCAATTACTGTGTACTTATTCTCCCTCTGCCTGAACACGGACTTGTTAACGCTTCCTAATAATGAGCTACAGTGAACAAGAGGGTTACACTAGATCCTTTTGACACACAAAAGAGAAAACATTTTCCGTTCTCTTTGTGCCCTATCACTGACGCCTGATAAAAAATGAATAAAGAGGTGAGGGACATGGGGAATGTTTACCTTAAAACTGTAATAATGTCCCAGGCTTTTGTTGTTAATACAATGGTAGAAGTAGTAGAGCCGTGCGTGCACATTACTGTGCTTTAATACCATCATTCTGTTTTAATAATATTGTATTTACCAAAGCAGCATACTGAGATATACAAGATTAAAGGTTCTATGCATACTATGTTTACTTGTGTGAAGCAGTATTACAGTATTAGTAAGGGCAGTGAGCATAACAAAGTGATCATGATACATTCGGTCTATAAAATGGCGAGACCAAGATGTTATTTGAAGGCCCTCCCCTGCCCATGATGCATTGCCACCCCAAAAGACTTGCCTCACACCTGAGTCCTGTTGAACTGACATTTTGTTATTAGCCAGATCGGTAACACTAGCTAGCTGATGCTAAAAGGAGCCCTTATGAACTCCCTATCTACATCATTATACACTACCTGTGTAAACTAACTTACAACTCCTTTGCTAAAAATACAGCGGTGGTTTATCTTATTTTAGCACTTGCCATTGTTGTTGCTAATTTACAGGTGTGGTTTCTGTTGGTGTCGGCTTGTTACCGTTCTATTGGCTTTTTTTGTTTTGCTTGCGGAGAGCAGTGGAGAAGAGAGGCATTGGTGTGTTCAGAGCCAGCACAAACTTGAGGATGGGGTAAGATTTTTTTAACTAATCAACACATAAGGAACTGCTTCTTTACACTCAACAACTAACACATTTCTATATCCACACTGTTTACTTCCCATATACAAAATTTCCAGATTGCTTTGGTTTTAGTGCAATTAAGGATAAGCTCTAAATTAAAAACATAAACTAAATTGATAAATACTGAACCCAATAGTGGGTTTTGTGGGGGTGGGGGGCGACCCAGGGCCCACACTCACCAAGGGTCCCCATAAAGGAGCCCATAAGATCACTCCCTACTTTCCTTTATCAACATAAATTTAATTTGGCTGGTTTTTACTGATTTGAAAACACTCCCCATTGTATTCTGTAAGGCAGAAAATATATTTAAAAATCTGATTTCATATCATGCAGTAGCTATGCATCTGCTGTTTTCCTGTATCTCTTTATTCTGGTGGCATAGTCGTGCTCCTACAGTGTTGTCTGTCTGGTTCCCCTTGAAAGGGCCCCTTGACCTTCGTTTTGCTTTGTGGTCTTGGTGGACAAAATTCAAAGCACAAGTGAAAAGAGTTTTCAAAAATGCTTCATTTAGTTTGATATCAGTGAGTCAGTCACATAATTTGCCGAATACATTTAACGTAGACCTGTGTCCTATTTTGAATTAGCGCCGGCAGGCACAGAGTTTTCTCAGAGATAGTTGGTTAGTTTAGTGTAGTGGATTTGAGGCTGAAAAACTGTTCTGCTAATCTTAGTGTAGCAAACCTGCAAGATTGCTCATGTTCTTCATACTCTAGTCGTATCGTTGACAGTGAGGATAGTAATTTAGTTGCTAGCTTTACAGAGTAAAATATTGGTTATTGATAAAGTCAGATCTGTGGCATGCGCTCTCCTTGGTACTCAAGTGATGTTGATGTGGATAGATAATATTATGCTGATATCATATGAGAAAAATATCATAAACTCACTGTTGGAATAGCTACAAAACATGCGTAATTATATGGCACGATAAATTAATACTGAGATAATGTTGGGTACACTGCGAGGTGTAAATACAACAGAGCAAAACAATGAGCACATATGTTTTAAGTCCAGGCAGAGATACGATGGAAAATTACAGTATTATAATATAGAAATATAATATATAAAATGATAAACTGTGAAGTAGTGCTCTTTTTTAGATCATAGTTATGGTTAATAAAAAGGCAAAGGTTAACTGCAGGTCTGTGACAGGCCGCAAACTCCTGCATGAAAGTCAGACATGCTACACCACCATGTACCACCTCGACCTCCACACCCGCATGCTCCGCCTCACTACACATAGGGCCTAAATCATGATGTCCAGAATTGTCCAATATGGATGTAGTTTCTAAGGATACTGGTCTGACCAGACCAAAGCCAAAGTGACCATAAATCTGAGCTTTGTTCCAGTAAGTACTTTATTTGGTCATGGTTCTCTCACATTCTCCACCACCCCCTGTAGTCTCAAGTGAGACTAAATTACTTTTGAAATAATTAAGTAATTCAAAGGTTGAAATTCTCTCCAGTTGTGACAAATTAGAGCTGTGACAAATTAAAGTGGCAACTCCTTCCAAAAACTGGGTATTTTACAGTTTCAAAAGCTTTAGAGGATGCTGTCTTAACACGTTTTGTTTGGAGAATTACACTGTTCAACGTGCTCGATTATCCAGAATATTCTGTCAATCTCTGCTTGTCACACATTTTTTTAATGCTGTGACTTTCTTTTTAAGAATGATAAGAATATCTTTTCTGCTCTTTGTGTTTCACAAATACTGTATCTTGGCTTATAGAATACACAATGGAAATAAGATAATGAATTCCACTGCATTATATTTTAATTCACTCCAAATGAGGTTGATCGTTTGCCAAATCAGGTTATGAGAACCCCTGGCTTTGTTCATTTGTTTTAATTAAACAGAAGAGGAGAGGTGAGAGAAAAAACACTGGCACATTGTTAGTGTAATTAAAGATTAATTCCAGAATATTATGCATGTGATAATGTCTCTAATGTTGGGCAAAGATATCCATATTTTACACAAAACACAGTGTGGTTAATTTTAGATAATTTAACATAAAACCTGTCACAGGCGCTCCTGCTCCTATTCATTCAGCATTAGCAGTGCTTCAAGGTCCACAATTCATGTGTCACTCCTCTTGTCGAAAAGATGTTTTCATGTGAGGGTAAACCCAGGGCAACTGTTAAAGTGATGAGTCAGTTATTGTTGAAGTGAATACTTCAGTGTGCTGACATGAAAGAACAAGGTCCAAAAGTTCAATTTAGAAGTCCACTGTAAAAGATTACCGGACAGGAGCTCCCATTCCACCGTGGACCTCACAATTGTAAAATTAAGAAATTGTGTAAAAAACATGTTTATTCACAAACCTTAACATTCACTTGAGAGTGCTTGTTCAATTTCTAGCCATGGTGCTTCCATCTTGATGCACCACACCACAGCATGTGTCAACGATGTCAAGAAAGAGCCCATCATCCTACTGTATGTTGTTTTTTCAATATTTGTATTATTATCAACCTGTCTCCTCGAAATTACATTTATATACTACTAATATGTAACAGCAGGTACATTTTGAGAGAAACGGACATGTAATATAGCCCAGATTGGAATTATTATCAACATAATGAGGAAATGGTTTTTTTTATGAACATCTGCCAAGGTGCAAAAGTGTTAGTACTATATGCAAGATGTTCACTAATAACGTATTTTATTTATTTTTCCTACAATATCCGCCTTTACGATACAAAGCAACTAAAGCTTCATTAAACTTTTTTATGTTTAGGAACTCACGACACTTGATTAAGGGTTAGGAGTAGGGTTAGCATTGATGTGTGAAGTGATTTTGGTGACACTACACTGTATAAGAGTGAAGTTATTGAATATTTTTGTAGTATCTCTATTCGGTGTTGCACTTTTTAGACAGTCCCTGCGCACTCGTCTCACA
>NTHP01000152.1:782660-818064 GCA_003416845.1 Oplegnathus fasciatus
GTCTGCCTACAGCATTAGCCCATCGCCTGTAGGATGAATAAATCAACTCAATCACTGTGCCACACTGTGTTGAAAGTGATAAACATAACCTGAGATTGAAAGAGCTGATGTTGCTGAAAACTTTTTGTGGGCCGTTTCACCAACCTGTCATCCAACATTATGGCAGCAGATCACAATAAGAGTAGCAAAGGCTCCTGAGCACTAGTGGTACTCTTCTGTCACCTCACTGTTTTATTTTAAAAACAGTCAAATGTGCCACCAAGATGAAGAACGGGTAAAAATATTTGTTTGGACGTTTACTTAAGAAGGGGTTATTAGATATAAAGCAGAATTTGTTATTATGAATACTTAACTAAGATTTGGTCAAAATGAATGTTGTATGGATATTTCATGTTCTAAATGCTTGGTACTATCAGTATGAAAGTTGTTTTGACTAATCTCATGAAGCATTAATAAGATGTCAGCTGACAAGCCAACAGACTCAACATGTCAGTTTCTCTCTTTTATCTTCATGGATCACACCTAAAGCTGTAGCAGGAAAAATATACTGTAAGTCCTCAAACAAGTATCTTGGGACTGTGAACCATGTCACGCTGGGTTTTTTTTTTGTTGTTGTTGTTGTTTTTTTTCCCTTCCTTTTTTTTGGGCCTGCATTCTGCATGATAGACAACAATACTGTTGGGTTTTGTTTGTGGCTACATCACAAAAGAGCTGTAAATCATGAATGAGAGTTATTTTGCATTTTGTCATGTCGCTTTGGGCAGGATGAGTGTGATGGATAGGCCTAGTGTAGGGGACAAATGAGTGAAACAACATGGGGAGAGTCATAGGTCCCACTAACTATTACACCATAAACACTGCATTGGTCGCCCCCCCAAGAAAAAATTACACAAAAAGCATTATACATTTTCAGATATTAATAGTTACAGGGCTACTGATTAAAATCTTCACTTCAATGTATCCAGTATTGTTTGCTCTGATATAATATATGTATGCCATTTCATGTTTTGCAAGCAAACCGGGCTCTCTGCTCTCTCCATCTCTTATCTGGCTCTGCTCGACTCCTGTTCCCGGGGACCATGGGGAAGGACAAGTCCTGGCTGTCCTGGCTCTTGACAGAGGAGATAAATCACTCAGCACACCGGAGGATAGCCTTCCAGTCGGCAAGCTGGGAACTTCATTATCCCGCCCCTGCCACACATTACCATGCAGATCGTCACTGATTGGGCTGGCGCTGTAGCGTGCGCAGCCTACTTCTGTCACCGCCAGAGGAGTCTCAGATCTGTCTCAGCGTTGAGAAGAGGAGAGGAGGGGAGAGGAGAGGAGAGAAAAAGAAAGGCGGAAGTGAGAGGTGATATGTTAAAATAGGAAGATTTTAAGAGGAAGTGGGAAAATTTCACTAGTATCACCTCAACACAGGGATATTTGGCATAAAAACTTTGCAGTACAAGTTGGTTTCTGTTGACGTCTGCAAATTCAAGCAAGCATATTCTGTGTAAATTCCACTATGGTGTAGCTTCCTCAAGCAAGGAGAGGCCCAGGAAAACCACAATTTCTACTTTTTTGCTTACACTATTCTGCATCAACACACTTTCACTTGCTCTAACACCTTGTATGTTTTGAAACAGAGTAATTTTTCTTCACCACAAACCACCCATCTTGAGAGCTCATGAGGACGTTTAGATTTATTTATAGACATCAAACTTACATATGATTTTTAGAGCGCAAAAAAATATTGAATTACACGTGCTTCCTTTGCAATTCTGTGTTATCCAATGTAATTAAATAAACATAACTTGGTTTTGTTAATAATCTTTTACATGGTTCAATGAAAACTAACATTGTTTTACAAAACAGGATGTGGATATGGCCAGTTAAAGTTAATGAAGACGTATAAATATATAAAGAGCATGAGATAGAATGTACAGTGTGTGTGTGTGTGTGTGTGTGTGTGTGTGTGTGTGGTCCTGAGGCACAGGGTAATATGATCCATGCTTGTCTTTGGAGTCAGCATGTGGGGGATTGGTGCTCTCCCATCTCACTAAGTGAGCGCACACACACACACACACACACACAGTACCAGAGTGGCAGAGTTTCCTGGCAGAGATCAGTAATAGATCGACAAAATGTTTGAGTGTCAACTTCAATTCATTTGAATGAATGCCTGTGTGTGTATGTCTGCCCACACAGACACACACACACACAGTCTGGTCCACTTGTGTGTATGTGTGTGTGTGTGTGTGTGTTTGTCTTTTTGTGTCTTGCTATGCAGGCATCAGCGTGGTAAGTGGCAAAGTGAGTGTGACAGAAAGAGAAAGGAGGCATATGAAACTGTAGACTACATCTGTACAGTGATCCACCCTTAAAACTGGAACCATAGCATAAAGAAACTACAATATTTAATTCTGCTGTGCCTAATAGCAACAAAAATGGTCATTTTTAGCAAAGCACACAGCAGATATACATGTAATTAATTAACCGGCAATGCACTTGTCAAACACAAACATCTACTTTGGTTCCACTTTAAAAAACATGTTGTTGTGAACTCATGTGGCCTATCTACATTTATATACCGGTACACGTTTACTCTTGGAAACATCCACTATGATATAACTCGAGTGTATTGTACCCAGAGTTCAATGGAGCCAGCCTGACTGTATGCTAGGTTTACATCTCTCTCTTTCTCTTTCTGAATCTTTTCCATCCTCTGGGCATCAAGCTGGATCAATGCATTGGTGAGCTGTAACCTGATCGCATTGATCATTTTCTTTCATTTATTGGCTCCTCACCAGTGAAACACACTGGAGAGTGGAGGATAAAGATGAGAAGGAGAAGGGAAAACACAACATCCAGAATGTAATGAATTGTAGATTTGTATTCACAAATAAAAGCATGTTCTCATACTGAAAATCATGTTTATCACAATATTTAGGGATTGGACCAGGTAAATATGGAAACAATTAAAAATAAATAATCCAGTCAATCAATCATGCAGTGTGAAATGTTTACATTACATATACAAAGAGGGAAACATGTCTGACAGCAGAAAAAAAACAGTGATAATAACTAAAGTTCAAAGTTATTAGATGTGTTACAGCATGAGGTTATCGCCAAGACACCTCGGTGAAAGAGATGGACTGTCACAGAGGATTATGTTATCGCTGGGAGTGGGAGGGTGTTCCAGGTGTTCTTAACAAGAATAAAAGTGACATCTGAAATTAACAAACATTTCATTCCACACTTCCGAACCATGGGGTGAGTGTAAATGAAACTGAGACGGGAGCGTGACTCTTCCACCTCTCAACATCCAGTTCTCCACGCCGTCAGCAGATGTCAGTTAACTTCTGCCTGCGCTGCTGCTTCGCTCTCTCGCTTTCTCTCTGACACGGACTCATAATGATATTCTTTAATCATATATCAGCAGAGGAGTGCATTGAGTAACTACAAGGTTCCATCCTCTCTACCGACGCTTTATATTTTTTTCTCTACCTTAACTTTTGTATGCCCTCCCCACTTTCCCCCCCGTCTAACCCTCCTCTCCCCGCCCCCAGTCCAGGTCTTGTGTGTCGGAGGATCCCCAGGGTGTGTGTGGGCTAATTAGGGTGAGGCAGATTGGAGGGAAACACAGGTGTTAGCCAGACCGTACTCGCTGTACAGAGTAATGACTGTACCGAAGCCCCTCATCCCACCACCCTCCCCCCAGGGTAATTTGTCGTTACTCTGTATAACCATGCATCTCTCTGCTCCACTTCTGTTTGCTTTTCATTAATTCTTTTTATGTGGTTATTTGTTAGCATTATTTATGGCCCACACAAATATTAGCGCCATTAGCCGGAGATACGACAATGACTTTGCCACTGTGGTCCTCACCTGAGCCGCGAGGGCTACTGTTGATGTGTTTTTATCAGGTCAAGGTGGTCTCTTAATGTGTGTGTGCGTGCATGTCTCGATGTGTACTGCTGTGTTAGCACAAGCTTTGTTTTACATCAACTGTCACACACACTGTATCTGCACTCTTACTTCATTTCTCAGTTCCTTCACTGTTCATTGCTTCTGACAGACAGTCATATATCACATTTCAAACTTGAAATAAAACAAATCTCCCTTTAGTGATGTTCAAATACCTCTATTAATCTGATTGGACATGACTGTGCAAATCTCAAGAAAAAAGGCTGAGCAGGAGAACGTTCTTCTGCTTCTTACTTCTGATTATTAAATTATGACTAGGGAGCGGAGTAAAGAATTTATGAGCACAAATCGACAGAGAGTTGGAGTAACAGACAGTAAAAAGAGAAAGCAGAAAGGGTGAGTGATGGGAGGAGTGTGCAAAAAGAAATTGTTGAGACAACTGCAAGATCGACAGAGAGAGGATGAAGAGGGGAGAAGAGAGAGCACGCCACTGTTAAGTGCATAAGTGGCAATATGCACCCAGTGAGGTGGAACTGGACCCGGTGAGAGAATATTGTCCTAGGTCAAGCCGAGTCAGAATCACTTGGGTGACTGTTGCTCACTAGAGCAGAACACAGCTGTGGGAGAAAGCGGGTGCAAACCTGAGTCAGCGCCATTTTACCACTTACTTTGTAGAAAGCCCACTCCATGCTACCATCATGATATGAAAGATATTCATCAAAACAACTCAAAACAACAAAACAACAATTAAGTTCTTCATTTCCTTCCTAAACAACTTTCTACCTCACGCTGACATGTTGCAGGTGAAGACATATTATTATAGACATTATTATCACATTTCCATTTATAACATGCGTCAGAGTCGCACACAAAAACATGTACACGCACAACTAGACATACAGCAAGCATCGCAAAACGCCTATATGCCGCAACAAATACATATCCTCTAAGGACTTAAGTGACAGCAGACATCCAATATTTAAAATAAAAATTTAAAAGCTGTCCTAGGAAACCACTCACTATTGCAAAATTCTCACCTTCTTTACAACAAACAACTCTTTGTTAGGTTTAGGCAAAGCTCAATCATGGTTTAAATGGTTTAAAATGACTACTTCATTAAGGTTAGGGGGGCTTCATCGCCATGATTACAATAATAAACACTTCGGTAAGGTTAGAGAACGATCGGGGTTGTGCTTGAAAAAAAACTTCCAACTTTGACTCGTGGTTGGAAACGGGTAATGAACAGCAGTGCCCTGTGTTAAAGTCCAATGTTTTGCTGACCAATTCATCCCTCCTTCCCGACCTCCTCCCTACATGGACTCTGTGGCTCACGTTCAGCTGGTTCTGAGCTTTGGTAAATCAAACAGCTCCCAATTCATCCGGGTTCGTAATAACTGTCTCAGGGAGGTACTACATATGGTGCTACAACAGCTAGCCTAATAGTCAAGCAATGCAACAATCAGCTACCTATGTTCTTCAAACTGACAAAGATGCTTTTCATCAGTTTCCCCCACAGTTTCCATTGTCCTCTCAAAAATGTTGTCAACTCATCCTCTCCAATGCTGTGGCAGAATTCTGCAACTCTGTTTAATCCTCTTCAAAAAAACATTCCCAAGGGCCCATTGTAACAACATTCAGAGTATCAGTGCAAACATACTGCATTAATGAAACAAATCACCTACATCTAATTGCTGCACATGGAGTCATTTATTATTTAATTGAAGCCATTTAGTTTATACTGTCAAACAGTGGAGGTGATGATGATGAGGTGACTCATTACTGTATGCCAGTGGTATCCAGGGGGACATTATTCCACAGAGATTTGTGGACTGAGTTCATTTAAAATCATGTGCTTGGTGTGTTGAATGACTTGTAACTGTAAAGTGAAAGGATGTCTTAACAGTGCTGCACACAGTGCGGTAGTGTTGTTGCACTGACTGCAGAGTTATCAGCTGAGGAGTTGAAGAGAGTTTTGAGCGCTGCTGCTCCTGATGTTATTAAGTGTTTGGAAAGTTTTGGATACAAAGTTCAGAGCCAAATGCCACCTGCGCACTTCCTCCGTGGCATGAAAGGCAGTTACGTCAAGCTAGATGGTAACCACGGAAACAGCTTTCGTCCACTAGCATGAGAAGTGTTGTATTGTAAGCAGGTTCACTGTCAATAAATCTATTTACATGAAACCTATACATCAGATCTACCACTCACTGTGCAAGTTCTGTTCATCTGACAAAATAGACGGTATTTTTGCTTTGGCACTATTCACTCTGAAAGGAGATATTCTGGAAATAATCTAGTTTTTTTTTGTTTTTAAAGTCAACTTTTTGATTGTGCTGTGTCTCAGGAGATTCACTATTTGATGGAATCACAGACGTGATTTGATAAAATGACAATAAAACAATCTATCATGATCTATTTCAGTACTGATTATTTATCACACTGATTCTTACTATCTTATCATCATGGCTGCTGAAGTTTCTTCACTCTCTCTACTTGTGAGTGAAAAGAAACATCTCTTCATTAATATTACTGAATTAGTTATCACTAGTAACGGTTAAATGATAGAGTGTTGTGGCATGCTACAGTAAGTCGGCTTTTAGGGGTATGGAGGGGCCATTTAAATTATTTTCTAATTTGCACTTAATTAGTTTGCTCTAATTTTGTTTCTGGATGTTATGTTGCAGTACAGTAGTTCTTATGTTCACTGTCCACTTTCATTGCTAATGCAGGACATAGTGTAATATTCATATAGCAAGCATAAAAGGAAAGGTGTGAAGGTCACGGCGGTCAGCTTAGATCTCTCTGACATTTAACCATGATCTTTCACGAACATTAGCCAAGTAATTTCATTTGCCCAACCTTAACAATTCCTTCCCATAACTGTAGCTGCCATGCAGAGATGCCATATGATTCAAAGCCGTCAAAGAACCTTGATGGTGAACATTAAAATCACTGTCACCGAACATAATCTGAGGTTTAGCAGAGTTGTCCAATGTCAAAGTTCTGTTTGGGGAGTAACTTACAATGTTTGACTCAGGTGAAGAGATAAGCTGAGCTGTCAATTGACCTAAGTGAGCTGAATAAGATGGCGGGTAAGAATGCGGGGAAACAGACCGAGTAGACGCAAATGTTTCTGGTCAGGATGATTTCAGCTCTTACCTCCAAGTTAACATCTGAGTTAGTAATTTTATGAATATGCATAGTTTATGTGTATCTTATCAATGCAATGCTGTTCGACAGCCATCTCTCAAATTTCTGAGACTATTATAGACTACCACTAATGCACTATACACACAGTGACAGTGACACATAGCATTCCATACTCCTTTTATATCCACTATTTATTTTATTCTATTCTAATTTATTTCATTTTTCTCCCCAAATATTGACCTCAAGAACTAGTGCATAGCGTCTATGTGTGAGAATGTGAGCATAACATAGTTGTACGGGGGCATGAGGAATTGTTTGCTGTGTGGTATTCTTTACATTCAACTTCAGCAGTGCCTACAAGTTAAGAGTTTGAGGACTTAAATAAAAAATCTGATTTAAAAATTGTTAAAACAACAATTAAAAAGAAACGCTGCTTCTCCCTCACCTTGCTCACTGTAATTGGTTTAACTGATATGTTTTATTAAGTGTCAAAAGCACCAGCGGGGCTTACACTGTACAATCTGTCACATAGGGTGCCACGGCATAAAATGGGTAATGGAGGAACAGAGAAATAGGAGGTGTGNNNGGGGGGGGGGAAATTAGGCAGTGTAGGAGAAAGAGTAGCTGGTAAGAACAGTCACTGCCTGACATTTTGAAAAAGCCTTTGCTGCTGACACAGGTGAGCACAGACAAGGGAAGTTACATTACACAGATGATTGGATAGTGAGCTAACCGATCACTCGTTCATTTGCACTCTTTCACCCTGGGGTCGGAAGTGTGACACGAGGCGTTTGTTCATTTTTCCACTGCTGATGTCAGTTGTTTTTTTAATCAGCACCACCAGTCTGTAAGTAGTGCAGGTGTGGCTCAGAGGAGCAGTAATGCTGAGGATGTGTGAAATTACACTCATTATGGGGGTAAGATGAGCAGCACCAAACAAGCATTGTAAAAGTTTGGATTAGCAACTGATTGTTAGATTTTGGGGGAGTGTTTTCCAAATGTTCTCTTTCACCAGCGGTTTAGATATAGAATAAATAACAGAGGGCAAACATTCAGTCCACTCTTCTATTTGATAGTCATCATTTAGTTTGTTCTCTTTATGTTTTAAAAGCAATCAGGTGCTCTGTTCCAATTTTATGAAATCTGAATGTTTAAATATATTTTCCATTTTTTAGATATCTTGTAGATAGCCTGGAGGCTGAATCTGCCATACCCTCATCGGTTCAGAATGAGAAAATAGCTATCTTTTATGTTGGGATTTATGTAAAAGCAGAATTTTATAAACAGAGCTGAGGACAAGTAAGTCTCAAGTCTGTCCTCCCAAGAAGAACGACAGCATCAGTCGTTTCAGCAAGGGACCCAAAACTATATACATCTACGTTCAAGTGACAAAGCTCTCTAGCGGTTGTCGTAATTATGAAGGGAGCAAAGGAGGAAGTCAGGTGATGTTATTATAGAGCAACATCCATGTAGGGAGGAGGTAAGTGTGGATGGATCGTCAACAAAACATCGCACTTTAACAAGGGAGACCGCTGTTTGTTTCCCCATTTCCAACCAACAGTCAACATTGTTATTTTTTAAAGCATGACTACAATCGTTCCATAACCTTAAACATGTGTTTACTATTGTAACCATGATGACGAAATCTTAAAGTAATCATTTTAACCCAAACCACAACATTTTTGTGCCTAAACATAACCAAACCTTAACCATAGCATTGTCACATCACAAAACAATATCTGCAATGCTTTGCTTCGATCTATCGCTCACATACACCCATGCGTGCACAAACAGAACAACATTTTAACTGTATAACTCTTCGGCCTGCTGTAGCGGTTAAGGTGGACTACAGGTCCCCGGTTCATATCTGACCTGGGACCGTTGTTACATGTCATTCCCGCTTCCTCTCTCTCTCTCTCTGTCTCTCTCTCTCTCGCTTTCATTTCTGGTCATTTATGTACTGTCTTCTATCCAATAGAAAAAATACTTCTAAATGTTTTCATCTTATGTCCGGGGATGGTCAAGGGCAGTCAAAAGGCTGAACTCATAGTCAAAATACATTATTGGTGTTGACAGTCAAAGTCAAGTTGCAAGTCTTTAATAATTTTGTGAATAAAGTTGATTCTAGTCATCAGATTTGGGACACTTTTAGAACACACTTCATTGTTGAACATTATGTAAAGCCTGCTCCTCTATCAATATATAGAACCTACTTTATATTCTTGCCTCTCTTCTAGTGAACGCGTTTAACATTAACGTTAAATCAGTGATTTAGAATGAACGGATCCTTTAGATCCAATGATTAATACAGTTCAGTGAAGACAAGCCCCAGCTGGAGAAAAAAGGTGACAGTTTGGCGCCTGTATGTGCTCTCTCCCAGTGGCCTGACTGAAGGTGAGAAACGAAGGTGACATTCCCAGATATCATATGTCAAGAACAATCACATATACATATGGCATAGTCTGAACAGTGTTGTGCTTGATAATTGAAAATATCAGATTTGATTCTGACAACTCAGTGAAAGCACAGGAACACCACATTTACACATTTTTCTGCAGTTCTGGAGCTAACAGAGATTTGCAATTGTCTGATCGTATTAAGTTGTGAGTGCACTTTGAATGTATAGATCATTTGACTTCCATATATAGAGACCAAACACTGACCAATGCCTATGTCCAAATATGGTCTTTTTTAGTGTCTGACACTTGTATCACTAATGACAGATAATGATAATGATATCTGCTCTGCTAGGCCATTACTGTGGTGGTCAGTGTGAAGTAGTTTCTCTACACAGGCCCTTAGGCCACTCGACCACCCAGAGGCCTCGCTTTGCACTCCCAGAGAGCCCCTGTTATCCCCTTATCAGCAAGTAGGGACGTACACTCTTGCTTTTAAGAGTTTGATGTCTCGGCAAAGGTAAAAGCTTTAGAAATTTGGATGTCTCACTATCTTAACAGTGGGTCGACATTTTGATAACACCGATGACAGTTTAACCTTTAAGTGTAATGATAGAAAAGTAATGCCTTTCCCCCAGGCTTTCTTCACTGGTGAGTCACTGACATACTGAAGAATTCTGTTTAGGTGTTTCCATTTCATAATCCACAGTTCAATGTAAAGAGGCCTCATTTCAAAGCCTTTTAGGGACTCATTCATTTTTATGAGTGTTTTCCTTGTCAGGTCCAATTCTTGTCTCTGCAGCTCCAACTCTGAAACTATCAAAAAGTCTTTATTTTCCTTTTTGAATAAGAATCAAAGAACCTCTAGGTGAGGCCTCAAAGACATCTTACAAAATATTCCTTTGGCGGGTTATGCCTAATGTTTACTTGGCATGGGCCTGTGCCCAGAGGCAGCGGCCCTTATTCCCTCTCTGACACCAGTGTTGTCTTGCGCTACAAGAGGAACCCTCTGTGCCCACAATTAATTTCCGCCAGAGCCATAATATTCCTCTGGCGTCTGCATGAGACTGGCAGTGACATTGAGGTCCATGGTCTCTGACCCTGATCCTCAATAGACATCTATTCTCGACTTTCCTCCTGCCCACCCAACAATTTACATGTGCAGAGCCCTTTCTCTCCACCCTCCCACCTCCGAAGTTGTTTTGGCCGTTTCCCCACATATGATGAGAGAGAATGTCTTTCAGTTAAATGTTAAAATTCCCAGCGTGGTTCACCATGCATGTTTACTCACCAAGATGTTTGATGGTAAAACATTAAATCAGTTTTGAAAAAAAAAACAAAAAGAAAAAGAAAACTGAAAGCATTGTTCAGAATACTTTGAAGTTTTACTGTTGACTGCAATGGAATAGATGTTTAATTTATTTTGATAATGAGACCATCTAAAATCAGTAACACTCTGTAACAGAGTTGTTAATGATCAAAGTTGCAGTCTGATGTCCAACCCTCTCAAAGTAATTTAAACCATAATCTTCCTCAGATGGCATTTGACCGAGCACAACAGGGTGAATGTCTCTGTCTGTATGGTAATTACACCGAAACTTGCTCTGTGCCTTTGAAATCACTAAATGAAAGCCACCAAGGCCTCTTTCTGAAATAAACTAATTTACACATCAGTTAATTTAGCTAAATGAGGCCCATGGTCTTGAGAGTGTGACTTTTAAAATAAAGACAAAATAAATACAACTGATCTGATGCTATCTCATTATTCACAGCGTGGGACATTACTACCAACTCAAGGTGGATGTTGACCGGTTATATAATACTTTCTTATATCAAAGTTTGTCACAGCACCCACCCCTAACCCTAACCCTTTATAATCAAGACTGTATACTGATGTGCGCGTCGTTGTGGGATTATTTCATCTTCAGTTTGTTAATGACCTTTATGTGTAAGGAATGTGAGAATGTTAGCCATTTGCTCATTTGAGTCTCCCGTGTTCTTTGGACAGCAGACAATGTGTCATGGATTTCAAACGGTCTCTGAAGTGGGAAGGTTGGGCGTGAACTCAAAAATACCAAGAAATAACACTAAATGAGAGGCAACCATTCATCCATCAAGCGCCATACAGACTCAACCATACAGTAGCATGGATCACACTAATGCAATAATACATTTATGCTACAGTTTCCTCTGTTGCGGACAATGCATGAGCTGTCCAGAACCAGGAAATGCATTTGAAGATTTGTGGCTCGTGCTAGTCCACCACATGTGAGGTGATAGGGGGGTATTTTGGCTCACCGGTCAAAGAGCCCTTTGATCATCCCATTAACCATATATTCAAAACAGTGGAATATTTTGTGAGGCTACAGGAGAAACGGGACATTCTGTGGTCATGATTACTCTATGCATCAAAAAAAAGCACTAATAATCATAATTGGATTCTAGGTTGAAACATATAATAGTTAATGGTGAGGTAGGAAAATTCCATATATGTGATGTTTTTCTAAGCCCATACGAACAGATTCCTTGACTGCGCTGGGTAAGGTAATGTACGGTGTTTGTATAGGCCTACAGACATCTTGTCTGTAGCTTCATACACATCCAACAGGCCACTGTGGGAGACAGTCTGGCTGCCCCTAACTCAACAAACATTGTCACAGCAAACAAATCTGTTCCCAATTTTAATGTGATCAAATAAATTACAGAAACATTTTCCACGGGCTATACTCTTTAACTGAGACATCCAGCTAGCTAGTGCCAGGAAGAGAAACACGCAGCCAAGATATTTCTCCTTCAGGAAAAGCTCTGTGAAGTCATCCTTTCTATCTCTGTGACAGTGAGGGACTGACAAGTTTAGCTGTCTCTTGAAGCTCCCCAAACAACATTTTGATACAGTTCGGGCAAAGGCAACATGATTATTTGTGCTGTTGCCTTCACAGTAAATGTGCTGTGCTGCAGGGGATGGGAGTAGAACCATGACAAGCTTGTAAAATCCATGACGTGCTTGGGATTCTTTGCCCTTATCACCGTGTGGGTCTTTTTTCTGGCTGCTGTTTGAGGCGTAATGCCCACCCCTCTCGTCCTAATCGTGCCCTCCGCAGAGAGAGCCTGGCAGACCTCACATCCAGAAAAACCTGTTGATAAGTGGTTGGCGTTGTGGCATGGATGAAGCCTGGAGTTGAGTCTTGCGCTCAGGCCAAGGATAAGCCATAGTTGGAGAAGAGTGGGAATGAAAACAAGTATGGGCATATTCAGGATTTTTCTGTATGTTTGGGTATTGTCTTAGAAAGTTGTGGTCTGTGTTTACATAAAAATGTATGCCGCAATCAATGCCATCATTAATTTATGTGTCAAAAACGTATACATACTGAAAGATTGTTTTCTCAAGGTTGGGCTTGCAGTTTGGCCGTGTATGGTCCAGCCAGTGGTGATACACTCCCCTGTCCTCACTGTTGCCTCCCACCGTGCCCCTTAAAGAGCAAGGGTTCATGGGAATGACCAATGGGAAGCATCGCTCAGCGACTTCCCACAGCCAAGAGACAGCTGTAATGCTTTAACTCCTTCCCCCCATATGAGTTTTAAAACACACACACACACACACACACACACTAACTTTCTTAAACACAATGGAATTTGTAGGTACACACATTTGCGCACATGTACGAAGACACATTCCACAGTACAGTTCCTCCCAGTCGTGTTGTGATACGGCTACTGAATTGATGGTGTTTCTGCTGCAGTGTCCTAGATTGCCTCTGAACATTCATCACTGGACCCTCCATGGCAAGCTGTGGCCACTGGCCTTCACTCAAACCCCATCCCATAGCGCCAGTGGGGCACTGATAAAACAAACAACACACTGCTGCCTACATAGTGACCCTCTGAGTCTGCATATTAAGACTCACTCTCTCCCTCTCCCACTCCCCTTAATATTGCTTTTTTTCCCTACTCTCACTCTAACCCCCCCCTACAGCCTCAGTAGACCTCCTTCCCATTTCCTCTCTATCTGCACCTCCTTCAGTGTGTTGGCCAACCTCCTCCTCTCACCACTGTTCTTTATCTGTTTCTTTGTGCTGTGTGATGCAGAGGATTTGGGTAGCTACAGTAGCTGAGGGGGTTGAGGGGGCTGGAAAAGGAAGAGAGGGGAAAAGGGTGAGTAGGAAAAAGGAAGGCAGGAAGGTGGATATGGAAGGGTGGGAGGATAGGGGGCTCTGAGTATACAGTCCTCAGAGGAGTGAAGTGAAAGCCAAGAGTGTTCCTCTGAGAAAGTGGGTCCAAGATGGATCTCCTTTATTCCAGCACAGTCATCACTCTGCTTTTCCCTCTCTCTTATACTATGTACACATTTATATTCAATGCTTTGTCTTGTATACGGTCTAGCATAGAGCAATGAGCGCAATATCATGTGACAGCATGACAGTACAGTACATGTGCAGCTCTGCTCTGTATGTGCGGTGCATATTAGCAGAAGAATAATGCACGACTACAGGACAATACAATCGCAATAGAACTAAGAGATCACTGTAAATGAAAATAATGATGGTATTGGTATATAAATTGTGTTTGAGTGGTACAAAAGGTGTTTTTCATTCATTTTCCTTCCCTTTGGGCCACAAAAACCTTTTCGTGAAATCTCAACTCAGGCTTGTGACTTGCATTTTGATCACAGGACTCTAGTTTTGGTTCCTGGGCTGTGGTTCCCCTTGCAGAAAAGTCCCTGCTCCCCACATCGTACTTTCTGATGGCCCAGAAACTAATAATATGTGATAAAATAAAACATGACAAATTGTTTACTCCAGATCTTACAAGAATATTCCACATACAAAATTTTGGGGTGTAGAATTATCTTCATCACTACACATTGGCACATAAGCACAGGACTTAATTTTAGCCTTGTTCGAGATGAACTGCGACTCTACTGGAAAGTGGACGAGATCAGGCAGCAGCAGGGGGCGGTGACGAAAAGCTGCAGTCAAGTCGGACAGCTTCCAGCAGCTTTCAAAGAACATACAGGAAGTCACAGAAATATTCAGGCCTACATCCTGTTAAATCCATCTGTAGGCTACCTGCTGATTTATTTATATTTGTTTGCTCTCTCTCTCTCTCTCTCTCTCTCTCTCTCTATATATATATATATATACACACACACACACACACACACACACACACACACAGGAAGTCAGATTGCACATAATGTGGAAATGTGTGTGTTTCCTTTATTCTTTCTATGTCTGCCTTGTAAAGTACTTTGTAATTGCTCGTTTTGATAAGTGCTATATAAATAACCTTCATTATTATTATCATTATTATTATTATTGACCACACAACATATGTTTGTTAACACATTAAACCTTCATTGCACAACATGAGACTAAGAGCTACAATCTAGCGTTAAATATTACAATTACACAGAAAATTAGGATTTTCTACAAAACGTGGTGTTCGTGGTCAAAACTAAAAGCCAATCAGGCTCTTACATTTCAAGGTCTAGTAAATACCATGTGTTGAAGCACTTAAAGTTTTTTCTTTCGGACTACAGTTGCACATACTGTATGTAATGAATAAACAATTAAACAACCATTTTAGGTTGTGTGAATGTGAAACTGGTTTTCTTTTGACTTGAGATGCTGCACTAGCTAAGATGATGTCTATATGGATATTTAAACTTCGCCGCTGTTTTGACTCATATAAAAATTACATAATGGCAAATCTTTCCATTTCAGTTTATCTACTCTTTTTACAAAGATTGAGATGAGAAAACTCAAAATGTTAAAAAAAAAAANAGAGAGAGAGAGAGAGAGAGAGAGAGAGAGAGAGAGAGAGAGTTGTTCTATAGCAAGCCTGTTATTGCGTCTGCCTGGTTGAGCATGGAGGCGTTAATGTCTCACTAATCACATTAACACACAACGCTCACCCAGTCATGGGGATGGAACAACATGCATTCTCTCCATGGCTTAGGAATCATCCGCTTTTTGCTCAGACAGAAGCATTATAGCGTCAGCAGTTAAAAACAAAGATTCCTTGATGGGATCAAGGGGAGCTATCGAGAAGTACTGGTCTCACAGTTAGCTGAAAAGATTTATCATCTGTTTAGTGCTGGAGGACATTGGAAATGAACAGACAATGCAAGGATATATAATACGAAAAAGAGCAAGA
Organism: Oplegnathus fasciatus; assembly: GCA_003416845.1. Lineage (NCBI taxonomy): Eukaryota > Metazoa > Chordata > Actinopteri > Centrarchiformes > Oplegnathidae > Oplegnathus > Oplegnathus fasciatus. The sequence goes on from NTHP01000152.1 coordinate 798,269, forward strand.
GACTGCTTTTGCTGACAGTTAGTCAAGGCCTGACTTAAAGTAAGATCAATTTTGAGAATTGAGAGGCTCAATGTGCAGAGGAGCTTAGTGGTGGATGGCTCCTCAGAGCTGTGGCTGTTATAGCCAAAGGAGAAAGGAGTTGATGTATTCAAGAATGATGCATTTTTTTGAGGCAAATATGCAGGCAGAAAGGGGGTGGAGAGGGAATGTACTGGTGCCTACATTCAGTATTATGCCATAAACTCTCATAGCAGGGAAGTGCTTGATCACTGAAACTTGTGAAAACATTGCGTCTTAGTTTTAATCACCTCTTCCCCGTGCCATCCACAATGAGTAGATGATGAATTAATAGTCATTCAAATAATAAACATTCCTAAATCACACTCTTGACTCAGAACATTGCTGACATACTGTAAATCTCTAAAATATGCACAAGAGACAGAATCTCAATAGCATTAGTGTCCACCGCGGGAAGCTTAACTGTCACTTCTGTCACGTCTGTACAATCCTCTTCCTTGTGTTTAACTGGTCTCACACATTCTTTGCCGGCATCTGTGCCATCTCTGAAGCGGGCCCTGTCTCTTCTGCCTGCCCACCTCCTAATGTTATTTGGCAGAACAAAAGCTTCAGCGCTCATGCCAACAATCCTGCCGAAGGAAGTTCTTGGGCATATGAGTTGAGTTGTGGTGGAGGTAATATTACCGCTCTCAACAGTGGCTGCCTGTGTGTCAGGCTATGGACGTAGAGAAGAGGATGTTTGTCATGTTTCTTTTGTTTGCTGTGCATTCTCCTCTCTATATGCTCGCTCCTCTGGTGTCTGGCCTGTCTGTCCTGCTCCTTCTTGGCTTTTTTATTTCACTTTCTGTCTATGGATCCTCACCTCCCCCTCATATTCTCATATTCTTTGTTTGACATCTCGTTTTGAGTTGTTGTTTCTCTCTCTCCCTCTCTCTCTCCCTCTCTCTCTCTCTCTCTCTCTCTCTCTGCTTGTGTCTCTTTGATGCCCTCATAGTTGGTTGAATGACTGAAGCCATAAGGCTGTTCCACCCACACACGTACGCTGAGCTGAGGTGTCCTGTGCTGCGCTGTTAATTCTCCTGCTCAGCCCATCTGAAAGAGAAGGCAGAGTGTGACTCAGATGCTAAGGTGGGTGGTATGGGCCCAGGTGGGTGGTTAAATAGGCTAACTGTAGCTTCTCCAACGCACTCACTTTCACACGGGAGATATTCTGATAAGTAGCTAAAACACGGCAAATTGGAGACGTGAACAGCTTTCAAATGTGATTTACAGTTCAAAGATCGTCGCTGTTATATCTCTAGGTTGTTTTGGAGACCAACCAAAGCTCTTGATTTGATTTGCTGGGATGACTGTTACTTACTATGATAGCTCCCTCAGCCTCAGAGTCAAAATGACATTAGCAGATCAGCATTATCATAATCATCCAAACCATGCAGCTCTCCGAGTTATTTTCATATTTGCCGCATCACAAGAAAGTGCTTTGGAATGGATGTGTATAAATTAAATATTTGATTTTATTAGATGTTTTGAATCAGTGTGGAGGCTGTGAAGCTATTTTACAGGCTTCAAAACATGCTGAGATTATTAAAAATGAAATCAAACAAAAACAAACACAAAGACATCATCAGATACACTTTTGTGTTTGTGATTTGGTTATGACGAGATTCAAATCTAGACTTTTTTAAAGATAAAAGTTAAACATGATCTTATGGTCTTGAAGTATATCAAATTTAAATCATATGATAACCTTCTGCTGTAGGCCCACAAGTCAAATGCTGATAGACAACAAGGCTCTTTCCTCTCAGTGGAGAGGTTTAAAATTTTGCCCTAAGTTATAGATTTAGATTTTCACTTCTACCATGGGTAATTCTCCCTGACAGGCTAAAGTGACTAAGTAACATTGCGTGCACTGGGGGAAACTGCAACACTGGCTTATCTTTGAACGTGATTATCTTTATATAATTTGGCTGTCTGTAAAGCAGAGTGTGAGTCACTACCTGAGGGCTATGTAACGTCTCTTTTCTAAACCGCACAACGCACAAAGCCTTGGCTGGACTTTTACCTTGGACTGACAGTGTTCTCTTAAGTGAAGCTCCAGTACAGAGATAACGCTTTGTGACTAACATTCATTTCAAATGGAAAAGTGAAGATGTACTAGATATTTTTTCCTCTTAGTATTTTAGCAAATGGCAAGGAATGTTTAACACATTTACTACAAAGTGAAGTAAAGTAAGGCTTTTTAGTTGGGAAAAGTTAAGGGATGCCTAAAATGTTATGTTCCCATGGCACAAATGTACGGTAATATTTCAGTTTATCAGTACCAATGACTCAGTGATTACTTTGGCAGGCTCTGGAATTTATGACATTCAAAACTTGGTCTTCTAGACTGTACTCTGTTTTGGAAATAATACCCCTCCCTTTGTATTATTAATTTGTCAAAGATAAAGGATGGTGCACTATTTTGTTCTTAGGCCAAAAATTACAAAGCAGTGTTATTCTTCACTATAAAACATCAACCTTTCACTAAACCTAGTGAAAAACTTAACAAGTCTCTACTCGCTCACTGGTTTTGATTTTGAAAACATGACTTGTGTCATTTTCAAGGCGCTATAAATTATGAGACATCATATCACATCAAATCAAATCATAAGTCATCATTGCTTTTTTCACTTAGAGTTTGTTGTTAGGCATGTTCACTTTTAAATACTTGTTTTGAATAGCATGAAAACATTAGACCACAAAAAACTGACTGCATTTACTTTTGATTGTTTGTCTGGGAAAATGTTGCTTTTACCTGTAATAATACCTTGCCACCCTCATATAAAAGCACCAAAAATGGGTGAGCAAAACAAGTATCTTAAAATCACTTGGAATATAGTATCTAAATAGTTATTCAAATAGTCTTGGAACCGTTATTGTGGTGAGATGAGGTGAATAAAATAAGGAAAAAGTGATAACAGCACAGCATTGCATAGCGTGTTTTGGTGCATATATGGTCCTCCTTTTACACGACAGCACCTAGCCTGACGAAGACATCACTAGTCCTGTCTATCTGACACTCGCAACCATCTGTTGGGAGCCCGTGGTGGAGCCTTGATGGCTGTGCATTTGAGTGGTAATTGAGCCTGAAATGTGCTTAATAACGATTGTCCTGCCTAATACGCCACATCAGGAGCTCAGAGCACCGTGACAACCCTGAGCAGCCGAGACAGGCAGGCAGGCAGGCAGATAGGAGAGATGGGCAGAAACCACATTTCTCCTCCTCATTAGCCTCCAATAACTGGGAACAGCCTACATAAATGCATCACTGGGAATCAGCTAAGAGAAAGACACTAGAGAAATAGTTCTTCTGAAAGGCTGTGATATATATCAGTCCCGCTATGTTCTGGGAATTGTGTATTTTATTCAGATATTATAAACAGGTCTCCGTTTGGTTTGACAGAATGCTTACAAACACGTACTTATTTATTTTATTTCTCTGTCATATGTCTTGGTATATGCCCTGACTAACAATTTCCAAGTAAAATTAGAGACCTAATACGAAAGGCCAAATAATTTTTTTTCCATATATCTAAAGTCCAACCAAATGGCCAAGCTTTTAATACAACCAAGACAACTGAGATAAGCCTCACTTCTCTAATTGGTCACATAATGAACCTCCTTTTGAATTTATTTGTCATATTGAAATTGATCTGAGCTGCTATAGCTATGAAGACATCCTCTGGGAACACGTTCCCTGTGTTATTAATGGGTGTAAAATGAGTTGTAGGTATTAATACAGTGTAGTCTGTGATGGGGGGCTCTGTTCACCATGACAGCTGCCCCAGGAGACCACATGGCAGTAAGAGGTACTTGTCAACAGTGGGTTAGAGACAAAAGGCAGGCGTCTTCCCGGTCGGCAGGGGACAGTGTGTGGGATCAGAGGGCGTGATATCCTGTCCCATGCCCCCGCTGAGGATCCAGAAAACCCTAACTCCCTGCACCTGTCAGGCACCGCAGGGAGGTGGTTTGACGGTGTCACGCTTGTAACACAAGAGAACGCCCCTCTCCTGAGGTGTACGTGTACAGTAATCATCATGGCTTCCGTTTCAGATCTATAATCAGTCGTTCAACCTGACAGAAGCACTGTGTTTTTGCCTGTATGTTGCGTTGTGCTGAAGCTGAAGAGATTGGGTGCTTGGGGTTTTGGAAGGGTAATTGCCTCACAAAGTGAACTGAGTCATGAGGAAATGAGCATCCTCAGAGAAAAATCTGTCTTACAAAGTAACTCATATACACAACAACTAGAGCCTGCTGGTGAAGCATTACTTATTCCCTCTCAACTTCCTCTGCTATTCATTTTCCAGTCTGTTCAACTTACAGTGTGTGGGTGCCGCTAACTCACCCAGCCGCATGCGTAACCTGCTCAGCAGTAGCTAAATGTTACTCTGGGGATATAGCTTCGTAAGAGCAACACCATGTATCACAGAGACCACATTTAAATACCAAATATTGCCCATTCGTTTCTCCCTCTCCAATCGTGGAGGAGTGCACAGCACTGTGTTTAGCACAGGCCAGGGGGATTTGGGCAGGCAAACAGATGGGACCTGAGAAAAGGTATGGATAAGGTACAAATGCAGGAATGGGAATCCCCCTGGGAGCACCCTCCTCGTTCTGGCACCCACTTTCATGGTGTGTTTAGTGCCCTACTCTGTATGAATTATGAACAGACTCAGAGACTGATTGTGTAAAGCTCTGAATACAAAGTGTGTTATGTTCTACGCTACATTGAGATAGAGTAGTTAGCATTTCTCTGTGCTTCTGCTTATTTTAGTATGTTTTATAAAAGAAAGTTGGCCTGTGATGCTGTTCTTTTAAACTGAAAACTGTGTATCTCATTGTTGCATGATTGTATTCTCCTTTATTAAAGAAATGTAACTTAATTAAAAAAACATTGAAGAAAGATGTTCTACCGCCACATCTCTTGAGAAATACTACACTAGGTGTATGGCTGCGCAGCAATCACAGCAATCACAGCAATCAACACTCTTATTTCAGGATTTCTCTGGACCACACAGCACTGACAAAACACATGTAGGAGCAGAGCCGACAAATCTGGATACAAGATGGGCACTCTGACCTTCCCCTGGCACGCCGCCCACAGCCTGCAAACCCACTCAACATGACGGGTATCTGTGCGTTTCTGCTGAAATCGTGGCAGGCATAATTGCGCCTCCTGTCCAAGTGCGAGGAAGATATTCTTAAGGACCTTTTCTCTGTGCATCTCTGTGAGACGCGACAGAACAAGAGTACTCATCCTCATCTATGGATCAGACCCCAAAGGTCCCTTGCTTTAGTCGGAAATGTAATGAGACATTGTTAACTCAATTTTTACCATTTTCAGAGGAAATGAAAAAGGCTTTTGTGTGGAACTGCAGAACATCACTACCCTTTAATTCTCTTGTCTGGAGTCAGATGTGAGTGAACAAATGTGACTTTGACACTTAAAATGTCAGAGATGTGACAGTGTCCTTGTAGCATAGTATATAGCATATACTGTATCTCATGTGTTGTATACGTTTGTGTATGTGCTGTAATTCACACTATAAACAAAATATGTTACACAATCTTAAGTATGTAGGTGGTTTGTACTTTCTTTAACCAAGCTCTTTCATGACCAGTGAAGGACAAGTGATTCTGTCCCCTTCAATGTGTGCTGTACTGTATGAGTGTGTTTTGCGTGTGTGTGTGTGTGTACATCCCTAAATGGATGTATCTAACAAAAGGTGGAGACAGACAAATAGCCCTGCTCCTCTGTTATCTCTGCCTTTCTAGGTGTTAAAGGGGTGCTTACCACAACCATGGGTCACTGTACAGATGCCATGACATTTACACAGCTTTCTCTGCATGCACACAAACACACACACACACACACACGCACACACACACACACACACACACTTAAAAAGAATCACGATGTTAATCTGTGTCACAATGCCCTCTGAAAAGATTGGGCACCCTTCAAAAACACCCCTGCTACAAAAGGACAGTTCATGGCACCAGCACATGTTGTCAAGGCTGAGGTCATGGTGAACCATGTCACTGTAAGCCCAGGAAACAAATGAGGCGGGTCTATTATGCCAACTACTGGTTACATGGACACATTTAGGGACACAGCGGCTGTCTGCTTGGAATGAATCAACTCGCCCTGCATGGCTGGCAGAGAGTGTGAGAGAGAAAAGGTCTGTGTCCTCCTTTTTTCCCCCCCACTTCTACTGAACACACGTCCATCAACTACCACAACATCTCCATTTAGCGCTAATGAGAGTCTCACTTGCAAGTACACACAAGGGTATGAGTGACCCTTCGCAACGGACATCAACACCCACTAGCTATGATGTTGGCCTCTCATCCACTACAGCCTGATTCTTAAAACACAAGAGATTATTTAGTGAAAAATTATTCTGTGCACATGTGTTTTCTCTCTACCGGTGCGCTGCAGATTAAGAGAGAGGAATCCTGGCTGTTTTTTGGGTCCATCACATGGTGTATGCATGTGAATTGCTTCAGGAGGCTGCTGCTGGTTTGAAGTTGCTTGTCTGTCAATCTCTTTCACACATGATGTCTGGACTGTGATGTTAAGCTGCGGGCCTGGGGCCACAAGAGAAACACACAATTGTTGTTCTGTTACTACTTCCACTGCTGCTTCTGTGTTTAAAATCTGAAGACTTTTACATCTGTATGTTGCTCCTTTATTTACAGAGTGCATCTGCCCACGCGGACCAAGTGTGTATGCCCAATGGGACTACAGTAGGAGCAGGCATGGGGTGCAAGGGAATGTTGTTTTCCTGCTCAGAGACAGACTTACTGCCACTGACGAGGGGAGGGATTTAAAAGTCACAGTCTCCTTGGTAACAACATGCCTTTTCCAAAGGCCAATCTCAACAATTTAAAATCTGTTTAATCAGTGAAATTATCAACACAATTACATCAGCAATGCAAACATGTGAATAAGTAGTTGAGCATGTATTCCTGCCAGAATGGAGGATTGCATGTTAGTGAATAATTGGCACTGATGAACAACACAAAGCCACATGTGGTTATGGCACACTGAAGTATTTGGTAGTAGTAAGTTATTAGCACGTTTCACTTTTCAACAATAGCGTGAGTTCTCACTTCTTTCACAAGTTTTTGAAAATCTGAATTAAAGGATACAAAAAAAGACATTAAGAGAAGCCCTTTTTTCAGCTTTTCATTGCACAATAGTTACAACATCTTACTACTTTAGTCGAAACACTCTTGTGTTCCAAGAAATGTCACAGTATACCTTTTTAAAAGGTGTATCATACATCTAAATCAATTGTATGTTAAAGCGTTATTTAATTACACTTACTTGTAACTTTAGAAAGTAGCCGCCAAGATGAAAAAATGAAACTCTTGGCAGGTAGTCAGACAGCCCAACCGGTAAAGAGTATCTCCAAGCTGAGCTATAACACATCATTACAGTCATCTACCCACCCCCTGTCCTTCCTCAGTACTAAACAACTAAATTGATACCACCAGAAAGCATGCACTTCACCACTGACACTGTGAGGGGGATTTGGTCCTGTGGGGATATAAATACCTGCCAAATCATGAAATGCCTACCACTGAGAGATGGAGGAGAGGCCAATCAGGTGAATAATGGCCATAGTTTTTACACCGTAGAAGCCAGTACTAGTTGCCATCAGTAGTAATGTCCACCTTGAAAAACCCTAAGTGTGCTGTTTGATCAATGCTGCCTGATGGGAAGGGAAAATCAAGCCCATAAACGGGCCCTTGGATGCTAAAAGGGGAGTGAGACCTGAGGGACCAAGCATTGAAATGTATGGTGAGAGGAATATTGATGGCGGAGTTCCGAGAAGTAGAAGTGTTTGACCCTATAGCACTTTCCACCTATTGTAATTTGCATGTGCTGCATACCTGCACATGTACTGTATGTTTTTGCATTGGCACAAGTGATACACATAATTAAGATAAAGAATCTGTCCAGCTGCAACACAGTGCTGAGAGACAGTTATGACCTTCCTGCATGTCTCTTAGATCATGCATCTGTGGTTGAAAAGTTCATCTTTTCAAACGGAGAAAAAATCTGTAGAAGCCTCTTGAAGCAGACAACAAGAGCAGAAGAAAGGCAGAGAGAGGGAAAATGAAAAAAAAAAAGAAATAAGTAGCAGCAAAGTTTCTCTTCTCAGCCAAGAAGAAGGCATGTTTCTGTGTCACTGTTTTCCCTTTTCATGGCAAAGGGAGGAGAGCCAAGGTCGAGCGTGTCAGTGTGAGTCAAGCCTGAAAGTGTGAAGACTCCAATTAGACATAGCCTCGGGTCTGACTCCAAAAGACAAGGATAACGCACACCCCTCCATGAAAATGTGCCAAACAACGCATAGTGCAAACACATACACAAACACTAACACACACACATACACACCACATGTCTTCATGTCCCTGTTTTACATGAAATGCATGTTGATACCACAGCTGTTTGCACCCCATCCATCATCTCTAGCAGGCAACAGGCAGAATTATTAACAAGCAAAATCTGTCATGCCCTATTAGCGCAATAAGGAACCTGCTAAGGCAAGTAAACAATTTATTAATGTATGGCTGATGTATCTAATTATCGTGTGTCTGAAAAAGACCAAATATTTATGATTTCACAGTCTATTTGCACTTAATTGAACATGTTGCTTGTAAAAATATCACAGCATTGATTATTTAATGAGCACTCAGAAGATCTACAAAGTTTAAAGTGATGGATTTCTGTTACTCTGAACTTCTTTGTGACAACATGACATCATTGATTTTTTTCCATGTCCTTGAGGTAGTGAGCTCTAAGAGAAGGAAAAAATGAAATTGTTTTCTCACAAATTATTTTCACTTCAGTATTAGATATGTTTGTATAGATTTGTTTCTGTGACCATTTGTTTTAATGCTTTCTTTTGCATCATATTGTCTTTAAATTTGTGTTGTATGCTGTATCACATTTTACTGTTTTTAAAAAGGTATAACAAGTATCACTTATAACCCACTAGAAGTGTGTGGCGGTGTCTGTATCTGCAGAGACCCTGCCCTCTGCCTGGATTTTCTGATTTTGCTCTGCTTGGACATTTCTGGGCATCAACCTTTGGGCAGTGGTTTGTAGCCCCCAGGCAATAACAATGCATAGGGTGTGAGGTGCGGGAATGTAGCGACCAGTTGCCAGATCGTAAGCACGTGGGACCACCAGGAGCGCGTGCGCTTTGAGCCGGGGAGGAGGAGCCAACTTTAAACAAACAACAACCGACAAATCCTACTCGTTATACCTTTAAACTATGTTATTGTGTTTAATTATGTAAAGCAATTTCAAATGTCTAAATTAAATGTGTCATAAATAAAGTTGCCTGTCGAAAATGGTTAGAAAAGCAAGAATTTGTGTTTGAGTGAGACAGCTATTGTTAGAAGGAGCTGTTTCTCAGTACTGTATTGGAAGCTTGTCCACACATTCAAATAAATGTAATAATCACCCACAAGATATACTGTACTCTTTCAGTGATGCCAATAATCACGGATCATATTACAGCTCTTTGAAAGGATCCAGATCCTATCTTTCATGTTTTTAAAAAAACGCTGACCTTCATCAACACAATTATTAACTTCTCTGCTGGTTTGCCAATCCGTTGAAAATTCAAACTCACATTATTTGATAAACCCAACTTATTACTGGATAAATAAAAGTTTGTGAGGAGAATACATGCTATGGACAATAAAATGAATGGCTGTAACCCAATTTGAATGGTTTTTATTCACTTATAAAAAAAGAACAAAAAAAAGATTAACTGAATGAACTTTTTCTCCTAAAAAATTATGTTCATATACTTCTGCATTTTTTGTGAACATATCTACAAAAAAAATGTTAAATGTTCATACTGAACATATCGGCAAAACTTTTACTGTCAGAGCATTTTATTTACTTTTCCTACAGTATCCGCTTGTGGCAACTAAAGCATCACATACATTTTTATAGTTATGTTAAGGCGAGTAAAGTCACTTGGTTAAGGTTAGGGAAAGATTCAGGTCTTGCTTTTATACTGAAAAAGGCAAAGCTGGCATAAAGCACGAGTTACGACACGTTTACTTTTTCAATATTTTTAACCAAAATCAACATCTTTCATTAACATTAACATTAACCAAAGCATTTTAGAAGCCTAACCAAACTAACACACAATTCCCAGTCTCCAGTGTCAAAGCCGTGCAGTTAGTTCACTCGCCATCATCCTGACCACCTCTCTGCAGCTTGTGTTCAGGAACAAGAACATATAGTGCAGCACTTTGCACAATGCCAAACAGTGGCCTTTTTCAACAGAGACTAAGTAAGAGGGCATGTCTTCTTAAGATCACTCTTACTTAAGACGTGGATCGTTAAAACCTGTGTATAAGTTTAATTATTCCAACCGCCTGTTAGGTTAGGTCAATCCCATATCTCTCTCTTCAGTGCACTGATGCCTGGCCGGAGCGATGCATGAAATACTCCAGTGTGTAGAAGATGCAACAAGAGAGAGCGTTTTCGTGTGTTTTAGAAGGAGAACGGAGATGAAATAGTGTACAGTATTATGTGTGTCTAAAAAATACACACAGTAAAAACATACTTGCACACAAATGCAGAGCAGATGTCCAGTGTACAGTGTGGACTTAATGAGCCATGAATGATATGAGAGGCAAGTGGAGATGCCTGTCCCTATCTGTTCAGAGATAGGCTGTGTTTGGGACACATCTGGTACCTGCCCCCCCCCTCCTGACTGCACCTGTGCTTTAGATGCTCAGGGACAGTTGTGAAGCAAACTACAATTACAAACTCAACCTTGCCATTTGTACCCATCTGATTTTCATCTATTGCACAGTATAAGAGAAGTAGACCAAGACGTCATTTACTGTACACGTGGTATTAAAATGCTCTCCACCTAATTTTCAGGATAGATTAAACTCTTAAAGGACTAGTTCAACATTTTAGGAAATACACTTGTTTTGTTTTCTTGCAGAGCGTTAGATGAAAAGATCGATACCACTTTCACGTCCAGATAAGAATAAAGCTAGAGCCAGGAAGTTCCGCATAGTGGAAGCAGGGGTGCAACAGCTAGCCTGGCTCTGTCCAAAGTTAACACCTTGTATCTCATTTGTTTAATATGTACACAAACAGAAATATAAAAACGACAAGTTGCAGTTTTTACAGGGAGTTGCGTACATTCTGCAGTTCCCCTGCTTCTGCTCTTTATGCTAAGCTAAGCTAATCCCCTCCTGGCTCTAGCCTCATACTTGCAAGGACATAAGAGCAGCATCGATCTTCTCGTCCAACTCTCGGCAAGACAGGGAATAAGCGTATACAAAATACAAAATACCGCATAAGGAGAAGGTGGAAGAGGGAGCTGGACAGGATTGACGTGAGCGTAATCAGCAGCGTAACAGTGATAAGTAGCCATGGTTATAATGTCCTAACCATACGCCTCCATAAATATGACTGGATGTTACTAGTCACTGCTGTGAGGGACCAATCATTGTAAAGCATACAACAGCTGCTGCCAATCAACCGATACAAGCAAGACCTCAGTGCTCTGCCTGAACTAGTGCTGAGTTGGTTCATTTTAGTTGGAGAGACTTACGTCAGCTGTGTACCAAATGGTTACACAGCTGGATTTGGCGGAAAACACTCTGCTCTTTGAGGGAGCTCTCAAAGAATCCAAGCAGCTACGAAGATCGAAGAGAAAGCTAATCCCCCGAAACTAAATCATTGTTCGTTGAGAACATTAGAACTCCCAAAAGAACAGAGCCACTGCCACATGCCATCCTAAATCTATGCAACAAGCATGTTGCAATTCCCCTTGAATGCTTGCAAAACCCCTCTCATCTGAGATGTAACTCAATAATACTGATTACTCTCAGATGAACATATGTATGTCAAGATACTAACACGATCTCGCCATAAGAGAAACGTTCTACAACTAAAATGTATCTAGACTGTGTAGAGAAACGCATGCTTATGCAAGTCAGGCCTCTTCTCCTCTCTTAAAGCTAAACAATGAGCGGGAGTTTATTTGTTTGTTACGATGTGAACAACCATAAACCCAAGTTTGAGTTAAGTATTCTCTAGTGGTCAGCTACGCAGCATGCATGACTAATAGAAACCCCCCAAAACAACTCCCAGCTGCCAGGAAAAAATACACCCAAAACCACTTCAGCTCATACAGGAGTATTCAGATTATCACTGTGGACATACGCAACAAGGCAATCACATGCCAAACAACACCACAACAAATTAGCCCAAGTGCTACATGAACTTAATTCTTTGGTTCATACCAATGCAAATGAATACATGTGCATGGCAAATGCATAAGCATGCATTAGCCTAAATTACAGAGATTCAGCAACAGAACAGCCAGCAGCACAACAGCACCTGTGAGCATGCGGAGACCACAAATGCCAATAATTCATGCTCAGCAACAGCACAGCACCCAAGCTGAACTAAGAAATAGCCAACAACAATGCAACCATATAGCTTGCACTGCCAAGCAAACACAACCTGTACTGAGCCAAAACATGCCATGTCACTAATAATGAATGAAAGCTCAAGCAGCACATACTTAGCTTAGGCCCTGGCGTAATGGTGAGTCAAAGTCTGGTGAACAGTCTCCAGACATAATGGTCTTGGCCTGAGAGTGACCACAACGCTTCCGTGCTGACATCTGAACTGGCGGCTGTTTGACACCCAGCTGACCACCGCAGCCAGCGGGCAGCAGAGGACACGCGGCGTACAGCGCTGATTCACTCCTTAATCAAGTCCTCCACAGACTGCGTCAGGTCAGCTGTTGCAGCAAACAGTATTGGAATGGGCCTAATAATTAAAGTAAAAGTTATAAGTGACAGGTTATAATATCCGCGCCGTACACCTGCATGAATATGATTGGACGTTGCCATGGCTGTGAAAGGACCAATCACTGTAAAGCATGTTGCCAACAGCTGATACCAATCAGCCAATCCAAGCCTGATCTTGGTGTTCACCTTGAGCTAACTGTGCTTATTCTCAATTCTCAATTCTCACTATTTTATGTAAAGTTTCAATGGAGCTAAAGTACAGTGAATAAAGTTGCAGCAGGGAGTGTGGCACAATTACTGTCTTGATGTGGCGATCAGATGGTTGGCAGGCAAGCTTTTTTATGAAATGCTTTCTTACAAAAGCAACAGTGGTAGCATCAAGTATCTGCAGCCACCAGCAAAGCTAACTCGCTCTCACTTTCCCAGTGGAAACTAGTTGGGTTTTGCCAAATCCTGAATGTTGTAATGAGGCAGATGTCTTAAACTTTTAACAGAACATAAGCATTGTTGCTTGTTAAAAAAGGGAGAAACGTTGGTAGGCTATACAGGGCTATAACATGCTCCAGTCGGTATAGCGTACCAAGGAAGGTCCGTCTCCTAGTGACACTGGCTCTCAAATGTCAGTCAACAGCTGCCATGGGAAACGCCCAACCTGAGGCTTGAATCTTTGACACTGTTACACCAAAAGTGAAGAGAATTCAAATTTCAGTTTGACTTGAACTGGCTCTCAGGCTTTGCTCTATGCACTGGCCGTATAGGCCTAGAGGGTTGAAAATTGCTGCTAGCATGCGATCACATATGATGTTTGCTGTGTATTCAGGTTAAGCCTTTTTTTTTTCCTTAAATGTTTTTGTTTTTTATCCTGCCTAGCTTAGGAACACTCAGTATCCCCCAGGAGCAGCTGAGAGCGTAGCTGAGAAAAACATCCAGGGTACCCCACCGTGACTCAGACCTGGAAATATGTCTGAAAATGAATGGAATGGATGGATGTATTTTCTAATTTACTTAATTTATTGTTCCAACAAAGGACAAAGGAGGTTTAATGGTTTTAGTGGAGAGTGATTAAAATATGGAGAGGGTGATTATAATAGGGCAGAAAGGGAAATGAGAAAGGGAAGTGAGAGATACCAAGGATGAATGAAGGATGATGGTGATGCACTGGAGCAAAGCTCTATAAAAAAAAAAGCAAGAGAGGAAAATCTCAGGAAGGAAGCATCGAAATGGATGGTGGTCTGTTGTTTGCCCACTGGTCTACAGCTAGCTCTGTCAGGGGCACAGATGACCCAAAACCAGAAACTCTCCCTGCTGTCGTCCACCTCCCGAGACCTCTGTGGCACTGACCTAATTTACACTGATTGATCTTCTTCCAAGCCCTCAAATGTGACCTCTCAGCCACTTTTCTCTACCTCACAAGTACAAATTTGGTTTGGAAACTTTCATTTTTGAGGGTGTCGATGCTTTTAATTAATCTGTTATGCCTATTTTTTATTTGCATGGATGCATATTGTATGTAGAAAAGTGTGCATCCATCTACCAAAAGGTCTGTCTGACTACTGTCTATTTATTGTATTATTGCTTTTTCATGGTGCTTTTGCTTGACAGTGAGAAAGCAGTTTAATATCAAAAGAGTAGAAAGATACAGAAGAAGAAAATAGCAATGTTTAGAAAATCAAAAGTTTTTAGTTGTCACTTCATCTGCGTGATTGATATGAAGTTCACCAACAAAGCCTGTTAATTCTCAATTTATTGCCATTGTTGAACCCATCAGAATTTGAGTTTGGAAGAATCTGAGAAAGGTGAACATGATGTGTTGATTTTTGTGTCAATGTGTTTGCAAAATCCCACATAAAGGGGAATTCTTGAGAGAAGCTCAAGTATTGTACATTACTTACAGCACTGTCATCACCACATCCCTCCTAAAATAAACAACAAAGTCATAAAGCACACTGGGGAAGTATATGTTGCTAAATCCCTGCGTGACACCTGAAGATTATAAAGGAAAAGATTCAAAAGAAGATCCAAACTTTGGTCTAGCTGTCTATACTCCAGTCTGTTTGAGTGCCCATGCTCATCAGAGAAGTCTTGTTACTGAGTTCATACTGATAAGAGATTTTGCAGATGCAGAAGAAGTAAAGACAGTAGAGATGAAAAACACTGTATATATTAATTATAAAGTTTTTCACTTTTTCACATTGCTGTCATTAGTATTATCGTCATCGCCATCATCGCTATCATTTTTAGCGGCAGCAGCAGCCACAGCTGCATCATCATTATCATCAGAGTCACTAATGGCGTCATCATTGTCTTCATCAGGTGAGTAAACAACTGTGATTGCTGGGCACCACACAGCATAAATTCTGTAACTAGATCTGAAACCCAGATAGAATGCAACTCCATCCATCCGTCCATCTAGAAAGGGAAAGGGAAATCACTGGAGGCCTCAGACCAGCCTCTGTAGTCCCACACTATCCTCTCCTGTCCAGGCAGCATCTCAGTGAGTTAGACTGAGTGGCCTTGCTCCAGCGTGTTGAATAATGAATTAGAGGCTGATATCCTGTGACGGAGACTGGGAGAGAGCACTTCCTCCCTGGGCCAGAGTGGGGCTTGAATACCCGTGAATAATACATGGCCAAAAGTGGGTCTGGTGAAATGACTCAATACTGGGAGTCAAGTGCGAGATTATCTTTCCACGGTTATGAAAATATTGCAGCCTTCGTAACACAATAGGAGAGGTGAGAAGATGATCGTAAGAAGCAGGCTCACAGTTACTGTTCTGTGTGAATGGTTTGTTATCAAATTGTTCTGAATACCTAAGTTGCTGAAATGCCTGTCCAAAAGCATTTCCACTTGAGCCTTGTTTAGTCATGTATTGTAGAGAGATAATATTGTATCCATCCAAACTAAACACCAAGTCTGGTGTAAGCCTATTGTAAAAGAAGAAATGTATAACTATTACTTTTCACTGAAAGTGGAAGAAGAAGTGTGCCTCTGTTCAGCATGGCATAAGTAAATCTGCAGTCCTACCTTATTTCTCAGTCTTTCCTTTTTTCCATGTTTCATCATGGGATTCTGGTTACATGAATGTGGAAAACTAATAATCAGGGCACCTGTCTTTTCAAACAAAAATAAATCCTCCCAGACAGAATTATGATGTATTTACTTATCTTTATACAGTTGTCAATTTACACATTCAGAAATGGATTTTCGGCCTCCCACAAGACTAACTGGGGCCCCCTGTCTCTCACTGGGCCAAGTCAGCCTCCAAGAAAGCTGGAAACCGCAGGCTCTCGCTCAGCCCCAGCTCTCCCAGCTAACCGCTAATCCATGTGTTTGATACATTAGACGCTGTGCTTGGCTTTGTTCTGCAGGGATGTACTGTCCCTTCTCCTGCCAAGTCTCCCTCTTTCCCTCGACTATCTCTCTCGCTTGTGCTCTCTCTTGCTGCAGTCCAGAGGATTACGCCGGAGTCCATGGGATTTATCTAATTGTGTTTAATTAGGGCTGGGTCAGGCCAGAGTCACAAAGCTCAGGCTGTTGGATTCGAGGAAGCAGATACTGTGGAGTAACCCCTCCAGATCTGAGGCTGGCAGGTGGGCCTGAGTAAGGTGAGAAAGAGCCAGAGAGACGAAAGAGAGGATAAATAAATGGATTGAGAGTGAGGAGAAAGAGAGAGAGATAGAGGGCAGAGAGAGGTGGAAGAGAGGAATCAGTAAGGCGACAACAGTGTCTGTGTTGGATTCCCCCAAGGAGAAATCGATTGCCACGCGCCTCGCTGTTCCCCAGACCTCTACTCCTCCATGCTTCTCTCCATGACACCATGCTGTGGGGAGCCGTAACTCACTGTGCCCTTGGTCGGGGCTTAAGCGGATTGTGGGTCAGGAAGTCTTCCCTTTGGCATGATGCACTGTATCCCTGCTAAAATAAATTCTCCACTGAAGAGCATTAACAGCAAGTGGCCTCTTGCTCTTGTCTGCTGAGGACTACCAAGGGCTTAGAGGAAGACAAAGGCACAGAGGGGGTGCAAAAGGAAAGCGCCAGTTTCTTTGATTTTCATCGACTAAAGACCTCCAAGTCTACTGAGAGCATTTAACACTCACTATATCTGGGCTACTTTGATTCTATGTTGTCACATTACAGTCCATAATTCACCTAACAAGCAGTTATAGATACAGTGCATACATCTAATATAGAAAAAAAAAACATGTCACTATTAACTTTGTCCACTACATCAACCAGTATAAGACCGGTCTAAGATGTAACCATAGGAACTGAATCAAGTACTTAATGACTCTCATATCTCATCAAAGGAGACGCATACACATATTTTTTTTCCGTCCAATAATTCAGTGAAATGCTATTGATATTGAAATACACCACATGTAAAAATTCAGCAATGCATCAAAGAAAAATGTTTACTCCTGTAAAGGAGCTGTCATGTTAAATCTCCCGAGTGTTTTCTCCTGTTACAGACAAAATGAATCTGGTCGCCTCATAATGAGCCCTTATTATGGCATTGTGTTTATGTTGGGCGAAACAAATTGTTATTCCTGTGGGGAGGGTTGGAAAAAAAATGCGTATGTAATTTGTGTACCACGGCATTGTCATCAGGAGTTACTGTAAAAGCGGGCGGCATCTGAAATGTGAGCTGCTGACACGCACACATGCACACACACACACAAAAGTATGCAATAGCAAAGCCACACAAAAAGGAGTTCTGGGGCCCATAAAGTCATGCTGATGGAGCGGCAGTTGTAAATGAAATGTAATGAAACGCTGCTGCTTGCTGTTGTCTTGATTCACTTCATCACACTGTGATCTAACACTTTATGAGACAACCACCCCAAATGACAAATCTATATAGTGTTTTTTTTCTTCTCCCTCTGTCTGTGCATGTGTGTAAACGTGTGCTCTGTGTGTGCAAGAGCAAGACAGAGTCGCTGTGTTTATGGTGTTCAAAATATTGGCACCCATTTTCAAGTTCGGGCTTTAGAAATCTGAAATCTGTCAGAAACGTCTACAAAAGGATAAAGGTAGTTAGTCTCTACGTAACAGCACATATCAATGTCCCTATTAGATAGAATTTCAGCATGCTAAATTGCTCAATCCAAATAACTGCCACAGACTAACCATACTATATAACCTTATGATTCCCTGATGTCCATCATAACCGATGTGTTGATTCAGCGAGAGAGACAGATGGCCAGTGATAGCCAATGCTATCAACCTCAATTGACTCCAAAGGCTCCCACAATTACTCACTACCTCTTAATCACAATGACCCATAACAGTATTCAAGGCACTCCACTGGGCTCAGAGATGGTTCACTGTACAATTATTTAAATCACAGCTGAACAAGAGCAATGGATGGAACTGTTGGAATTGAGTAATTATGGGGCAGCCTGTGGTGGCTCAAAATGCCACAAGCTGAGCAATTAAGTAATAGTCTTGTATCCACGGTAACCTTTCTGAAGCAAAGTAATATCTGTATAATATGGCCCCATCTGATCAGAGAGACAGCAGATATGTCCAACATCTGTGTGACCAAAAGAACACTGGGTAAAACTACATACAGCAGGCGATTTATAGTGTAATTTCCCGACATTTACCGTGTAAATCCTCTGAATTTACGGTGTAATTTCATCATATGAATCAGTACATATAAAATACTTACCGGTTCCTACTGGTACTTAAATGTAGGTACAGCGGAACAAGGGAGTAACAGTTGGGAAGTATTTTTGTAAGTACTGGGTTCCTAGAGCCCAACTGTTGACAACACTGATATCCTGCGGTACCTCTAAGTAATTATGGTTTAATGTATTTCTCAATTGTTATGTGCTACCAAAACATAATATACTAATGGACAAAGTGCAATTAAAACAAATGCTCTTACCCTTTTCATTATTTTTTACAGGTGTGCCTTTGACAGGCAAGCTACACCCACACTCCAGGGATTTATTATGCAGATGTCTTCTATTTTGTTGTATGATTTGGAATAAGAAGTCGAGAAATGGGTCTATTCTTCGTTCATCCAGCACTGCAGCAGCTCATAACGGGCAGGCTGGAGTAGAAAACAAACTTCCCTTTCTCAAGTGCACGGCGATTGAAGGTTTGTATTGTCATCTGAGGATGAAAAACTGACACAATACAGCAATCTAATAATGTCACATATACTTTATATATGAAGGTGGATCAAACATAGCGATCTTACCGTACCGTAATCTTACCGTACCGAGGAATCTAGTGTTTATTTTCATTCTTTTAATTACACAGCAAGAATAAGATATGCAGACAGACAGAAATACTGACTGTTCTCTCCTTGTTACCCTGTAATTACACAATAACAACAAAGTGTGCAGGCTGGAATATGAACATTTTTTATTCTGTAGATACCAAAACAAAATATAATAATAATTTACATTTAATTATTATTATAATTATTTTTAATTTCTTTTTGTATATCTTGCTGCTCTTCCTCTTTCTTTTCTTGTTCTTTTTCTTCTTCTTTTCTTCCTCCGATGAAGATGTCAGTGATGATGAGAAGGAGGACAAGGAAGAAGCTGCTACACCTTTCTTTTCTGATTTTGGCCATAAAAGAAAAAAACAGCACACAAATAATTGTAACTTATTAAAGTGCAGTAAAGTTTACTTTTAAATCCACTCCACTAAAACACATAAAACATGGCTTAACAGCAACAACATTTAACAAAAGTACAAAATTAGGCTCAATATTAACTGACAAGGTTCATAGAGAAAACAATTGTATTTTACTAGTCACATTTTCCCCACATGCAAACCTTATTAGCTTAAGCCTATGGCATTTTACATTGCATAAATTAGCCTAGCGGCTACCGGACTTTTCCTCTACTCATAGACTTAACAAATTACATTTATTACTTACACTTTTTCTTAGTCACTGC
>NTHP01000152.1:826311-847484 GCA_003416845.1 Oplegnathus fasciatus
TTTTCCGTCTCCACATTCGTAATCGTAGCCAGGTTAATTAAAGAATTCTTTTCTTAATTCCCCAAAATATAATCATGACAGTTTTACAAGCAGCAAGGTAATATGATCTCATATTTTTGTTCGGTGCTGCTAACCGTGTTGCAAAGTAGTTTTAAGCGTGTCTCCGATGGTGACATCTCATCATGGCGCAGTATGAAATGGTCCTGAAGTTGAATGAGACTCAAACAAAAGCGTGAGGGAATTAGTACATACGAGGCACATTTCCAGAAAGTGTTTATGTTCTTCTTAAAGCCTTTCTCTGGCAGAAGCGATTACATGAACGTCTCCTACTTATTTGTTTTCATCTGAACGTTTGGCTGAGGGGTTTATCCATCTTGACAAGCACATAATATGGCTTTTGGTGCTGTGAGGGAGAAAATGAGAGAGATCGGAGGAGAGGGGAGAAAATGTGAAAGTTAAAACAGAGGCTCTATGGTGGGGTTTTATCACTTTTCTTGCTCTTCCCATCCTCTCTTTAACAACATGCTTAACCCCGCAAAGATGTGTTGAAAGATCACAATAATCCCCTCGAAATGACATTAGTCCTCACTCTCCTCTTTGAGTAGGTGGAATGTATCTGAGCCAAATTACTGAAGACACTCTAGGGTGTTGGGAACGATGTGATAAACACATAAAGTTCCCAATGTAATTTGATTAAGTCTAAAAAGTATAAATATGGTGTCTGCTCAGCATTCCATGCAAAGCCAATTAGAAGCTCTACAGTAAATGAATTTTGGTCCATATGATAGTTTGACTTGACTTCAATTCAAAAGGTATTTTATCAAATAGTGAACATTTACTATGTTAAGCTTTCCATCTTCCTCTGTTGGTCACTATGATTTCTTAAGAAGAAGCCTTGAAACCACACCAGCGTGAAATAAGTTATTATTATAGAAAAATTGCTTACACAAGCTATAGTTAATGTAATTGATCACACTGGATCAAGACACTGTCAATGTCCCATTCCTACACTATGCTGTATTCTATAATGTACCCCACCAACCAAAACCACCATAGTGAAAGGTCGGGACAGAATACAGTGTTTTATTTGCTACTAAGGACAAAAAAGGAAAATGCAGAATATTGCCTGGATGGACTGTCCTCTAACACACTGTCTCAACCACTTGGCCACTACTTGAAGCAAACTTCAAAATAGAGCATTACAGAATGTGGACCTCTCCCTCCACCAATGGTGCATTTGAACATTGCAGAAAGAGCACCAAAGTGCTTATTTCTACTCCATCAAATGGGGAGCCTGGGAGGCTGGATTGGAGTGCTCAGCTCCTAAAATTGCTGCCAAGATATGCCACTGACTTTTCAACCAGCTTTCAGTTACAACAGTATAACACAGGAGTGGTGAGGAGGGGCCTCTCTTTTCTTTCTCTCTTTGTAGGGGCATTTATGACCAAAATATTTTAGTTTGAACGCTGTTTTTGCCCCGTTTATTCTTTTTAAGCCTTGACCAATTTCATCCGTTTTACTATTTTGTTTTTGTTCGTCTAAAATGTCTATATATGTCTATCTATCTATCTATCTATCTGTCTGTCTATCTATCTATCTATCTATCTTGTGTTATAACTTGTGTTGTGTTGTATCCTAGTGGCGTATGCATATGTCTGATAGTGTTTTTGCAGACCATATAGGTCTGTATGTGTGTGGCTGTCTGTTTTCCGATCCACTTCCCCTGGTGTGTGAAGTGTTGGATAATTAGCTGCCTTATCAGCCTGGGACACGGGCAGTCTCCTCTCCACTGACAGGTCATGGAGCCCAGGACCAGCGGGAGGTTGGAGAAAAGGAGGAGGTGGGATGATAAGGCCACAGGAGGAGAGACAAGGAGGAGAGAGAGGAAGAAGGAGCTGAAGGGAGAGAGAACAGGGGAGAGGGGGAGGGGGCGGAGAGGCAGACAAAACCTGAAAGAGAGAAATGGGATGAGGAGCCAGACAGAGGAGTAGACAGAGAGATGGAGCAGTTAAAAAGGGGGAGACAGTTAGGCCCCGCAAGGACAGAGCAGCTGCTCCGGCCTATCAGCTCTTCCACGAGACCTCGGCACTCATTAACATAAATTCGAATGACAAATGTGGCCCGCTTTGGCAAAGACTAATTAATTCACGGAGGGGGGAAACTCACCAGAGTAAGAATTCAAATCATTCAATGCCACAGGCCTGAACAAGTGTTAAGAGGGAGCGTGTTGAGCTCCATTGTGTTTTGGAATTACTACAGTTGCCTTACATGTCCTGAAAAGGTTACAGCTTTCATTTCAGCATTCGAGTTGTGTTTGTTTTTTGTATATAAATTTTTTCAGTATTGTGGTTGAGCGCTCAATTTTTGGAAAAGTTTGAGTTTGTAAAGGTTGCTCTTTTTTTCAATATTCCATATTTACACGGTGTGTGGGTGGGTGTGATTAGGTTGATTAGACTGATAGGCTGTGTTCAGTATATTTTCACACAGGCACACACAGACACACACAGGCACACACACTCAGGACTTCATGATTTATAAGAGGGAACAATGGACTGGAAAAGATTGCTTCGCTCTGAAGTGACGGCAGGCTGTGCGGGGCCTGGGAAACACAGGGAAAGGATAAGTGCTCCCCCTTGTGTTCAGCACACATACTTCTCCTTCTGTCTCAATCTGGTTTCATAAACTGTGATCATACCCTGTAGGACGGTGTAACTCTAGGTCACATTAAAATGATATTGTTCTCTGTCACTATGGATACCTGAGCAAAGTTTTGCACATCATTTTCAGCTTTTTCCTTTCTCCTTGAGTATTACCTCATTTTGTCCTCTATTCGCTTGTCTGAAAAAGAGGCAAAGTCTGCCAGTGAAATGTCTGTCTCCTCAATTTTTGTTAACAAGCCGATCGTTCTCAGGAGATTTGTGTAAATTGAATCAATCCAACATGTTGGCAAGTGTCACCGACTGGTGTGGGGGGCCTAAATGATCCGTATGAAAGAGCTTATAAAGTGTCTGCTTCATGCCCCAGCTCGTGTTAGCCCTCATTCCTCTTTGTTTTCCACTTTACAGCAGGCTTAGCTCATCAAGTCCAGGTGTTCCTGCAACAGCGTGAGTGCGTGAGTGAGCATGTACCCATAACTGTGTGTGTTTGTTGGAGAGAGTGTCTCAGTCTTTCGCTCTATGTCTGTCTCGCTCTCTCTATACCTCTTCACGTCTCTGTCTTTTCTTTCCTTTTCCTCCCTATTCCAAAACACACCAAGCTCAGCCAGGTGCAACCGTTTTCCTTACCAAATCCCTTGTTAAAGACCCCACAATGGTTGCCCAAAAGCGTTCCCTGCTAAACCAGGCTCTTCCTGCACCATAATTACATCAAAACAGAACATGTTGTGCAGTGTGACGACTATTTATACATCCACATCGAGAGCCAGTTTTCGCTCTCACTGCTTTCAAGGAACATCCTTCTGCGACTACTGTGCGTGCATATGTGTGTGTGTGTGTGTGTGTGTGTGTGTGTAACTCAGGGTGGGTGCTGGGGGAGTAAATGGGTGGTGGTTGGCGGGGGTAGTGTGATTCTCCAGGTGGCTCCAGTTGCCGCTGCCCATTACCAATTACCCCAAGACTCCTACACCTGTGAAACTCATTATATCTTGACCAAAACACTGAAAGTAGGTGGTTTTCTTTTTGTCTGACAGTGGCGGACAGCTAAAGCGATTTGAAGGCAATGCTATAACCAACTGTTGGTTCAAATGGGATCATTCAGGCAAAGCCACAACTATTATGGGCCTACTATTCATATCTTTGCATGAGGCCATCACAATTTCCATACTAGCTCTGTATGTAGTATGATTGCTCTCTGGTTTAAACTACAAAATGGTCTTTGTTGGACAGATCTCATAATCGTGCAGTGTTCCAGGCTCTGATGGGCAATTACACTGTAAGCCCGGTCATTTATTTATTTAATACCATCGCTACCATGGCAATGACGTTTGTCTCATTCATGCTAACATGCTGTCATTTAGCATTTCATTTTATTTCCCAAATCTCCACATTTGCAGACAGACTTTTGTCACTGATGCAGTGAGTAAGGCATCATCATGTCAACAAAGGAAGGAACTTTTTCCACATACAGTATTAAGCTCAGCCATCAAGTTGGAAACTCAATGACTTGGTTTCTTTTTTTCATGTCTGTTTGCGTATGTGTGTGTATGTGTGGAGGAGGAAAGATAATGTTAAGCCAACAGAAGTATGCAAATGTGTTTTGATAGATGGTCATGGTAAAATAACCACTGTGTGCCATGTAAGGAGCTGGTCAGTCTAAGTGATAGTTATGGTCTTATGGGTTAAGAGCAAGACCTGAGGTTGAGCAACAGCAGCAAAACAAGCACACGCAAACACTATTCTGATTCAATGGCAAAACTGCACAAATGTGGATTTGGAACTACAGTTCAGCAGAGATTGACTGACTGACAGAATGAGAAACTTCATTTAGAACTGCTAATTACTATATGATGCACTGTTTAGTATATTTACAGGGTGGAAGACATCTGGAAGAAAAATACCGAAATAAATAAAATTTCACACTTACTGTATATACATTACATCTGCGACAAAAATCTCTAACCATTGCAGGCGGTTATGTCATAAATCCATCCATCATTTATTGTGTGAAAAAAATATTATCTACAGAGAGCCCTCTTTGATGTAAGGGAAAAGCCTTCTGCAGGGTACATATACAAACGCAGCCAAGAAATTAAATGAACCCACACTCACCCTATCAATTTCAGAGTGTCATGACCAGTAGCTTTGATAGGTTATCCACTGAGGGGGCTCTCACATCACTGATAAGCCTGGGGAGCTTCAGAGACAGAGATACAGCAGCAGGCCCCCAAACTCTAAGCTAGTAAAATTAACTCACATCAAAACTTCAAAACTCACTCATGTTGACTAAATTTCTGAGGACATTGGGCCTCATGCAGGAAGCGATATACGAAGAAATTTCCTCTTATTTTTGTTCGTATCCACGATTTGTTCTTATTTTGTCAGAACCCACTGATTTCTGGGATTCACCAATGTTTTCTTATTGTTGCTCTTCTCTTAGGTAAGAGAAAATTGAAAAAAAGTGGTCGAGAGCACTCTTACCAAGGTAAGAAAAAAAAAATCTTGTTTTCACAGTCCACAAATTGTTTGTCCAATGCAAAGAAACATAAGTTTAAAATTAGAGGAACATCAAAAAATGCATGAATATCATATAATCAAATTTAGATTGTTATATATTTTAGAGTAATGATGACTGGATTATTACATTTGTGGGCTAAAGATATACTATTGGTCCACTGATCCCAATTAAGACTATAAAAACCCTTGGATGATATTGTGTGCATTCGGCTTCTGAATGGCTTACATACTGCTCTAGGTGCTTTGTCCATCCAGACCTTATGCAGAGAGTATTTGCACACGGCACAACACGTGCCCTTATATAGTGTTTAGGGGGCGTTACCTATGCTAATAACAAACACGTGGCCACGCGCCTCAAATTTATGATCAAGTGGGATTCATCATTCAGCACATCTGGGTAAGAGCAGATATGTATGGTTAAGAACATTTGGTGCATCTGAAGTTTTATCTTGTTTTTTCTCTTAATGGAAAGTTAAGAGAAAATATAAGAGAAATTCAAGAGAATTTTGCTGCATGAGGCCCAATGTGTCATAATCACTGTTGACCAACAGGGTATTGTTATTTGGTTACGCAACTAATTATTTGACATGGGTCACCAAACATTTATGCACAGATGCACACAACTGACATTTTCAGTCACATTCAGATTCTGAATCTATACAGCATGTTTTAAAGGTTCTCTCGGCCAAAACAGTGACGTGACAATTATGAGGCTGAACGTGATTGACAGGCATCATGTTGATAGATGACGTAAGTAAAGTTACACTGTTATTATAGTTTGACATTGTGGTTTTTTTTTAATTGGATTTATAAAGTGTAATATCGTTATCAACTTGCTAGCTAGCACAGTATAGTCTAGTGACACTGAGCTAATCCATTCTCGTTGCACGATACATTGACTTATATGACACATCAGCGTCAGCTTGCTAGCCAGCTTTGTTTAGCTTTCACCAAGTGGCTCAGCAATGTGACCAGAGCTAAATTTGCTGGATGATAACACTAACGGTGAGTGAACTAGGCGGAGTATTGTATTGTAAATATATTGTAAATTGTAAAGACTGCCAATGTTGACTTGAGTTTTCCCCCGACGTCGGTCACATTCTCATTTTGCTAGACGGGCTTCACTAGATAAAACTTTAATTTTTTTGTGCTTACGTGGAGCTTGTGTTGGAGTCGGTGTTGTGGTGGGTGCCGGTCGTTTGTTGACGTTAGCAGACTCCATTTCTAAACTAACGTTAGCTAGTGTTAATACTGTTGCTGCTGTAGCAGAGCTGAAGAGAGGCAAGGCACTCAAGGCAAGGCGCGCATAAACATCACATCTGTTGGATCTGCTGGAGTCCTTTACATAGAAATCAGTGCACAGGCTGTTATAGGTAACTGAGAAAGTTGGGAAGGTCTCACATTTAAAAGTCATGTTACAATCCGTTCACACGTTGGCAATAAAAAACGATAAATACATGCAAATTGTCACATATAGAACCCTTAAAGCCAGTAGCCCCATCTTCTTTAAACTTTTTCACTTCTTTTTAACAAGGATGGTGAAAACATTGAAGCTCAATATCTACTTTCCTGAAGGCAGCTACAACCTGATAATCTTAAGATAACGAAATTTGGACTCCCTTACACTAAGGTATGACTGTTGCTACACCTTGCAATACCCTGCTGACGCACATGGAGCAGAGAGGAAGGGAGTGGAGGAATCATAGGAGGAAATGGTTTCATGGCTGAGCTGACTGTTTGAATTAGTGTATCTGAAATGGGCATCGTCTGCTAGCACTCTGACATGGTGTTGCTCTCGCCTTTGGCATGCATCCATCCCTTCAGACTGACACACATGCAGACACACACATAGTCACACGTACAGTCATACACAGACGCATACGCGCACGCTGCCACGCGGAAACACACATCGTGCATTTAGCTTGCCTTCCTCCGACCTCCCCGCTGTGTCTGACACAGCACCCATGATCCTTTGCCTCGCGGGCTGTGAGCTGTCAGAGTGACAGGGCATGGGGAGGTTGACATGTGACACTGCGAGACAGGATCAAATGTGTCATCATCTCCTCAAACAAAGAAACAAAGAGATGAGAAACTCTTTTCTGTAGCATAAGCTATTTTTTGTCAGTAATATCACAGCCAGGTTCAAGTTTTTCATCCAATTTAATTTCTTCGGTTTCAACCATGATTTAGCTCTTTTAACCTACAGGCACATGTTGAAACCAAAACAAAGCAAAAGAAATCTAATGCCTTAATTTGTGTCATTTGTTAATGGGGTTTGCCAAAGGAATGAACAGAGTACAACACAATGAAGACAAGATTCACAATAAGTACTTCGTTACATCTTGGTGAATGTTATATCAGAGTTATGTGGCACTATTTCAAGTTCCAGTTTTAAAAAGAACTGAGCATTATGAGCAAATGGATTTGAAGCCATATCTAGGTGAAATCAAAGAAAAGCTATACAGTAGATGGGTCAATACTGAGAACTTAAGCTCAATTATTATCTGATCTGAGCAGACTGAGGTGTTAAAATTAGACTGGGGCAAAAAGGCATAAGATTACCGCAGTAATCCTCTACTCTACTCTCCTGTGTCTGACAAGCTGTCGTCAGGTAGAGCACATACAGTATGCACACACACAGACACACACACACACACACAAAGCTGTCCAGGTCTCACTAGCTTAGCCCAATCTGTCCTGGGCTGTCCAGGCCTCTGCTGTGCTAGTAGACCACACATCCACACATCAGCCCTTTATTGTTCCTTCCACTGTGGTAATGGAAACAGAGTCAATGTGGCACGGAGGGGGAGGAAGTGGTGGCCAAGGGCTGTGGGCCCTGGGCCCTGCATGGCCCCTCTATGGTTGGCATCTCTTTACTCTCTCAGACACACACTCATTCACACATACACATTACTGCACACAACCTGTCTTTCTCTCCCTGTCTGGATTTGACACACCCACACATATACACCATTACGAGGGAGTTCGGCAAGCCGCACTGTAGTGAAAACACACACCGCCCCTGCATCCCTTCAAATGGTAGGAAATCCTGGACATGTCGAGCACATTTAGAAAAATACTTGAGGTTTTGGAGAAATTGGGATCACCTCATCTCGGAGTAACGTGATGCTGGTTATATTAAAAAATGAAGGGGTGCCCATATGGAAGCCATCGCAGGCCTCGTGCATGCACATACAAATCAAAGGAACTCCAGCCCGGCTGCTAATGAGGGTGACCGTGACGTTTTTATGTTGTTATCCTACTGTGTGGCTTAGGTAACGGCTGTATAGGACGGGAGGTTTCATCCACACGCGCACAGGGGGGTCCGGGCGGTATTGTTACAGCCTAAACACATTTTTATGGTCTTTTTAGTCTTTGAATTATAGTATCAGCTCTACACATGGCAGGTAGGGTTTAGTGGTCGGTTAGTAAGCTGGATTTATTTACTTTAAATGTCTCACAGCAGCCATACTGACAAAAGAGGACTGGTGCTCTGTTTACAGTGAAACAGCAAACAACAGTGGTTCATCTGAGCAAAGTGGAATAGAATAGAATAGAAGGTGGGCTTTAACTTCCATGCTGCACAGGCCTTGTAAAATTTAAACAGCAACTATAAAATGACTGTTTTTTATTCCTCTAATGCTCCAGTGTGGCTTTCACATTTTCTAATTGATCTCTGTGTGAACAAAGAGATGTTAGATGCTGTGATATTACTTGTCTGAGCGCTGCCTGGTTGCTGTTAGTATGTGTGTGTGTGTGACAGATACAGTGCGTGCATGCCTGCGTCTGTATATTTGTGCATCTGTGTGTGTACTTGCGTGCTCCTGTGCTATCAGTCTTGGTCAGGTCCCCGCCTGGGTGTGTTAAGGTTTGTCTCCCTGTGTTGTTGCAGCCTGTGTAATCATGGTATTAATTATTAGCTGTTTGCTCTCCATCATCCCCCTCCCCTGGGGCGGGCACAGTGCCTGGCCTGCCAAGGGCTGGCTCTGGGTGTCTCATCCACTATAAATCTGCACGGTTAACATAACAATCATTGGAACAGCAGTGCAAAGCACCAAGTTGTTGTACATGTCTTATTGCAGGGTGAAAAAATATGAAATGGTGAGGGTAGTACATTTTTTATTTGCATTAAATCAAACATTTGCCTTCCTTTGTTACTACAGTGATGGGTTTTTTGCAGCTACATAAAATGATGCCATGTTTTTTTCTGTGTTTCAAAACCACACTTACAGCCTCAAATCATGTAATTCAGCCAAGAAATAAACAATGTGTCCCCATGGGCTTAGCCTAAATGGTGTGAGAAAAGATGTCTCACTTTATCCTGCTTAATGTCCTCAGGCCAGGCTGTGAATTAGTCTCAACTCTATCTGATCTCATATGTGTCCTTTTCACGCACTGCCACCGGCATATCCCCATCACTCACTAACACACACACGCTTATGTGCATTTGTCTCCCTCAAATGCCACCATCGGCATCGCTCCTTCAGAGATACTTGTGAAATGAATTGTACGAGAGAAAGTCACAGCATCTGGCAGTGATTGTGGTGCCACAGGCAGTGTGTGTGAAACCCAGAGCGTGTGTGTGTGTGTGTGTGTGTGTGCATGTGTGTGAGTCACCAGGAGGACAGGGGCTTTCACCCCTCCTAGTCTTTACGGTAAGGGACAGCTCTAACCTATGTTTACATGTTGACTGGTGACTTCTGAAAACAATTTAGTCTTCAGTTTAAGGGCATGATTTAATTTGACTAGATTTCTCTATTCTTCATATAATTTTTACTATTGCTGTTTATTAAAAAATATGAAAAATGTGTACAATCACAAGCAATCCAAAACATTTAAAGTCATTTACTGGATTGAAAGCAATTTAGAAAATCATAAGATTAAACCCTATTATCCGTCATTTATCTTGGCCAATTTTGCTTTAGTTGCTTTCAGCGGTTACCACAGCCTCTGTCATGTTTCCCATTTCTTTCAAATTCAATGATAGTCATAAAGACCAGAAAAGATCATTTTAGCAAAACACATTTTACGTCAATTTACTGAATGGAAACATAAATGATCGGTATGAACAAAAATCCAATAAACCTAAACCAGGGAGAGAGAGATTTCTTCTAGAACCACAGCAGAGTTAATAAAAATCACTTATGGTTTTCAGGGAAACAACAGCATTTCATTGTCCAGGATAACGGCTTGAAGATGAGGTAACAGATTTGGACGCGCCTGTTGCTAGATTCAAAGCATGATTTTTTTTTTTCATCTTAAGAATCAGGAAAATAAAGCATTTGTGCGGAGTTTGTTGCATTAATTAACAACTACCAATGTTCCCTTGTGGTTTCCAACCACTTTGAAGATTCCTTCACAATAGACTGAGAGACTTAACCATTTACGAACTGAGGGGGGGAAAAAAATCTCTGTGATTGGATCACAATGCCACATGTTGGCTGATTGCAAGCGCAGGAATTGTATCGTAAAAGCAAAAACCGCCTCTTGGGAATCATGTCAGGAAAAATCCCAGCGATGAAATGCTGCCAACTAGTCTTCACCAATGACTCGTAAAAAGAGATTTTTTTAAATCCATTTTTACTTTTTTTTGTGCTTCAAGACAGAGAGATGTTCTAATCCTCTGTTCATTGTTAGGGTTGTGTGGGACTGGCCGAGGGAAATAGCTTTTTGATGGCAATGGATGGGAAAGGGAGCTTTGCCAAAGAGGGCTTCAGAAGTTAATGGGCCGGTTTCTATGCTGACAGTAAAATCTTGGCTGGAGCCATCAGGAGCTTCCGAGGCGTTATCTACTTCAGCGGTTTTGAAGATTATCTTTAAAGGGAAAACAGAAAATGACAATGTCAAGAACAAGAGAGATGTCTAAAAGCAAAGGTTTAATCAAGACTTACACCAGATGGAATTATCACCAAGCTAAAGCTGATTTATCTTGAGGAAGCATAATAGTTTAGAGAAATTCTTCCAAGATAACAGTTGTAGCCTTGAGATCGTCTCGCAAGCAAACGGCATCAGTGGCGGATTCACATTTTGATACACCACTAAGGGTTGCAGTGGAGTTTGTATTGCCGGTGGGTAATGTTTGATCCAGTGGATGAAATGTTGCCTGTGGTAACTGTTCCCCCTGCAGAACAAAAGAGCCAAAAAGAAAATGAGACCCATTTTCTCAGTGAGTGCTCTCACATACAGGTGCTTACAAACACTGATCTTTATTTCAGCAAGGGAAGAGAAAAACAGGAGCTTCTTAAGTATTTTAAGAATAACACCGCATGCCTGAGCTCTGCCAAACCCAGGTACTGTAAGTTTCATAGCACTTTGGAGTGGGGAGGGCCCAACTGGGCAGTCCTCTGGCACAAGTATTGGTAAGGTAACCTGAAGCCTTGAGGACAGATGGGATGATCCTGGCCTTCGTGTTTGCTTCTGCAGAACAATGAGCCAAGAAGAAAACAAGTCCCATTCGCTCGCACTTGCACACAGGTGCTTGCAGCTACAGTGCGGTAAAGAAGGAAGGCTGAACAGAAAGTTAAGAGACTGCTGTGGTAAGATTTTTGTCTCCTGTAAACTGACACCTCTCCCAAACACATAATTAATCACAAAAAGTTGCAGCAAACTATTAGTTAGACGATGTGACAGGCAGGGGTTGAGGCAAGGAGAAGGAGGTTGCTTCCAAAATGGGGGCTTAGAATAGTGGGCGTCTGCGGTTGTGTGTACATGTGTGTGTGTGTTTCATGTGTGTATCCGTGCCCACGTGTATACAGTTGTGTGTGCGTCTGTGCTTATCCTCCCCTCCAAGTATCTCGGGGTTTGCCAGAATCTGCTTCCGAGCAGAAACACAGCCAATAAGCCACCAGCCATCAGCAGCCAGGTCAGATTAGGTGTCTGTCGTTGGCCTTTGTGCTGATAACACTACAATGAGTGGCACTTCCCTACCGCCACTTCACTTCGGCCGTCCCACACTTGTCAGTCCTCCACCAGTCAGATAGGGACTGTCAGTTAAATAAGAGATAAAGGGAAAGTCAGGAGGAGGGAGGAGGGAGGAGGGGGTCTTCTCTGTTAGTTTAGCACCCTAGTCGAAGGGTTTTTGTTACTGATGAGGGTCACAGAAGGAAGGAACAGCCTAAAGACAAAGGGGAAGGGGAATGGAAAGTTGACTGGCACATTAGCCGGTGTCTCCCTATCACTCTGCTTAATCTGAAGAGACAAGGGATCTCTTGAGTTGTGGGGATGACCATGGGAACGGGGATATGGCGAAGCGAGAGAAGGGGGGACACAACTGTCGAGACCAATTTGCCTTCATATTCTCTGTGCACAGATGTCCTCTCCCTCAATTTATCTCTCACTCTGTGGCTGTTTATCTTCCACAAGCACACCAATATAAAACTATACACACTGGCATTAAAAGATTAATGTTAAGTTTTCCTTTTTTTTCTGCCTGTTTAAAACTTATATTAAGTATTTTTCTTTTCTATCTCTCAATCTTGCTCATTTGAGCTTTTCACGGTCTTCTCCTTGCAACCCAATTAGTATTTCATAAGAGGCTCATCACCTTTTCACACATATCACTGATGATTAGCCTTCTGGGATAACCTCAACAGAATAGTCTCCTGGATAGATTTAGTCAGTCTGTCAACAGGCATCAGTTCAGGCAGCATGAGACCCATGTCAAACATTACCTCTCTATTTCAGAACAGAGGCGCATCTGCCAAACACTGTTATTGAACTGGCACTACAAGAGCGTAACCTAGTCCCCCCATAAATATTAAAGGTGTATGGTTAAGAAATATTAATGTCATATTCAATCAATCATTATTACCCTAGGGGAAAATCCTGTTTGAGGTGTAGCAGCATTAGCAATTTTTAGCTTTGGAAATGTCTGGATATCCCGCTTCTAAAATGTGTGTAACAATGAGCCTCCTCTCTGCTTGTCAAAATATTTTGCCTTTTGTCCTGAGGAATCTGTTCATTTTAGTGAGCTCGCTCTCAGTAATGTTGTCACTGACAAATTGGAAAAGGCAATGTCTCCACCTATAGGTGCAAATAAAGGACTACAATTCACAACTTCTTTTTTTCTTCTACCCAATGCATTATCGAATCAATGCACGAGTTAAGTGCAATAAGAAAAATATATTATTGAAACCCAGTTCACTCCGAAAAAAGATTAAAAGATACCAACAATGAATACTCTACCAATAAAATCTAAACTTTTGCTGAAAATGTCTGATGTTCTGCTCTCATCCATCTGTCTTCTGACATGATACAAAATCAAATATGCGCTATCCGTTTTTTGAGACCAGTTGCTCGTGATCACTTCACTGTTACAGTTATGTTTAAAAATGAACTTTTGTGTGTAGCAAGATGTCTAAGTGCGCAACGAAAAGTACAGTTATTATTTTTCAATCGCTTTATATAAAAGTACTTAATATATAATGTTCCTGACTCATTTATTGGTTATTTTGTACAAGGTAGGATGATTTCAGAGTTCAATTCTGCAAAATGTCTGAAGGGACATTTGTTGTTATTTAGAATATATGTATTATTTTTCCCTGAGAGTTAAAACAAGCACAAGACTGTGCCCACTGACATGACAAATTATTGGAGACGCTATAAATTAAACTTGAAAGAATGTGGACGCTCCAAAAACAGCTGACAGTAATGATAATATCCATTGCAGTTTCTGTTTTGTTGTTGAAAGCTGCAGAGGAAAAAAGGAGACAAACATTTTAAAGCAGTTTGAGTTTGTAGATGCTATATATTTGTAAGTTTGGGGTAAATACAAAGAACATACATACCATCAAACAAACATACAACATACAAACGTACAAGCCAAGTATAGAAAAAGAGAAGATCATTGATGTTTTTTATACATTCTTATATACAGTGTAGAGTATTAAGATATTACAGAAGATTAAAATAGGAAATTTTTTTTATATCATCTGTGAGTTGACATAATGCTTTAATTTCTGAGAGTCTATGAAAAATTAAGATGAGACATAATCCCAAAATGTATGGAAGGACATCACCATGTGAACAAAATATAGCCCATCTTAAAGAGTGATAGAGAAACACAGGTGTCAATACAGTGCCTTTTTCCTCTGCGTGTTTGTCTTCTGTTATGCTGCTGTTCTGGTTTGGGTAATTAAAATGTGCTGTGAGACTGTCAGTAACAAACACAGCGCTACGAAATAACTCATGAAATACAGGAAGATGATTATAAGATGATGTCTGATACATGTATCTTGATTATATATACCAGTCAAGAACAGTAAATTATTTTTTAGCAATGTAACACACAAAGCAAACGGTGAGCAGAATGGAATGCTTGTTATATGTGTGGATCAAAAAGACGACGATACACTAGAAAAATCTGTTTGTGTTTCTCACAAGAAAAGCAAGTTTGTGATCATTTGTCACCGTGATCTGATCCCTCCCACCAACATTCCTGCTGTATCTCAAAAGGAAATAAGTTATTTTGGTCCAAGAAAAAGGTCCCCGCTATTTTATCCAAGAAAATGAGGCTGGGTAATTTCTGCGTACTTGTGAGAATATTTAGTTTTTCTCAAAAAAAACATCAAAATAGAGAGTCACACTTTTCTTTATGCTTTCTACAAAATAGGGAGTCACATTTTTCTTTATCCTTCCTACAAAATAGAGAGTACAAAGTTTCAGTGGGAAGATTAAGGTAAAAACATGCACAAACGGAGGGGAGATGGTGTCCCTGAGTGTGTGTGTATGTGTGTCTCTGTGTGTGTGTGTGTGTGTGTGTGTGTGCTAGTGTGTCTCTGCCTGCCTATATGGTCTCCACATAATTGGCAGGGAACAAGCCTTGACGGCCATCTTTGCTCCACCCCCTCCACCAGGCTTTGTCCACCGTTTCCACATCCCTGATGATGTCACCGGGTTCAAAGGAGATCTCAGATTCATCCTCTGTGGGAACCGCAAGATAACATGGTGAAGACCCACTAATCACAGTGTAATTACTGTAAGTGGATGCACTTTATGTGCACATGCGTGGTGATTATCCTCTAAATGGCAGCTCACCTGCTTGGTAGTCATACAGAGCTCGGACGCACAGTTGTTGCTCGGCTAAAACCTGAAGTGGAGAGGAAAACGGAGTCAGAGAAAGGCTGTAATCATGAAATACACGTCTTGTTTAATTAAAATTCCCAAGACAGAATAAAGGAGAATGAAATCACTCTTGTGGAAACTTTATTCATGTGAACCTTAATATTAAAAGATAAGGCTGTCGATATTCTATATTTTTTCTTCTCGTCAACAAAGCCCATGAAAAGACCAAAGCCATCAATTAATTGATCTTACTAACAAATATTGCCTGTGTAGCCACAGCCTGATATATTTAATTCCTCTGTGCCATAAACCTCAGTTGTTGTCCAAGAACTATTAAAAACGCATCAGTGAGCTACACCTGGGTGGCATGTTCTTTCATAACTATGAACATGGGCATTGTAGTCCGTACTGTCCCGGTGCTGTAAATACTCACTTGTAAACCGAATGTGTATTAATCCACGTCTGAAAATAGTTCCCAACAAATGCACTATATACTCCTGTTTGAGTAACGTTTGCTGAAAACTACAGTACGCAAGTGAATTAGAAAATTACTGAGCCTTTTTCTTTAAATGAAACAATATGTTTGTGGCCCATTTTTTTAAAGATCTACTTCTTCATTAGGAATCGGTGGGCTTGGGGCTGAGAGCCACAGACAGGGTAGTGAAGTTAGACGGTATTGAGAGACAGATTTGGGATTTGTTGATAATGACCAGAAAAATATGATTTGATGACCCTTGGACCCAACCAAATATTCATCAATATTTTTCTAAATTAAGAACAGATTTTAATTAAGAACAGATTTCCATTTTTGGACACTGTAAAAGCACAATATATGTTTGTAGATACAGTACCTCTTGTCCATTTTCTGAGATCTCTTGGTCTTTATCCTCAATGACATCATCCTCCTCTGCTGTGCCATGAAGATCGTAGCACACAGCCAGCTCTGGTGAGCTGAGTTCTGTGTCAGATGGACTCAAAGATCGCTCTGAGGAAGACCAGTGTGAAAAGCATTCATCATAGTCCGGCCAGTACAGAGATTGCATGTATTATCACTGAATAATCCTACATTGTATAATATTGTTGAAACTGATTTGTTGCCAAACCTATGCCATTCTGCTCCTGTGTGTTCTCTCCATTTGTGATCCCATTGGTTGACAGGACGACAGTCTTGTGTTTGATTTCTTGACAAATTGGTTCGGCCTCTGAAACAATGACTTGGGTTGTAATCTTTTGCCATTGTGTAACATATTAAATAATATCATTTTAACTTTTAGAAAGCTACTGTGCATCATTTCAAAATAAACAGTTTTTGACATTGTAGCAATACTCCTTGTAAAATGTTAGTAAAGTCAAAATAACAAGATACAAGAACAAGAGGGCTACCTGTGACTGCTGA
Organism: Oplegnathus fasciatus; assembly: GCA_003416845.1. Taxonomy (NCBI): domain Eukaryota; kingdom Metazoa; phylum Chordata; class Actinopteri; order Centrarchiformes; family Oplegnathidae; genus Oplegnathus; species Oplegnathus fasciatus. The sequence continues at coordinate 842,941 of NTHP01000152.1, forward strand.
CTCTTCCTCTTTCTCTGGAAGCTCAGCAGGGGGCTGACTGTCTTCTGATTGGTCATTTTCCTCTTCATCTTCCTTTGCTTCCTCTTCCTCCCGCACCACCTCCACTGGCTCCTCCACTGATGCCGGCTCAGCTTCCTGTTTTAATCCCTCCTCCTCTTCCTCCTTGTCCTGCTCCTTCTCCTCCTTCTTTTCCTCTTGCTCCTCTGCCTCAGTCTGGACTGGTTCTGTGGTAACAGCACAAGGCTGTAGTTGTGTTTCAGCCATTTCTTCCTCGTGCTCCTCCTCATCCTCTTCCTCATCCTCCTCCACCAGCACAGCCTGAACTTTGTAGCCGATGTCAGAGACCAGCTCAGTGTGCACATGAGTGTCGAGGTCTGTTGATTGTAAAATTTCATCATTACAAACACAACTGTGCATTTGATAAGCCGTAAAATGTTTTAAAAGTGCCCGTGAGGGCTTTGTATGTCTGTGTTAGAAAAACTGAACTATAAGCCAGGTTCTCTGGGCGCACATTACAGTTAAGCTTGGCATGACTAAGAGTATATGTGGTTACTTTAGGAATATTTAATTGTGACTGGACTGTAAAAATATTCTGAACTCTGTCATTTCTGTACAACAGGCCGCTGATTCATAGTCCCTGGCCTGCTTTACACAGTCTGGAGTATGTGGAGTAGTTTTTGGCAAAAGCATCTAAGTCACTTACTAGCCTGTAATAAAATTTTTAACAACCAATATTTAATGTCAAACGTTTAATGTCTTTGGCAAACAAATGAGTAATAAGCAGAGTAATGTGCTCTTCTTCACACTGCATCAACACACTGAATGGGCATTTTGTTGTTTTTGCGATAATGAGACCGTCCCTGCAGATTACTTCAAAAACAAAAAATTTAATAACTTTGTGTGATCAGATCTCAATATAATTCTTTGTGTCCTGTTCCACCCTACCTGTGTTTGGCTGTGGTCTCTCTGGAAGAGGAGCTGTTGGAGCCTGTGGAGCTAGAGCAGGCTCGAAGCAAAAAGTTGAGTCTTCCGGCTGGGTTGGGGTATTTGGGGGCGAGGGGGGCAGGGCATCTGGATGTGACTGAGAGGGGTGGTTTTTTACTAAACTGGGGGACAAGGAAGCCAAGAGACTAGGGGAGGCCGGAGGTGCAGAAGGTTCTGTAGGTGATGGGGCTTTGGGCTCAACAACAGCCTGAACTTGGTTGTCAGTTTGGGGAATGCTGGGCAGGGCTGAGACTGGAGGGGCAGGGCGAACAGGTGATGTGGGCTGTGACATGGGGGCTCTGGGCATTTGTGGAGAGGTGACAGGGCGGAAATCAGGGCTTGTGGGGGGAGACGTCGCACGGTAGATGGGGGAAGGAGGAGCCCGGGAAAAGGGGGAGACCAGGGGAGAACTGCGAGGGGAGGATGTCGAACTCTCTTCTGCTTTAGAGAAGATGAAGGCTGTGTCTGTCAGGCTGCGCTGGTATCGTCTGAATGGTTTGCCTGGAGAGAAAGGAAAACAGTCTGTGGGTAGAAACTGAAAGAATACACATTGTATATCCAAAAACTTCAAACTGCATATACTGCAATCTGGGGCTGATCCTTGTGTTTCAATGAACCTCTGGACCTACATACCAGTGCGGGAAGATCCAGGGCTGGTGGGACTTTGTGATGATGATGATGACAGCTGCCTGAAGAACTCCCTAGGGTTCATGGAGCGTTGGGACACTAATGCTGCTGCCTCCTACAGGTCAAGTAACATACAGCATAAGCAAGAAAGTGAAATGATTAAACAGACTTAACTAGTTGAGTTTTTGGAGCCGGTTTCACGAAAATCCAGCATTGTAATGACAAACGTGTGGCCCACTCAGTTCTTTGACAAAGTGCTAATTCAAAGCAATATTAAGTAATGTTAGCTGCATATGTTTATAGTCATCTAAGGTTCACTTACTGCTGCTTTCTCTATGGACTCACTCCTTCTAAGACGAGCCCTCATATGTTCCTCGTGCTCCCTCTGCTGCTGCTCCTGTCAGTGCAGAAACACAGCAACAATCACATTTACATATTCACACACACATTTCGATGCTTTTCATCTCTTCATTTAAAATAGAACTATTTGAAAAAAGTATATGACACAACACTTGAGACTTGTGAAATTTGAGTGTTTTGACATTTAGACCTAATTAATGATGCAGAAATCATTTCCCACTAAATATGGCGACCATCAGTAACCAGTAAGCGCTGACACAAAGCAATACCTTGCATGTACTTCTTAGCTTTTCACTTAGGCATCCCTGACATCTGCAAACCCCTCACTACGCACAAGTCTAACCACCCTTACCCTCACCACAAATATAAACATACTGTAAGCAGTCTGCGCTCATAACCAAGCCCCGAGACAGCCTCAAGTAAATGCCAGAGGTAACTTTGTAACCCTAGTAAGGAACGCCTCCTCCAAACAAAGGTCATACATACAGCAGAGATTTTTCTCTTACTTTCATTTACAATAATGTCTATATTGTATAAGGTATATCAGCTAAAATTTGAAAACTCATCACATTTAGTGTTGCACAGTTTGAACATGGAGGAGTGTTTGTGTATTCACCACTGTATAATATATGTCATATTTTAAGCGATTTATATGCATAGAAACCGTTCAGTGTATGACAAGGATTCAGTGACAGATTAATTTGTTTGGCTTCAGGTGTAAAATGATAAAGTTCTTATCAATTGTATAGCTCCTTAAATATCTCATCATAGACTGAATGAACGACAGTGGGTACATAGTCCACTTTTCCTTGTAAATGTAAATCAGTCCACTGTTGTTTGTTCTTTGTTCATGTAGCAGCAAATCCATTAGTCTCTGCACATCAGCAGATGTGGCAGACAACGGTGGACCTTACATGGATCAAAGGGTCAGTTATAATGTCCTCAGAAACACTTACAGGTTTAGAATCAGACCTCACATAGACCAGGGTCAGTCCAGTTCTTACACATGGGTCAGTGAGGTCAGTCTGACCAAACTCCAAAGCCAGAAGCCAGTAGAGCAGGCATTCATTCTGCCACATGGCTTGATCACTTTTGCCAAAGGGGCTTTGCATCGTTTTACATGTGAAATTCTAGCAAGATATACACGTCTTTTCACGTACCCATCTTAATTTCTCTTTTCTGCGCAGCTCTTCTTCTTGCTCAGCCTGTTTTCTTCTGCAAGACAGAAAAACAAATAAAACATCACCACTTATTATTAAATTTACTTACTATTGTTCATTGTAAAATTATCATCCAAAACACAGTGCATTTACTGTGCACATGAATATACTTTGTACTTCAAATCTATACAAAATACGGCCACTAGAGGGCACTATCGACAGGAAAACAGACATTGTTCCAACCTCTGCTCCTCAATCATCTGTAGCTTCTCGTTCATCTTTCTGTCTCTCTCTTCTGCATCCCTCCGCTCCTTTAAGATTCTTTCTCTTTCGAGGCGACGTCTCTCTTCTGCTGCTCTTCTCTTCTCCTCTTCTTTCCTGTCTTCCTCTTCGCGCTGACACACACAACAGGAAACAATGGGAGAATATACTTTAATTTCATTTTCAAATAAAAAATAGCTCTCCCCAGTAGCTTTCCAAAGGTACATGGGAGTAAACATCCAGCTGAGCTACATTTCAGCCACTCATATGTGGCCGAATAGAGAGAAAGCTACTGTTGCATACCTCTGCACGTGCCCAGAAGGAGTCTCGGTTTATTAGTCTCATCTCCATTGCAGCATTAGTTTTTCTGTAGTTTGTACCCTATAAGAAAACCATAGGAATAGTGAATACAGATTCTTAAACTTTCCAATAATGCAAGAGCCATTTTATGTCACTATATTACATTTTCATTATTTTCATGAGCATGACTGAATAAACATACTGGAAAGTCAAACACTGAAGTCATTGTGGAGGTAACCTGAAAAAGTTTCACAATGTGTATATGAAAGTCTCTGTCTCCATCTGATGGGCAGATGAGGTATTGCAGAAGACTCACCACTATTTCCTCCTTGTCCGCAGACCTGGAGCTCCTTCTCACCCACTGTGTGGGAGTATGGGCCTGGGCCTTGCTGAGCTCTGCTCTTATCTTCTCCTCTGTCACATCCTCCACCTTCTCTGCACTGAGGAACGCATGTGCTTCCTGAAACACGGAGGACAAGGGAATGAAAACGAGATGGCAAGTAGAGTAAGACAGATGTGAATTTAATCCACGCTTACATGCTGTACTGCAGCCACACACACAACCACACACAAAGGCTAGAAATCCATACACAAGTACACACAGTCCCTCTGGTGGTTTTCTCTTGGTCTGACTTGGAGTTATGCAAACTTGGAGCCAAACAGTTGTGCAACTGCTTCAGTTATAAGGATTGTGAGAGAACAAAAATACTTTCTGGCTTTAGCATGAGGACAGGAATGCATTGGTTTGGATGGTTGTAGATCGCAGAGGGGGGATGGGAAAAAATGAAAAATAAGAGGTTAGATAGGGAAAGTGAGAAAAAGAGGTTGTGAAAGCATGTGTCTGCAAAAAGT
>NTHP01000152.1:847577-881229 GCA_003416845.1 Oplegnathus fasciatus
AAAAAAATAGAGAGACCCTCACTTAACATGCAACAGTTGCTCAATACCCGGAAGATTCAGTGATATGAAAAAAAGACTATTGACAGATCATATTCAACAACCACGGACCGAAACATAGCGTTCCACTGCTGCTTTTTCTATGGGACAGATAGGTGTTAAACACGGGCTGAACTCATGCATGCATGCTGTACAGGCATTTGTATGTGGCCAAGACCTCAGAATAATTTCCACGGAGAGTAAGTCCTTGTTGATGGAGGGCCAGGTCTGTCAGCCTCCAACAGGAAACCACAGCTTTATCTGAGTGACAACACTGACACTGACACTGAACAGAGCATTCAGTGTGCCCTATAATACATGTCAGTACAGTGTATAATCCATATCACTCCAGCTGTCACTGCCAACTGCACACACACACACACACAGACCCAGACAAGCAGTCCACAGTGCTGCTAGGGATGCTGGGAAAATCATGGAAACAGACAGAACCACAATCTACAGCAAAAAGCTCTCACTAGCATAGTGGACTGTTCAGTTCTGTGTAGAAAATCACTATGTTTGCCCATTACTGACACCAGCCCTGCATCCTCATGTGCTGTAATTCATCAAGCACAGGAGGCACAAAAACTGCCAGGGTTAGTCATGGCATGCCTGGTATTTTATATAAAAGCAGGGCAAATGGATTTTATTAAACACGCTCAGTTCAGACAGCTGTATGCAGATGACTTTAGCAGACTGACAAACTCACATAAAAAACAGAACAGAACAGTTGGCTCTCAGATCATACCTTTTTCATAACTCTTTTCATAACATAACATGGCTCGGAGTCATTCAACAGCATTCAGGTGCTAGGCCTTTCATATATCAAAACAAAACCTTTTTTATCATCTTGTTTAAGATGTAAATCGTGTAAGTGTTTGAGATTAAATAAAGCCCCTACCCTCCTCTGAGTCTCTCACCTTCCCCTCATTGTTCTCTTCCCTCTACTTTTCACCCTGTTTCAACCCCATAACGTAGTGCTTTGCTGGAAATGTAATGACTTCACAAGTGCCAACCAGAAAGCTTTAGCCTTTTACTCATTTTATTTGAGTTCACAAATAGCTTCAATAGTAAGCTGCTCTATTTAGGCAAATGTGTCATAATCACCCCTGTCCATGCCCTAGATATTTTTTTAAATAAAAGGAAAGTCTCAGTATAATGGTCAAGTGGGATGTTGCATGTGAACCTGATGACCTTGGCAGTGAAAACTCACTATGGGAATAAGAATACAACCTCTGGGAGGAAAAGGAGCCCAAGGTGATGTGACAGGTTGAGAGTCACTAGCTCAATATAACTGTGCTCAACTCTGCACAAACTGTCTGCTCAGGAACCAAACTTCACACAGTCTCTCTGCTACTCAGGAGTTGTTCAGACTGTGAGAGGCAGTAGGTGGATGTGGGGATACTCAAGTGTCCCCAGTTGAAGTTTGACCGGGGCTGATTGATGGGTCACTTATGATAAATGTTGTTATTTGCATGTAGGATTCTAGATTTAGATTTTGTTAGAAGCTGAAATTACTGTTTTGAAAACTTTCCCTTTCCTTTATATGTAAAAAGGAATGTAAGTTGATTCATGAACAGTAAGATGAGATTCGTGTTACACTAATAGCATACCATGTTCCTCAGAAGTCAATCCATTTACATTTGTAATGAGAGCTCCTCGGTTGAAATAAAACAGACGGAGCATTAGAGGGCTTCGCTGGTTGACATGAAGCTAAAGCTTCTGTTCTCAAGTGTGTGTCAGGGCGAGATGACAGATTTGAATGATTTGAAGTGCTTCAGGGTTCAGTGCCTTGACCCGAACATGTTGCTTTATTCGTTATTTACAATAGAAGCACTGTTCTTTGTTGCAGTCCAAATATCCTGCTCCACCTTAAAAGACATTTGGATTTGTGCCAGGCTGTCATGAGGTCAGAATATGGTTATTCTTATAATACGTTTGATGCGTTTTATAAAATTGAAACTTAGAAAAGATTCCACTTCTCCTCTTTTGCAGCCTTTTCTCATATCTGACTACTGTATATCAGACTCTCATATCTAATGCCCTTAAACACACAGACACACCTATCCCTTCTGACTTTATTCTGCTATTCAGTAAACATCTGCACCCTGTTCATATTTAAGTTTTCATAACAAAACGTCACACCGGAGCACAATGTGTAACCTACCCAAATCTGCTGCTGCAGACTCGCCTTGACAAAACCCCCTCACTGCCAGCTGGGACATGCAGCATAGCAAGCCAGAAAGACAGAGACAAAGTGAAAAAAAAAGAGTAGGAAAGAGAGAAGGAAAGAAGCAAATAACAAACTAACAAAGTGCCAAAGAAAATTCTAGCTAACTGCATCCAAGGCAATGAAAGCAAAGGTTCTAAGAAAACAAGCAAATTGAGCCCCCAGTTATTATCATCAGTCAGTGTATGTATGCAGGTTATCTCAATAGCTTTGTTTCCCAGTCATCACGAGGTCAAGTAGAAATTTAGCTGAGAATCAGGATTGTTTAACACTGCCTTGCAAGGTTGTGGGTGATAAAAGTAATATTGCAGCTATCCTACGAATCCAAATTCATAACTGCATTATGTAATGCTGTGTTTTTGTTTAAGATGTATAGCATTGGTGGAAAAAGTTTGCATATCCTTTACTTAATGTAAAAATCCATTCAATCTTTGCCTCAGTAAAAATATTTCATAGTGTTTCTTAAGAATTACTGCAGCAAATGATAACATAAAACAATATACTGAAAGAAGGCTGAGCCCAATTTCGATTCTTTTTATTATTAATTCATTCATTGATATTTTTTTCAGTGAATTTAATAATCATTTAGTCAGGAAAACTCAAGAAAATAATGGAAAATGCCCATAAAAAATTCCCAGAGCCCAAGGGGGCATCGTGAAATTGTCAACAGTCCAAATTTTTATTGTAATTTATTATAATTTATTGACTACTAATTGATTTTCCAGCATTATGTTGCCACTCAATTTGAATGTACAAGACACAGAATCAATGTATGGAGCCTGCAATAGAAGTGATGTTTTCCTTGAAACATAAGATATTTGTGAGGTCTCCAGAAAAACAAACACTGGTACCAGTTGGTAAAAATATTAAATTCTACAGTGTCACTTCTTGGGCTGCTAATTTTTACCAGGTGGCTGTAAAATCCCACATTTCTGGGCAACTGAAGATTGATAGAAACTATAAAACAAACCGGTTGGCGTAATCATTTTTAAAGAATTTATCACACACCAACCCCAGATGATTTCCCAGACAGAGGTATGACACAGACTGCTGTGCTGTTTTACAAGCTTCCCATGCTGTTCATGAACAACGTATGTGATGGGAAAGGTGATAAAAGAGTGTGAAAAACGTCATGTCTGCTAGCAAAGTTAGAATGAACACGAGACGGGATAGCACAGTTATGTATCATCACCACAGTCTTTAGGTCGGGATATTTCTGCAAATGAAATCCATATGCTTGGCTATGATGTCCATGGTGCAAGGTGTTACAGTATGTTCTCTTTTACTCTGAATAAGTCTGAACTGCTGAGTCATGGAAAATTAAACTTACATTCTTACAGTTTAAGCTAACAACTGTGAGAGCAACAGTTTGACCCTGATTTAAAATAAACTGTTTCAGTTCCCTTTTTTGTTGTATTGACAGAGAAGTGGGTTAGCCATTGTCGTGATCTGGCCATTAATGTATGTGTGTGTGTTTGCTAAGGTTAGAGGTCACAATTCTCCCACAATTCACAGATGGAGAGATGATTTTCTTCACTCCACGCCATATTGACCATGTAATAATTTCTCTACAATTTTGAAATCCCACATGAACGTGCACAGAGGCCCAAGGGTGCTCTGTGCACACACACGCACACACACACTCATTGAGGGCTTTCAGACAGTGGCTCGCAAAACCCCAGACTCGACATTCCCTGTTTTAAAAAAAAAGCCAAAAAAACAACAAACATTCCACAGATGCTTCTGCAGTTGACGGGGTGATGCCTTTATATGGAAACTAGTAAACCCAGGGGTCAGTTGAACCTCTCCGAGTTGGATTGAAACGCTAAACAAACACAGTTTGAGGGGCACAGATGGAGAGGAGAAGCTGCAGCTAACATGGTGGTGGAAAGAGTTTTTCCTATACGGCACACACATGCACCTGAATCATAAAAATATGCAGAAGTTCTCTATTCTCTATGTCTTCCACTTCCTCTCTCTGCTATCACCACTGGAGTTTTGTGATGTGACTTTGAGTTGCACCACAAACAATGGAGCTTTCAACCCCAAACTCAGCTGTCTCCCCCTGTAGCGACATGGCAGATAGACCAATCTCACGCAGGACCAACACTTCAATAGAACAGGAAGTGGACTGAGGACAGGAAGCTCTCAAAACAATACAAAGTAAACTACCGTGGGTAAATATAGAGTTTGTGAGTACAAAGTCTAAAGTCCAGGGATACAGAAAACAGAACAGGAAACAACTTTTTCTCTATAGCAGGGATTTGGGAAAATAAAGAGCACCAGGTACTACGTTTACAATGTTTTCATGTACTGTACTGCCTCTGCTCCTCCTCAATGCTAAAAATGTCACAGCTGGAGTGACGTCATCTTTAATGCACAGTTCAGTGAGGAAACCAAACAAACAGACAAACTATTTGATGAAATGTCGATTAGCATATGTCAGTTCCAAAGGCTAGTGACAAAGTGATTGAGCACAGCTTGATCTACTGCACCTTGAAGAAGTTTTTGATGGCTGGAATGTGGCTGGCACATTCTGTCCTTCGGTAGTCCGCCACATTTTGTCCAACCTGCAGACAAACACAGGATGTAGACACTTACATTCATATCATACCTCTCTCGGAGGGGACTAAAAAAAAACAGGAGGAGAGAGGCTGAGGAACAATAGGATTCACAGTGCTGTAGTTGCTGTAATTGACCATTTGGATAAATGACTCACTGAAAACATAAAAGGTCAAAGCTCAAATATTAAGTCATTATGAAGTACAAGTTACAGCATATCATCATAGAACTATGTTATCTTGTATATTTATAAACCTAATGTGCACGTGCATGTATTTTTCAGACACTGTGATTTTCATCAACATTTATCTGGCTCCAAATGCGACCTCTGACCAAAATCCCAGCTTTGTATGCTGCCACCATCAGTGCACACCTGCAACATTATAAACCTTCTTAGTTTCTTGGACTAGTTCATGACCAGAACATGTGTATATATGGCTTTCTATGATTGTGTATGAGCCTCTATCTATGTTGTGGAAAAGGTGGATTTGCTGTGGCAACCTCCCACACACAAACATTCTGAGTCATTTAAGTGTCCCACAACTGTCTGACGAATATCAGACATGTCCAAATGAGCATTTGAGTATTCACACGTTCTGCTTGCCCTGTGATTCATAAACCTTTGTGCTGCAATGATGTAATAACACATTCTCACAGCATTTTCCCACATGTCAGATGCCAAATAAGCCTGTGTCAAAACAGGACCGCAGAATGTGAATAAGCCAAGTAGCTTAGGATTTTCTCCGGAGCATTTTACAGACTAATGAGTGCATAGATTTGTCTGTATGTGACCACTTAAGATGTTAAACCCATTATCTTTGAACTGCTAAATGACTTTGCTGTATCTAAATGAATGCAACACTGTGAGCACTTGTGTGTGTGTGTGCGTGTACCTGCTATTTTCATATGTATGTGCAAAGCATACATGTGTGTTTCGGTGATTTGTGCTGGTATGTGTGTTTCTTTAACATGATCATGCTTACATGAGCTAAGCCCCATGAGCCTGTCTGCCACTCACCCAGCTGATCATAGCAATCCGGGGGCCTCCTGTCTCCATACTTCCCACTTTGCACAGTCCGTATTGAGGCTTGGAGATGTGAAACTTCCCTGCCAGCTCTGCCACACCACCCGCTGTTAAAAAAGAGACAGAGGCAGGGAAGAAGTTAGAAGGAACAAAGGAAAAAGGAGTCTGATGGAGAGGTTGACATAAAAAACGCTACATTTTTTCTCGAAAGCAAATTGAAAGAATGTTACAATATCCTCTAAATGCAAGACAACATGTGAATTCCTTTCAGGCCAAAGTGAAGAAGCTGACAAGTTTCATTCTTTGCAGGGCTTAGAAATTCAAAATGTGCATTTTGAACAAACATACCACATATGACAGTCCACCTTACCTCCTGAGTCAGCCAGTTTGAGCTTGTTGGTGACTCCATCATATGCGAATATTGCCCTGTGGACATACAGACACACACACAGGTTAGCTACTGAGAAATGTGGGTGACAAAGACATGACAGAGTGTTGTTACGTTGAGTGTTGTCAACAAAACACAGGTTGAATTCTCCAGACTAAATGACTACTTGTTTGATTTTTGTATGCCCAAGAGTAAAGGCTCATCCAGAACGTTTATACCCAAGCATGAGCATGTGGACAGCTGGGTACGCCATGTGCTCAGTCTTTCATTGTGCACTGGGGACACACAAAGGCACGCACACATGCATAGCCAGATGTTTTACTGCACATACTTTGTCTAAAGCATAAAAGGCCTCCCTGTAGTGCAAAGCATCTCTACAATGCACCAACAAAAATGAATTCTCTTCAACTGTGACACATGCACTTGTTCACTTGTTTCCTTTCTATCTGCCTTCCTGCCCTTGTTTCCCAGAGGCCTTTAGAGTACACATGTAAAACAGGAAGGAGCAGCACAATAACCTTCATTCACAGTGCTTGCCTCATAGATGGATGGCTCCTGAATGTGAAATAAATGCAGCCAGCATTGTTCACAGCTACAGGGTTTTTTGACATTTTGCAGGTGAAAACCTGTCCTACCGCACCCTTCAGTCAGTCAAACTGCAGGTCACTGTGGCAACTCAACAACTTGTGATGTGTTTCCATGAGACCACTGAGATACAACTCCACTGCTGAACAAACTTAAGTGCGTAGTGACTGTTTTGAGGTGGCTAGATTTCAGTAAATATCAGTATATCTTAGCTTTGCTGCCAGAAATGTGGGACTTCATAATCAACCAAAAAGAAACAAAGCAAAAGACAAATGGGAATCTTACGTTGGTACTTATTGTGCTACGCATCTTCCTGGCTGTTATCCATACCACTAGTTCAGAGTCCAAAATGATACCCATATGCTATCTGACATGACATGCTTATAACACAATCCTGATTCATGTGTGTGTTTGAAGCACAACTGGGGGTAAATGTGTATGTGGGTGTAAGTGACTTTACGAGGTGGCCTGCAGAGAGATGAATTGTTAACGCTGTATGTGTCTCTGTGTGTCTGTGTCTGACTGTGTGTCTGTGTGCATTTCTCTCTGTAGGACTCCTGGGGGTGTGTCAGTAACATCTGGAGCTGGGTAGCAAGAGCATAAGGCCATGAGCAGCTATTACAACGGGCCAAAGGTGAATGGTCTGTGTGTGTGTGTGTGTGTGTGTGTGTGTATGTGTATGTGTGTGTTTGTGGATGTGTGTCAGGAGGAGGGAGTGAGTAAGAGACAGTGAGAATGAGACACAGAGACAGAGAGAAAAAGAGAAAGTTTTTTTTTTTTAAACATTTTGGCTTTCTATACAGAATCTACAGTAAAAACAACAGTTTGGTGTACAGGCTGACAACAGACCAGCTAACTCAGTTAGCATCTCTGAATCACTCTGTTATTTTTTCCTGATGCAACAAGTCTCTGTCTGTTCAAAGAACAAAGAGCGACAAAAGTCAATCAGTATGTGTGTGTGAGTGTGCTGAGGACACAATAACCATATTGTGCGCCCTATTGAGCAAGCTGCATGCTGGCCCTGCATGTGTGAGGAGGCAGGCTGACACTGCTCTCTCATTTTCTTATTGTGCTGATAATGCTGACAAGCGTTTACTGTGCATCTTTCATGTCATCAAGCAAAACCAAGTATTATTGAATAAGATTTCATGAATAGAATATAATGCAGTTTGTGGAAACATTCTGTGAGCTTTGTGTCACCCGGATCATTCACATATCTCTTCAGGGATTAGTCTTAGGAACAATAACTATAGAAGCAACACACTCCACTCCCTCATTAGTCTCACTAGCATCCAGAGCTTAGACACCAGTCCACATTTACTGATCCTTGGTCCTCAAGACATTCCTGAAGGTCACCATTCACAGGCAGTCAAGGTCAAAGGTCACCGTGCCTCTGAAGGAGTCTTAATTGCATGTGCAAATTCTCCACCCACAAGGAACAGGCTCGCACATGAGGATACACTGTGCTGTGGGAGACTCTTTGTTCTGCCAGAGCTTTCACTAAGATGGAGTTTGAGAGAGATCCTATTTTCAGGCATTTTTCTCCTCAGGACTTTACTTAATCCCTGTCTTGGATACTAACAAGGCCAAGGGGTTTACAAATGCAATGGTTTTACAAAAGCAACCAAACTGGTCAAAATCTATGAAATATGTTTTATAAGTATAAATAATGTCAGGACCTGATCCCTTTAATAAAATTTATTTTGCTAAAGCGTTTGGAAGATCCACCTCTCTCCTCTCGTCTGCCTTGAGGTAGGACACATATCTCTGAAATGCACTGGCACAATAAAGTTTATTATTATTATTATTTTTCCACTTTTCCTGAAAGTCTCATTTTAAAGCTTGTTCACCCCTCCGCTGGTTTTATCAAAAGATTATCTGCATGGATGAAAATGAAATGAAATCTGCTATTGCAGTATTTCTTTGGTTCAGTGAATACGCCAAAGGATGTCGTTGCTGACATGAAATGAATGAATGCATCTTTGACGTGAAGGATTGCAAAAGTTCACACTTCTGGTTATTACACATTTTTAAAACTGTGCTTCTACTACACTGCTATTTACTGTAACAGAGGATCAAACTCAAATCCTGTTGTAAACCACTGATTGATAATCTGGATGTGCCAGCAGTGTGGTGTAGTGAGTCTAGAGGAACAGTTCTCCTTCTATACTTATCACACAGACGGTTAAGGTTCAAGTTCACATTACAAGTGAACCCTGCTGAAGTGTCCTTGAGCAAGATAATGAATTCAAAACAGTTTTTCGCTCACTCCTCAGTGGATGACCCATGGTATGCCACATCCAAGTAAGCCGCTTGGATGCCCTTCTCTCCCTCTTTTTGTTTGCACCACTTGATAAGCTTTGTTACTGTGATGTTTCCCAACTTTCCCAACTAAGAGAGCAGATAGACCCCCATTCCTTCACACATGTTGGTTTCTTGAGAGCTACGCTGACTGATGAGAAAAACAGACTCTCTTATGTCTGTACTCCAGCCCACCTCCAAACTCAGCCAGCTATGACCTCAGCTCTGAGAGAGGGAGGAACGGAGGGTGGAGAAGAGAAGAGAAGAAAAGAGAAGAGACATGTAAATGTAAATGTAAGGAAAGAGGCCATCATCGAGGGGAGTGAGGGGCATGAAAAGGGGAGAGGGTGAGGCAAAGAGAAGAAAAAACAATGATGGCATAACCTGAAACAACATCAACTTTTTTTCAAAGTAATTAACGATGAGAAATTAAATCTGTGCATCATTACCGCAGCCAGCCACTCAATAGCAGCTATAAAACAAATAAACAGCCACTCATCTCAGAGTATACAGAGACAAAGGCATACATAAAGTACATAAACACAGACATGCACACACACACACACACACAAGCACATGCACATGCACATGCACACACAATCTACTGTAAGCCTGAGCCAGCAACAATAGGGATGGTTTGTTTTGGACTACCAGAGCCCCTGTAATACCTCCAAACATGCTACACTCCACCATTTCAAGATGAACATAACAGAAGCAGATGGTGAGCTGTGCTGGGGAAGGCCTTGTTTTCACTTATCCAGACGTTCCACTACACCAGGCTGAACCATTTCAGTGTGGTAATATGCAGTAAATACTTGAACACAATGTACACTCTTCTCTTGTATTGGAATTTCCAAAGAGACTTAGGGAGATTTTCTTCCCTTGTACTCCAATTTTGTTTTGATGCTCTCAGGGAAAGCATTTTATTGTACTTGTGCATTGTTATACAATGAGAAAGAGCAAAATGAACCTATGAGAATAGATTTTGGGCCCCAAAACCAATAACCATTTCTTATATTCCTTGTTCACTTCACCATCCCTACTCACTCCATATATTCTGTTGATATCTCGCCATCATTACCACTCTAAATTCATTATTCTGACCCCCGTCTCCTACAACAAATATTTCTTTCCCTCCTACTTTACATCCTGTAGCACAACATACCTCTTTCACAAACTGAAGCTATATCTCATCCTCATCTGTTCTCTCTCGACTCCACACTTCCTACCCTCTGTGTCTCTCCGACAGGAAGATCTTGTGGGCTCAGAGGTCATTTATTCATTCCATCTTTGCCAGCGGGGGAGATATGAGAGATTTGTGGTTATGCATGCTGTTGCGATATGATAAACTGCGCATGAAGAGAAAGATATGAGAAAAAATGGACTAGAGGCTGGGAGCTCCCACCAGAATTCACTGCCCAGATTAAGCTCTCCATCAGATCATTCTTTCGCTCCTTTTTGTCTTGCTCTTCCACTTCCACATATTGCACACACATCCCCAGAGGTCCCACCAACTCTCATATAAGGCATTTGTCAAGACTTGTGATTTTAACAGTCTTTTGAATGCTTATTTCAGGCTCTAACATCTTTCAGATTTGTGTTTTCATTATATCTACCTTTCCACAAGCTTCTTTCTCTTCATTTCATTTTACATCATATGTTTTTTCTCCCCTCCCCCCTCAGCCCCCCATCTTCTTACTCGTGGCTCAAAGCTGACCTGGGCTCCTGGTGCTATTTTTAGCCTGTCTTTCTGTCTACCTCTCTGTCTGTGTTGGAGCGGGGAACTCAGAGACGTCCCCACAGCGCACAGCACTCATTTCCTCTCGCCAAACATGGGCAAAAAAAAGTCCAGCCAGACTCGACTGCTGAAAAAGTCATTTCTTCCCCCCCCAGTCCGGCATGTTACTCATATAGTGTCCATGCCACGACCCCAGTGGAGCATGCATTCCTCCATCTGCCTGGACTGCAGAGGCAGGGGGCTGAGGCTGAGAAATGTGAGTAAGAGGAAGTGACGGAACAAGGGACATTAAAGCATTAAAGCCAAAGAAGAGAATGGGAAAAAGAGAGAATGGCACTACATTTGTCTGGCTTGTAGAGGCTACAGAGTGGTACAGTGTGCTCTAAGGTGATGCATCACTGTAAACATCACGAGTGAAAAACGTGGCATGGTAAACCACAGGGACGTTCAAATTGTAATGTGGTGAAAGATGTTGCTAGGGAGCACACACACTTTAAATAAAGAAAGGTTTCATTAGGTTTTATATTGTTCTGGTTAAAGCTACACAAGGCATGAAGACTGTCCAGCATCTGCAAGATCCCCAGTGCTGAAAGCTGCAGTGATCCAATCAGTGTTTTTCTCTTTGGCCCCTCATTAAGTGATGAAACGTGGATGTCAAAATGACGTAGACTGCTGCTGAAGGATGGTGTTTACATGAACACCTCTCTGTACTTATTAAATATCCCACAACAGAGTTGACCCAGATCCACTCGGAGAGAGAGTGCCAGAAAGAATAACAGAGTTAGGAGGGAGTAAGGGAGAGAAAGGATGTCTCTTGAAAAGCAGGTAAAGAAAGAGGAAAGTTGTAAAGAAAACATAGAGGGGGAAAGCACACCAAAAAAGGAATAGTCTTGGTCCTCATACTCATGGCTTGCTGCAGAGGATTCAGTCAGGTGCCCTGCAGAGAGTGGGCTGTAACCACTGTAATCTCCACAGACTAAGCAACAGGGCCCCTTAATAAGAGTTGCTGAGCAGGAGGGGATAGAAACTCGGCACCAAAGACTCCCAGAGGACAACTTAAAATTATATCAGTGAAGTAATATTGTTCTACGTGCCACAAATGAGGTGCATCTTGGTTATTAATTGAACAGAGAAATGTAATCTCCATTTGAATTATCGCTCATTGGAAAACAATGTTGATGCGCTGATAAAGTCACAAAGCATAGAGCAGACAGAAACCAAAGACAATAGCTGATGGGACGTTTGTGGATCCCCGCAATGATGTGGGGTGAAGTCACATATAAACAAGCCAAACATCCTCAAGCAGTATGAGGTTTATGAAGTAAGGTGTAATATCCCTTTGCTGTCATTTCAACTGAAGACAATACTGAACATGTCCCACTCCCGCTGAGACGGGATTCGAGTAATGCCCCATGAAAAGGGCAGCGTATAACGAAATCACTGTTTGTGCAAGAACAATAAGAAGAAGCATATTTTTATCATAAAACATATACTGTCAAACTCCAGTCCACCATATCGTGTCTGGTCCATTGCACATGTATTATTGTGTCAGAAGTCAAGCTGGCTCTGGGAAAGGCCTTATGTAAACCTCTGGCAGAGACTCTACATTTGGGTTATGATGTGATGTTAGTGCCTAGCGCAGAAACCTTGATCCAATAACCAAACCATGCCAAGTCCCAATCAACAGCATTTACACTGGCCAAACTGAATGTGAGCATATCGTAGTGGAAACACACACACACTCACACAACCAAAGAATTTGATTCAGTCAAGGTTTCACATTCAGTAAAGCCTAAAATTAGGTTTAATAAATTATAGCAGTGTTTCATCTACAGTAGAGGACATATTCTCGGAGAATAAAAACTCTGGAATTTCCCATTTTAATCATGAAAATCATGCAAGATAAGGAACAAGGTATCTATAAAACCCACTTTGCTTCAGTGACATTTCACAACAAAAAAACTTGTTCTCCAACTCATGTTTAATCCAGCCGCCTGCAGTAATCTCACCATAATGGCACCAAACAGAAACCTTGTTGAAAAGCTTCACCTTGTTCTCTGACAATTCAAGTCAACACAAAACTGTTGGATCAAACATGAATCCATATTAATACTCTTGAATTGATAGAGCTGAAATGGAATACCCGTCCCATGTAACACTCTGCTATTGAGCTAATATACTATTGATGTGTTTTTCAGACCATGGTACTGCCTGAAGCTACAGTATAACATAACAGTATTACTCACATGATTCTGTATTGTCATTAACTGCCAAAATGTTTGTTTTTTCTTTCCTGGAATATTTAATGAAGTCAAGCTGAATCACTAGAAAAGTACCAATCCAGTAAACTTGCAGGGCTCCAGCGACCAACAAAGTAATGCAAAAACCACTGCTTGCTTTGCATGCTTCAAATACTTTTGAAAACTTTGACAGTCTGACAACAGGATGTTGAGACATGCTGGGGTGGAATTGTGACCTTATGTTAGTCCAAAGTTACAACAGTTTTTTTTTCTCTTTCTCATCTTGTTTAGGCTATTCATGCAAAAAAAACAATAAAAAGTCTATTCTAAAATGATCCGTTTCTGCATGCACGTATTGAGTTGGACACCTCAGAGCAACCTGTACTTTGTCACGACGAAAATATTTCTTTGCTTTTGTATTCATGGTGCAGCAATGCTCACACTGATGATAAATCATGCTTAACTCCCTTTTTAACTGCAGCTGTGCAAGTCAATTTCAAGTATAAATTGGCTTCCTATTTGATCATATAAGATATTTGCTCAGATCCACCCACTGAGTAACACTGACTGATCTGTATAGAATTTGACTGGGTGGAGGACGCAGCAGACTCCCCTGGAGACTATTACAGACCACTGAAGTAATTTGGCCTGGAGAGAATGGTAACTAGTGGGAGAAATGACAGAGACGATGGAGAGCAAAATTATAAGAAAGAACAGAAAGTGTAGCTAAATGAAATGTAGATAAACTTGGGTAAAAAAGTAAGTCAACAGAGTGCGTACAATATCAGTCAGCGGGGGGTGAGGTAGTGAGGGGCAGAGGGAGAGACTGGGTGGAATGCTGACGGGAGGAGGGGGAGGGAGGAAAAATTCTGTTCTCAGCAAAACAGGGAGCCAGAGAAGTTTAGAATATGACAAACTAAACAAATAAGTAATTAAATCACTGCCAAGGGCCAGTGAGAGAAAACAGCCCTCTGTGTGCTGAGGCAGATGGAAAAGAGCGGGGGATGGACAAAGAGAGAAAGAGAGACAAAAAGCATGCTGCTGTAACAGTCCTGAAACAACAAACATGCAACAAACACAGATAAAACACATCATTAACACTTAGACTGGGGTATGACACAGCTGAACAGTAGTGAACACTGTGTCGTCAGGTGATGAACTGCGAGGCTGTGCGTGTAGTGGTGGATAGCATGGACAACAGTTGGTCTCGTGTTACAGCCATGAGTTAATCCACTGATAACATTAGCCAGTCATTGTGTAAATAGAGCTGCACACGTACTAATTACTTAGCCACCACATTTCTCTCTGTGTAATATAATCCACACCATCGAGAAAGGCAAGTGTGTGTCAGTGTAGGTGTGTCTGTTTCAGCATATTCTCAAGAAGTCTCAAGACAGAACGTGAGAGCGAAATTTATTACCGTACCGTGACGTGTTGCACTTTTTAAACCTTGGACAGGCTGAAGCGTGGAGCAGCTCAGTCTTACTGGGTTTAAAGAGATTCACAGAAACTGCATCCCTCTTTTTCAAAGCTATATGTCATATATCAATTCAGCTAGAGGAGAAGTCTAGACTTCCCCGGTTGTGTGTTACATACGTAAGAGCTGATAACAGTGAGGATGCAGGTGTGTTTACTCTCAGCTAACTCAACTCAGCACTAAATACAAATGTACAATAGTAGCAGATCAAACAGTCCATTCACTTTTAAAATGTATATCCTCATGCACTTACTATAGAAAAGGCTGATTTGTAGCTGTTGTATTTTCAACATAATTTCCTATTTCTTTATATTACTCTGAGCATTGGCATTAAAGAATGTAGCATTTGGAGTTAAGATGATCAAAAACTAGTGAAAGTTGTTCCCCTTTGAATAAAAAGGGTATGTAGAACTGACATTCTCTTCAGTTTGGACGTGTCGCTCTATGTGCGCATGCTTTTTTATTCAAATATGCAGCTAAAGTAAGCTAAAGAAGATGGCTACACGAAGATCACCGTCATGAGGGTGTGTGCTTAAGAGTGATGGGGCACATGGAGAGGGCGTACCAGAGGGAGGGATGTATTCAGGTTGGAGAAAAGTCACTCAAAGATGGGGTTCACACTGGGGAAAACGATGAAAAGCACCAGGGGATGTAGATAGGTATAAATGGGCAGGCTAAGAGGGGCACATTTAACAATGGCACACAATGGGAAACAGCCAGAGTGTATGGGAGGTTTCCAAGGTGGTGGAAGAGTATGTGGTTATTGGGGGCAAGTGTCTTGATGGAAGTATTACAGGGGAATTGTCGTGGGTCTCTATGGGGTAAATTGTTATGACTCTTAGAGGGAGGTATACAGTTTGTTTAGAGAGCTACGGGGGAGTGGATGGGAACAGAATTTATTTTCAACACCTGACATGGGAAGGAGTAAATGGAGATGAGACGACAGGAGACAAGAGGAGAGGAGAGGAGAGACATGATGATAAATCCTCTAAAATCGTGGTCCACTGGGATCACTCTGGCATTTCCTGTGCATGTTTCCTGTGCATGTCTATATCACAGTTATTACGGGACCATTAAAAACATGATGGCATCTTATCTTCAGCCATTTCCTTCAGTTAAACAAAGCAAACTCTCTCAAGTATCGTATATCCACTTAGACCTCATTTGGCTGCCCCTCATCATGCTTTGATCTTTCTCTCATTCCTTTTCACTCCTCCACCTGTTTTCTCATCTTTCCCTTTTCTTAGCTCTGTCACTCCTCTAACTTCAATCATTCACCGATTCTGCTTTTAAACAACTTCTTGTCGCATCCACCCTGCTTAACTTGTCTTCGCTCACTGCAATTCCTTCTATTTCCTCTCACGTGTTGTCCTTTCTCATCTCGCTCTTCCTCTATATTTCTTACCTAGTGTCCTTGCCCATTCATTTGCACCCCCTTCCCAGCCTCCCCAGTCCCTCTCCACTCATCTCCCCCGCTTCATTCAGTCTCTCTTAACAAACAACCAAGCTTTCCCACCAGGGTCGTCAGGACAACGGAGCGCCCCGACTCTCCTCAACCACCCCGCAACCCAATTGCACCACCAGCAAGTGAACAAACAAGACAGGAACAAGGAAAGTGGAGTTCCCAGTCAAGGCCCTGCATCCAGCGTGACTTTGCTTAACATGCTGATAGTTAACACTCAGGATGTCATGATTATAACCATGGTGCTCCCTTGTAACCATGGTGAAGAGGGAGCAATTGCTTAAGCAACTCAGCAGATGCAGCTGATGATACCTCACAGTGTCAAGACAGCTATGGGAATGAGAGAGGGGAGTGTCCTCCTTGAGTTGACCCAGTGTCTGTCTGTGTGTATGTGTATTAGCAAGTGTCAATGTACACTTGTATAAAATGTGCATGAAAGTGTCAATGCGTGTGTCTGATGATCGCATAACCGTGTAATTAAGAGCGAAATGACAATAAATACGTTATCGTCTGTCAAAGGATTTGAGGCTGTCAGACACTGCTGGTGTTGTGTTTGGCACGCTCACAAAAGGACGAGCCACAGCAACATGGAACATGACGAGACGTTTCAGCAAGCACTTGGTTCCTCCTTTCACAACATTCATTCAGGCTCTGGCTAATTCAGTGGCTAAAGATGCCAGAAAGAAGAGACGGACTTTAAAACACATCCTAACGTTTTATTAAAGCATTTTCTTAATATCACATTTTTGGTTAATTTCTGGAAGTAAGGCAAAGTAACACACCTGTTATCTCTCCAACAAGGATCTTTAAGAGGTTACCCTCATTTGGCCTAATTTCTATGAGTTAATTCTTTAGCAATTAGACAGCTGTGTGGGAGCTACTCTGGAGGATGTGGAAGCAACACAGGAGAACACCGTGACTCACTATCTCCTGCTTCAGCATTTTGCAATCCAAGCAACAACATTAAGACAGGTGGGTCACTCTCATTTCGGCAACAGCAGAATATGAGTTTCGATGTACTTGAGAGCCAAAGGCTTGGTTTCACAGATTATGTCTTTGGCAAACTCAGACACATGAAAACATCAGAAAAATCTCTTTCTGGGATATCATATTGTTGCTCAGACATCCCCTAAAAGTGCCTCAGCTGGGCTTAGGACACACACACACACACAAACACACACGTGCACTGCACAACGTATTCATCCTCTTGCCAATGTTTGAAGAAACACTAAAATACAGATGTTTTTAGACAGCTATCTGACACACCCTTAGAAATCCCACTCTGTCTGCTACACTCAAGGCCCATTAGTTAGGTTAAACAAACAATTCACCTCAATCCAGCTTCTATTTTTCATAGCATTTGCATGAAAAATCCATCTGGTTTCACATAGATACAGCCAAAGTTTTCCAGCAGCGCCTCTCAGCCTTGATCTTACTCTGCAAAGGGAAACAATAATGTACTTGTTGTGTTCAATGCCGTAGGCATATAATCGACAGATTTCCAGTGGAAACAATGTCCAGAGGGCATCTGGATTAAGGTCAACTGTTCGGAGGCACTTGAACAAACAAAAGGAGGATTTGATAGAAAGGTCAGGTGTGAGAATGTCTGACAAAATACTCTGAGGGTTATTGTTCATGCCAATCTTTATATAAAACTTTCACTATAAAAACAGATGCCACACCTGCCGGATACAATGTCATCTTCAAGGTAGCGGCGCTTTTGTGTGAACAACCTTTAAGTTATTTTGTTCCCAATAGAAAATTGACACCAAGAAGAAGAAGAACAGCACTGCAGTGCCACCAAGTCATGAAACATTAATTACCAACCTTTTGCATCTTCTATGGGGCAATTACAAGTCACACTTTCAACACGGTGTCAATTTGTGGTCGTGCACCTAACAGTTTGCACGCTGAGGAGCCCAAACATTCAGAGACACACACACAATACACACATACAGTATAACCTTCTGCAGTCATGTCTCATCATGCCTGAGACCTGCTATTACCCTGCAGCTTCATCTTAGACCCCAGATGAATCTAAACAATGTTTAAGGGAGTAGTAAGCAGTTCTTTAGTGATTACTGTTAAAATCATTCTCTAAGTTCATCTAAACAGAGATACATATAACAGCCATTACAGCCATCATTGTCATCATCTTCCAACATGCCACCCACGGACATGCTCACACAAGCAGCTAGATGAGATGAGGGCACTCTTTTGCAATAGCTTTTTAAAAACCTTTATTTAGGCAGGATATGTCTTTTTTGCCCCAATGTCACACCAGAAGCACTTGAATGGCCCAAGCACCGCTCTGTTCAGCCCAAGTTGGTGCTCAAGTGCCCCAGTGTCCAGGCGAGAATTAAAGTTCCCGTCTTGCTCTTGCAGCTGTGGTGTGACCTTAGGGTAGATTACTCCTAATCCTGGATCCTTTGTCATTTTCAGTGCTGCTCCTTACAGAGTCTGAGCACAACGCTGTATTAAAAGTCAGTCCCGATATTTGATTTGATTTGAATGCTCATGCATTATTTCATTTAATAACTGAAATACACCAAAACTGGTGTTGCAAGGTTTTCATAGCAACATCAGTGTGATACGCGATAGAATGCATGCTTCTTTGGAAACTGCTGGAGATCTATCACGTAGATAGCTATTGCAAAGTATTATACAGGAAGCAGAGACAGAGCAAGAGACAGGGCGATAGACAGATAGAGAGAGAGAGAGAGTGGACTGGGCATTGGTCAGCGTAATTGCCCTTTGACTTGCCATTTACCGTGTGCCGCTATTTATATCAAGGATCGATCAAACATGCCCTGCTATCAATCAGCCCAATAACAACACCGTGTTCTGCCTTTGAAGCTTCATCCTGAACAGCCACAGGAAGCCAACCAGACTGCTTGTTGCCCCTATTTGGGATTCCACAGTCAGGTGATCAGAAGGATTTGTTTCAACATAGAAAGCTACACAACCATTCACAGCTAGCATTAATATCAGTCTCTTTTTGACTGTCAGTTAAGGAACTGAACAAAATGCAGAACCTGTGCAAGGAAGTTCAGGCAGTGAATAATTTCTCGATAACAGTGTGATGATAATGGCTGTTTATCTTTACAAACAAGATAACTGACTCGCTGCACTTGCACATATAATCTCTCTCTGGAGTCAGGAAATGCTGTGCACCTATACACAAGCAGAAGCACTTCAGCATGTGCATCCACACACAATGGAAGCACCGCGTTTCACCTTCCTCCCTCCCACAGGTGTATTCCATGTAGCACGTAACTTTAGACCCAGGAACTCTTTAGGTCTCAGTTAATCATGCATGAGCCTATGGAAATTCTGGCAAGTTGCAGCCACGCAAACACCCCGGGCCTATGCTGAAATAAAGGCTCCTCCATTTATCATCAACAGAACTCTTCTCTTCTGTCCCTTCACAAGAGATCAGAGGCCTGGAGAGGAGAAGATAGTGTGTTGCTTCTTAAATGAAAGATTGATTACTTAATTTTCCCAAAGACAAGATAAATGATGAAGTTAAAAATAAAAAGAAATGTGCCTCATATCCAGATAGCTAATGCATTTAGTGGTTAAATGAAAAAGTGGAAAGATAAAAGTGGAGATAAGTGTTGCCAGAGGTGAATTTCTATTTCAAAACAATGCTGAAACTGAAACTTAATATCTGTAATTCCATGATCATTACCATTTGGTGACAGATCACTTTGCAGCCTCTGTTCTGCCAAAAAAGGTCACGAGTGAAGGCTTTATATCATTCAACAGTAAGTTCTTGGGAAATTCTTACATGTCCAAATCAGTGAGGAAATGTCTTTACCTGGTAAAGTTAAATCTGGGCCAGTAATAAAAACACCTTAAAACAGGATTCATGAATTTTGTATGTCTCTTTCAGCAATCTTGGAACAATTATATTACAGTATATACCATCTTAATAATAATATAATAATATAATCTGTAATGTCACTTTCTAAGCAGCTTGTTTTCTTTCTGGAATTATGGCTACAGTACATGTTTCATTCATATGTGTATATAAAATATCTGACCTCACACTGGGCTTTCAACCCGGAATGAATGAAAACACGATTAATTGCTCTCTGAATACTCTGTCTAAACTGAATCACTCTGTTACTACAATGAAATCAGATATTTACTTTATGCGTCACTGCCTGTTGACGGTGATAATCCCTGCGAGAGAACATAGTGAAGCACTTACAGTAATACAAGCACAGCACATAGTATCAAAGTGTGGACTGCAAGAAAGAAGTCTGTGAAGAAGGTGTGTTCAAAGTCACCAGGGCCCACAGATGTCTGGATTCAGCCCACACCCAACTCTGATGAATAGAGGTCAAACTGCTCCACAGCTCAATAGGAATTCCCATCTGATATGGTTTGCAAGGCAGAAACAATGCTGTAAACATTTTTCTAAACTGATTTCTCCCCCTCTTTTACATGCTTGGCAAAGCTGGTGCTGCACTCTATTTGATTCTTGGCAGGAAGACACCTCTGTTGATGCCTGCTGCTTTTGGGAAAATTGTTCTTATTTACACTGTCTTATTGGCTGGGTTGAAAATGTGTAAAACGTGCAGAACAAACCACTGACTGAGGTATTTTATTGAACTGTAAAAAACAAGAATCTCTCCAGGGAATGCTTTGAGTTTGTGCTGAAGCCACAACTTGTACTCATCCTTTCATTCAAAATGGAAAGCAAAGGCTCGTACAAACATTTCCATTTGTACATGGCAACAGTGACCTTACCTAAAGTGCCTATTTGAATCATTTATTTTGTTGTAAACTGTATAAAAATTATGATTTCAAGTATCTCCTATTCAGATGATTAGACAATGTCCTCGGGAACATGCATTATAACTGTTTCTCTTTTTTTCTGTCTCTCAAAACACACACAAACACAAAACACATGCAGACAGCGCAGGTTTCCAGCCTACAAGTGAGACACTTTGTAGTCTTCAGTGGTCTGGGAGACTGAGGGGAGACCTCCAAGGCTGTATGTTGAGCAGAGACGTCTGAATGAAAGATGCATTGAAATTGCTCCTCTTTTCTCCAGAGTCTCACCCACAAAGGGTCTGTTTCCCATTCAGGACACAAGGTCATTAGATAATGCACACAGGGACCTCAAGGCCACACAGTGGGGGCGGGATTGTTCAACAAAACAAGCCTCCTACCCCTCTCCATGCAAAACTTCTCAACACCCCGACTCACTTTAATAGTCTCTGCAGGATGAATATGCACATCCAGAAACAAATATATTCACATGCAAACTCACACGCACGCACATAAAATCCCTTCAACGCACACAGACACACACGCGCGAGGTGGGTGTCTGTTTCAGTGGTTTGACAGTGGGAATCATGACATCATCCTGTCCCCCCTCCCACCTCTCTATTCAGTCACAGCAGAGTTATTTAGCCTTCTAAGTGGGCTCAATGAATGCTGGGGGGATTTCTCTCTCTCTCTCTCTCTTTCTTTTTCTTTTTATTATCTTGTAAGCGCAACCAAACACGTGCATGTTGTGGATAGATGCCTCTGTACGTGTGTGTGTGTGTGAGTTTGTGTGATTGTTTGGCAGCCAGTGGATTGGCAGAGACACAATCCAGATCTGTTGTTCACTCAGACTTCAGGGAAATGCTCATGAGAAACTGCTGGATCAGTGAAGTATCAATATGGAGGTGTTGCCATGGGACAAAACCTCCATAGTGATACTGAACATGGAAACGTTTAGAGATTTTCCAAATGCAAGAAAGAATGGAAAGTGAGCATGTTCTGCCTGGATGGAGAACTTCTTTCCACCCCATTCACGAAGATTTCAGCTTGTCAAGGTTAACTCATAGTGTTCTGAATCCCATTTCCTCAAGTTTGTATGGCATCATGAAAAGGCAGGAAGAAGGTAGGAAGGAAGTGGGCAGGGAAACCCTGCGGCAGAGGAGGATGAAACAGAGATGGACAGAATCAGTCCTCAGCTTCCACATGAGCACATGTGTGGGCTTGGGCCTCGGCCTACTTCTCTAAACCATAACTTCATCAAAGTGAGTGGCCACGTGGAAAGAGCCGGTTCATGGTATATCTAGTTCCCCCTGTCCTAGTTGAGAATAGCCAGTGACAACATGTCTGCAGCTGGAGATGACAATACCACACACGCACACACAGTACAAGAGAAAAAGAAGAGAAAGAGCATGAGACAGGCAGACAGAGTTGGAGATTGGTATTGTTTGGAAAAGATGGATAGGTCACCATAGTTACAGACCAGCCAAACCCTGTGACAAAAGGACAGAGTGAGCCAAGCATGACGTGCTCCCACATATGCCAGAGCAGAACGAATGAAAAAAATTATTTCAACTAGTCGAAATTTAAGTCAAAATTTAAAACAGTGAGCTAGTTCGTCTGATAAAACACTTCATTGTGTTTGCTTATACTTGGATTGTAGTCTGAATACTGGTTCTGTATTCATGTTTCAAGGCCACCCTGCACAGTTGGACATTATTATCTTTAATATCTTAGCTATTGCTCAACATTTTCATAATTATTATTGGTTATTCATATGGATGGCCCTCATGCATGCCTACCATGCTGTCTGTCAAATTAAAGAGCCTCTCCCTGAAAGACAATCCCTGTCAGAGATCAGCACATCAGCAGAAACATGATCCTGAGCACAAAGAATGAAGCCTCACAGCTCCTGGGGGAGAATAGCAAAGTCATGGAGCGCAAGGCCCGGGTGAGGGCAGCGGGCCGCCGGCCAGGTGCTGCGCTCTGAGCCACACCAGCCGCCTGACGTGCGTAATGGACGGCAATCCACACCTCACATCAGCTCTCCCAGAGGAGGGAAGAGTCAACACTGTGCCACTAAACTAGCCTGCATTCATTTGTCATTACTTCTAAATAAATATAGTGCAGGTTGCGTGCTGTCCCCGCGCTGGCCACCTCCGTATCCCTCATTGGATTAATTAAAATCAAGCCTCTGCTTACGCAACAGCCAACCTGGTTACGCGCAAACGGCTACGACTCATTCAGTACAAGATGGAGAACATGAAAGTTTCATGAAAGTTACTGATTCTACTTGTTTTCCTGATGTTCTCATTATAATGACGCAGAATTATACAGTTGACATTTAATCTTTTGCGTTATTACGCAGACAAATAGGATTCTGCTATGGCAGGCAGATGCGACATTGTTCAAGAGCACTATATGTTTACCAGTTGGTGGAGGAACGGGGGTTGAGGATGTCCTCTTTGGCCGTGAGCAGTGACAAGCTGTAGGTATCAAGGTTGACCGTTCGCGTGCTCATGATGGCAAAAGTTTCCAGACCACTCCCGCAGCTTCTCTCTTCACTGGTCCCGACGGTTTTCGGGGTCGGAGTATCTGCTGGAAAACAGCCACAGCGGAACACTGAGGGTCGTTCACGGCCGCGAAAACAGCAGTAAAGGTATGCAGGTTCATGCAATGGAGTGGGCTTAAGTTCCAAATTGAAGAGATCTGTGCGGGCGCTGCGCACTCACAGCGTGGAGGAGACTGCGACTGCACACTGGTCTTTGTGCAGCGGGGTAGAATAAGTTTTCACTAAAAAGCCCCACCTCCCGTTGAGAGAGTGGAAAGCATAATGACTTCACTGGCTGGGTCACTTGGAAGAAACGCAACCACTCAGCTACACCTACAGCTACAGATCTGAACTGTCTCATGCATCGTCTTTATCCTGATATTCACTTTGTAACCTTCATCTTCTACAAGGCAACTTGTCAGCCCTTCAGTTGCCTTACACTATGACAAACACAAACACTTTGTTGTTTTAAAGCAAGAGCAGAGCACTGAAATTATGGCACCACATCACTATTTACATAATACTAGCAAATGAATGATAGCTGAGGGTCAACAGCATGAAACAATCCAACTTTTTTTCAAAAAAAATTGTGATGGCTAAACTTTGGTTTGAGCAAAAATTCAGAATAGGAATTGTTGATGCCCCTGTAGCCCCTACAGGGGCAGTGCGGCACCTTTGGATCTGTCAGTCTCTCTTTGTCTCTTTTTGTCTTTGAATCGGCCCCCACTGGCCCTTGGCAGACTCCAGAGAAGCCATTTACAGTGCATGCAATCTCTGAACAAGCCAAAGAAGGGCCAATTTCATGGGAACTGAGTCTGAAGCAGGCAGCACATTAAAAAAAAGAGCAGGGGAGGCTGTTTCAGTGTTTAAGAACGGCTGGGGGTCTGTTCAATGGCTGCCCAACACTGACACACACACACACACAAACTGACCACACACACACAAACACTGCCATGCACTGATGCACAGGCTCACATATGCACACGCGCACAAGCTGTGAACTCTCGGCAAACTCCCTCCAGACATGCAAACATTCACGCACCGGTATTTGACTGTGGGTCAGTGGCATGGGGGTTTAAGATCTTGGATTATGGGAATGTTCCTGAGCTCTGTAATTTACTTAGCAGCCATTCTTAGATAATCCAGGGCAGATGTAGAGGATAAAAGTCACAGGTTTTTATTTTCTGATGTGTCAGGCTCAGGCTGCGTTTGACCTCATGAAATTTGATTTCAGGTCCCCTTTCCTAACATTTAACACGCCATGCCATGCTTTTCATTGCTAAGATTTGACCCAGAAACAGTTCACAGTGGCTAATGAGTAATCCCCTGGTGAATATTGGATTGACACAGTCACCCGACGCAATCACTCATGAAAATAATCACTTCCTTTTAAGGTGAAGAGTTTCCATTTCCATCTTTGTATTCCACCTCCTTGGGTACATTTTTCAATCGCTTTTCCAATGATGCCAGAGTCAGGGAAATAATTAATAGGTCTACATACAAAGCAGTTTTTTAATAATTCAGCACTGTCAGTATTTAGATTAGAGGAGAGCGAGCTACTGTGAAATAAAGGATATATCTGGTGTATAAAAAACATTGCCATAATTTAAAGAAATAGTAAAAAATAGTGACACAAATCTGGCACAATACTTTGTGACTGTTAAGCCTCACTGTATCACTTTTTGTTTGGAAAAGTATACATTTCTCCCCAGAAAGCCCAACATCTGGTAAACCCTTTGTATAAGTTGTGTGAAAAATGTTGCATTATTTGTATAAGCAAGCAGGCGGCACACACACAGACTCTGCTGTTTTGGCCAAAGCTTGCATGCCAGAAGGACAGGGGGCATGACATCCCCTTGCCGCTATTATTCTTACAACTTCCTGCTATTAGAGGCTCTCCTGCCCTTCCAGCCTCTCAGACCTTCACTGTGGATGTGAACTGCAGTGCTGTTATGCTCCACTTCAGAGGACTTTGGCATTTCCTCTGCTGGGGTGCGGTGGCAGCTGTTGTTGGAGATGGGGTCTAAATGTGGGAATGATTGTATGTCCAGTGGGATTTGGACATTTGTGTGTGTGTGTGTGTGTGTGTGTGTGTGCGCGCGCACACGTGTGTGTGCTAATGGGGATTTTCTCCTCATTTACTGCACCTCCTTCTCTAATTGTCACAGGCTTTTTGTTCAGCTTCCTGCCTTCCTGACATAGTCTAAACTAACAGAGTGTGGGTGACAGAGTGTTGAGTGGTCCAGTCACAAGCAACATCCTCTCCTAGTCTCTCAGAATCCATTCATGAACGAGTCTCTTAGATAAATCATTGATTTTTAACAAGTCCTTGTACATGTGACCGTTCCACCATCTAATGCTGTGTGGTGTTGCATAACATACAAAACATAATCTCCCTCAGAATTGACAAAATAAACTTCTGCCACCAAACAAACCACTTCCTTGTACGCATGGATTTGTCCAAATCCTGTTTTCCTGGGGCATATCGAGGCTTGCGTTGCAGATTTATGTGTTCCCAGACCTGATGGGTGGTGTTGAAAGGTCAGAGATGTGTTTGGGTTCAGGGGTCACAGCTTGAGCTTTGTCCTCCTGTTGTCCTACACTTCACTAACAATATGTTTTCCATCGCTCCTCTCTGCATGCTTCAAGTGGCCAGGACCTACCCACCTCCTCATGCGTGAGCATGTGCTGTCATATTTGCGTGTGTTTGAGCAGTCGCAACGGTTGTAATCTTCTGTTCAAGTTGTCATAAATATAGCCTCTGCTATGACATTATCCCATTGTCTTGTGAATATATTGTTTTACAGTATGAGCTGCTGGAATGTGTCCAACATTTTAAGGGCCATTTGTGCCAGCTGTATTTCAAACAAGTCAGACCTTGCTGTGCATGGTAAAATTTTTCATCCCATGGAACTCATCAAGCACTGTGGCATGTGTAAGACCACAGCAAGGAATGATTATTAGTCAGTTATAGCAGATAAAATGGTAGAAGATCTCTGTGTGTAAAGTTATGTTCAGGTACATTACTGTGATTTTAAGTCTATACTTGAATTATCCTTCATTCCTGTTTTGTGAGTGAATGATTTCAAAAAATGTCAAATGTCAAGCTCTGGATAGAAGACAAAGTTCCATGTTTGCAATGCAATGTTATACGTAAGAAGGTCTGTTCTTGTCTGACAAATGTTACTGCAACTGTATTTTCGGTGTCTTATGAGTCCATGTGGGCTGGGGGCTTGTGCGTGCATGACACTAACTGTAGCAAATGCCTTAAGTAAATTTTCAATTTCTTATATTACTTGAGGTTTCAACCAGAGGATACGTGTGTTTTTTACTTCAGCAGACTGAAGACACATTGGCATCTCTGTCCCTCCTCCTCCTGTCACGGTAATGCTGAGCTCAGTAAAGGAGTTGTGTTATTGTTTTCCTGGAGGTAGATAATGAGGTGGATGTGGGAGAGACTCACTACTGGCGATGATACAACTGAGTGGAGGTTAGTCACAAGTGATACGCCAGCGGTGTACACACATTTATCTGTCAGCTAAACTCACAAATGTACCAGCAGCCAGCGGCCAACAATACCACGGCTTAGCCTGGAAAGACAATTGAGGTCAATTGAGGTGCCAGACGGACATGATAAGAGCAGGAAACATCAGAGATATGTGGCAAAGTTGGAAACAAAAGGCACTGGTTTGAAAGAGAAAGAGAAAGAGAAATAAAGATAGCGAGTGCACACATGCACATCATAGTCAAACTTTGCCTGTGTATGTTTGTGGGTGTGTGAGTGTGTGTGTGTGTGTGAGAGAGAGAGAGAGAGAGAGAGAGAGACAGAGAGAGAGAGAGAGGGTCATTTCCACGGCAAGTGTGTCACTTTACAAGCGTCTTATTGTAATCCTCATATATTTAGAAACAATAAGGCCGTTAGTGAATATGAAGACGCAAGTGACTGCACGCGCGCAGCTGACTCGTGGAGCCGCTTTACTTTCAAAAGACACAGACTGAACAAGTAGAGAGGGTTTTAGACTAAAAGCCGCGCACAGCTGGATTTAACAAGGAGACGCACGCTCTGGGGAGAGACGCGCGCACCCAGAGATTCACACAAACGACTTCAGAAAAGACATATCCTGATAGTCAATCTACCAATACCAATTTATCAAAAGCATTAGTGACGTCTTACCTCGTCAGCTAGCAGTTTGTGTCTGGCGGGAGGGAATGAAGACAGCATTGATGGGATGAAGAAGGCGTGGACAGAATCCCCCTGTCCAGTGTCTGCTGGGCTGGCCCTGTCCGCCACCCACAACTACAGCTTGCCTACTACAACTACTACTGTAAGTACAGTAATAATAATAATAATAATAATAATAATAATAATAATAATAATAATAATAAAGTGATACAAAAATAAAAGTTATCGGCAGAACTTTACACTACGATCAAATCCCAACAAATAAAAACAGCATCAACAAGAATATTATGAATAATAATAATAATAATAATAATAATTATGTCTGCAATATCTACACTGTAGTTATATATTTAACACAATAGACAGGTCACCGGTCAGAAGAATACACAGATCCTTTACTTATAGTATCAGTGTAATAACGAAAAAATACTTCAAAATCCTACTTTTATCAGCAAAATAAAAACTATCAAAAGTAAAAGTTCTGCAGAAAAATGGCTCCTGCAACTGAAATATTATTTATTGACTTTATTAGATTGGTAATACTGATGCATCAGCATTCACAGTTTAGTTTTAGTGGTAAACCAAACCTAGGGGCAGACCCCCTCCAAAGGGTCACAAGAGAAATCTGAGGAGCCATGAGATGATTTGAATTCAGTTTTTGTACTTTTCTCAAGTCTTTGTTTTTTTGTGTGAAATATTGGATATTTTTACCTCTTTAGACCTCAAACAATTACTTAAATGAAACCATCTGACAAGTTTAGAAGGACAATACCCAAAATATATCATATCTGAAACATGACAAGGGGACTCAACTAGACCCTGCTTTTTTTTTTAAGGGATCACGAGTCAAAAATCTTGGGAACATGAGGTTCACCCTTATCTAAAAACTAGTAACTGCAGTTGTCAGATAAATGCGGTTGGATACAAAGTACAATATTTCCCTCTGAAATGTGAGACTATAAGTATATAGTAGCATAAAAATGGATATAAGTACAAGTACCTCAAAACTGTACTTAAGTGCAGTACTTCAGTAAATGTATACTTTCCACCAGTGCCAGCAATGACTCGCTGAGGGTTCACTGCCTCTCTCCAGGTCACCTCAGCAGGACACACAGATGACTGGTGCTGAGCCAGAATCAGTCATTCTGATTATGTTCTAGTCATCAGTTCAGCAACAATAAACAATAACAAGAACATTACGCTGAGTTGAAAACAGGGCTGCACTCTGCATCAAACACAGTGAGGTGTTTATTTAGCACAAAGAAACATGCTTTCGCTTGCATGTCCCACATTCCAACCCTGTCTTCTAGAAATTCAGTTCATATACTAGCAAATATGTTTTGGAGGAAACATAATGCCATCTGATTTATGTTTTTTAATAACAAATGAGGAAGGAAGGAGGGGAAAAACAAGTTATTTAGTAACAAATCTGTTCCAAAGTTCCAAAATTCATATGGAACATATCTGCAAAATGTTCACTGACAACATAATTCATTTTATTTTCTAACATTATCCACACGCAATGCAATATCGTAGCAATTCAAGCATGATTAACGTTTTTTTTTTAAGGATTTTACATTTGGCAACTCACAGCGCTTGGTTAACTTTAGGAAAAGATTGTGGTCTTGGTTAAATAAATAAAAAGTCCAAAGTTACTTGAAGCATATGACATGACGTGTTAACTTTATTATAAGATTTATCTGAAACCACAGTCTTTCCCTCACATAAACCAAAGTGCTACGTGTTGTATGGCTACCATCCACCCTGACTTCCTCCCTATGACTTCTTCATCACTTCATTCACTTAAAAAAAATGCTTAACTTAATTTATAATTTATTTATCTTTCTCTCAATCATTCTCTTATTCTTACTTGTGTTGTGCACTTGATGAAAAAATGTTCTGGCAGGCAGGCTCATGTTTGGCAATAATCTACAAATGTCATCCACATTGCTACAGCTCATTCTGGGTTGACTTACAGTAATAGAACTTACTGAATTAGAATGACTTTCTATTATTACTGAGCTCTATTGCTTATTGACTGTGCAAATATATCTATAATGGTTAACCTGAAATATGCCTGGTACCAAGCATAAAATCCAGGCTTAGTAATCATCTTACTGGACATATACTTTCTTTCATGACCTCCATGGAAATAGAAGCCGATTTGCCATGATGACACATTCTAGTCAGTCTAGTCCCTCCTCATTAGATCACTTCCTGTTCCCTATTGCTTTCTCACACTACTGTCTGCTTATTCTGTCTGTGGCTTTTTTTGTCATCTTTGCTTTCCCTTTCCACTTATCCGGAGGCCAAAGCTGGAGAGAAAAGTAAACTTTTCTTTGGAATTGTTAGTGCTGTGAGAGTGAGTGAGTGTGTTTGGGTTTGTGTATGCTGGCTCTCTCTCTGTGTGTGTGTGTGTGTGTGTGTCAGGGACTATGTAGCCTGTGTGTGTGTGTGTGTTTGTTTATGGATGCATATATGTGTGAGAAAGCCCGTTAAGTACGTGTGCATGTGTTTGTGTGCTTGTGCATATATTCATGTTATTTATAGTATGTTAATGTGCAATTGGATTAACATTGCACAAAGCCTTACTGGGACTCTGATTCAGTGCCTTGGCACAACACATACAGACTGAGGCACACAGGCCTAAGTCAACTTGATTAATATTATGTTCACTATTACGGTGCATACTGTACATAGACAAAGACCATAAATGATTCTCTATATGACTAAAGCCCATCAATTGAGATCTAGATTAACCTGGATTCCTCATTAAAATCTACACCCACTTAACAAGAAAAAATAACAAGTAATGTTTCATTGATATTTAGTTGATTTTTTATTTTTTTTTTATTTTCTTTTTGGCCTTTCGCTTTATTTGATAGGACGGCTGGAGAGAAGACAGGAAACGGGGGGAGAAAGAGTGGGGGATGACATGCGGCAAATGACCACGGGCCGGAGTCGAACCCAGGTCAACTGCGCGAGGGCTGATTTTTAGCACGTGTGTGCTTGTCTGTATGCGTGCTGATGACTATCATACCCAATGAAACAAAGCCACCTTCTCCAAAACACTTTAAAGTTAACCACAACTGCCATAGCTATGTACTAAAGTGCAACCTTGAAATGTCGTTAATGTTATAATAAAACTGGACTAACTGGTCATACTGCAGCTTCTCCAACAGCTTTTCATGCAACAATGGCATTTTACAGGTCATCCATGTTGCAACATATATATACATATATATATATATATATTAATAGACTTTATGTCAATGAAGTAGTACAGCGTATAAAAGCTCTTGTGTCTCGAACCAAACAACTAGAAAAAAAAAATCCAATCTCCTTCAAACATTTACCTCAGTTCAGCCCTATAAACTGATGTTGTTGCACTAAAATATTAATTATTATGTTCATATTAAAATTGGTAAGATGGCACACTGAAAAAAAGAAGATCAAATTATTCTATATGGTTGAAATTGTGGCATTGTGAGTATTATCATTATTTTTTTTCCTTCTCTGTATTTTATAAAAATATGATTATATAATGTAAACGATATTGAAGATCAACAAACACCATTTTTTATATTGATTTTTCACATATTTTTGCTACAAGATCAAATTTTACTCCAGGAAAGAAATCCCTGTTCCCTAGAAATAAAGTGATACATTTCCTTAAAGTAATAACTTCAAACCACGGGAAAACATTTAACCCTAGTCCCTATGCAATGATTTATTTCTTTTTCTGTCTCTCTGTCTGTCAGTCTCTCTCCCTGTCTCTCCATCTTTCAACACACCAGCCAGCTGTAACAGTGGACATCAGCCCAAGAGAAAGGGAGCCATGGGAGGTCTGGCTCTTTAGAGACGTGTACAGCTCCACAGGAGGGTTGGATAAATTCACAGACAGAGGTAGGTAGAGAGACGGAAAGATAGAGAGAGGCAGCAAACATTTTGTTTGAGAAGCGAGACAGCGCCATAACCACACACCATCAGGGATTAGGCGGTCAAAGGAAGAAATGACAGGCATTTGATAGGAGCCTTTGAGAGACTGTTTTCTCTCTCTCATTCCAACATCATCAAAATAGGCTTGGGACTGGAATGCAACCGCCCAAACACTCACACACACACACATATACACAGACACTCAGACAAGTTAATTTCACCCATGCCCTTTTAATGCCAATCTGCTGTTATGAAGGCAGGGATAAGCAGTAAAAAAAAAACGAAAGAAAAAAAACCATTTAATTCATTTCTTGTGCGTAAGCTTGGAGCAATGAGATAGTAAATATCCAATCATGGTGTCACAGAGAAGGATATTGGTTTATGTCATGCTCTTTCTGCCTGTCTCTATTTTATTTGAATGTGTGTGTGTGTGTGTTTGTGTATCCACGTGTATGTGTATGCAATTATTTGAAGCTGGAGCTTTTTGAGGCACTTAAATCTTGTACTCAAGCATAAAAGATATATCTGTGTACACAAAAAAATATACCATGAATTTCAAAGACCGTGCTGGACAATAACGCAAGAACAAGAAGGCAGAGTTTAAAAATTCAGTGTTCTATATTAATCGTTTTTAAATAGTGTGCACAAAAAGAGCAAATAAAATAGTTGTATGGATAACTTGGATGTTTAACAATTGCATTTCCAAGTTGAACTTTATTTAATCAAGACTTCTTGATTAGCAATCATAGCAATAATAGTGGGAAACAGGAAAGGCTACTCATTAATGAATGTTGTAGGACTGGAATTCCTTAACTTCCTTAATCAGTACAGTTCCTCCCTTTCATTTCCAACATACAATAGTATGGTACAGTGTGGTGCATATCAGACATGACACATTGGGCAGACGCATGTGGATTCGCACTTACACATACACTAACATGCACAGCCACAGAGACCAGATTAACCAGTGAAGGGTCTGGCTTCCTTTAACCTTCACAGGTAACAGAGCACTTGTCCTTCACTGACATACGCTTCCCTAATTGGTAGAACAGAGATAGATAGAGAGCAGAGCCAGAGCTGGTGGGGTTGTGCTGGGGGGTGTTACTTAAAAGCTGCTGAACTGAGAAACAGAGGGAAAGGGGTAATGAATGTGAGACAGCTGGTTAACAGGTTTCAGAACACACCACTCTAACTAGATAACTCAGTAAATGGAGTGCAGAATGGAGACTGACAAGGTCAAGTGGAACAGAGAGGTCTGTACTATCTATAGTTGCTTTGTTTTTTTTTTCTTCTTTTTAGTTAGAAGGGACATCGGATACAATGCAATGGCTGAGCCCAGGATTCTGATGCATGCAGACATTTGCAGACATTTGCACTGCAAACACCTCGTTTACACTGTCTGGGCAGCAAAAACAGCAAGTCAGCAGCAAGAGCTGCATTTTCTATTTTCCAGCTGCAAACAGCAACACAATGTAAAGCAGCAGAACTTTGCAAGTCAAAGCTGTGCTCTATGTGCGATATAAAAAAAGTGCAGCTGTGTTATGTAGAAATAAGTAGAGAAATAAATAAAAAATATTGGATTGGGAGATCTGTGAAAAACAAAAGAACCCTGATTGGGGCATACTTACCAATGACAGCTGACACATTCAGCTGCAGTTTGCACTGTATTTCGGCAAATGCTTGCATATACAGTAGAGTATGAAAAGATGACTCCTGTCTCTTTCTCTCTCTGTCTCTCACCCATCACTGACCCTTTTTAAAGTTTGAAAATCTACATTTTTAAATAAACATTTAAAATGAAAATGGTTCTTTTAATGTATTTGCACCCCCCCCCCCTCCATGTTGCATGACCCAGCAGTGAAAGTGGGGGCTAAAAGAGGTCAGCAGTGTCGAATTTAAACCATTTCTTTCTTTGAAAATGTGAGACAAGGTATTTCCTACTCCCTCTCACCATACTTCACCCCAATCACACACACACACACACACACAGTTCATAATGCTCATATCTTTTCACTTTTGTTCATTTTAGGTCCTAAACATTCTAAATATTGCATAAATAAAGTTTACTTTCTATACAAATCCTTATGACTCATTTGGTTTGATTTTAAGTGAACAGGTCAATTTGACCCCGAACAGAAGAGGTGTCTCATTTCTGTT
>NTHP01000152.1:883308-954558 GCA_003416845.1 Oplegnathus fasciatus
GTCACAGACAGATTACCGGGGATTTAGCCTGTTTATGCTACAGTATGATGGTGGCTAAAAGGTTAGAGTGTGAGTGCAGCGTGACTGCAGGATAGCAAGTGGACAAGAGTTTTCTGAGTGTGTGTGTGTGGGCATGTGCGTGAGAGGGAGAGAAAGAGGAAGAAGCAGGATGATAGATTATACAACCATTTCAATAGTGTAAAATTTCATTTGAAATCCTACTTTTGATTCAATCTTAATAAAGCACTCAACTGTCTTGCGACCCATTTAGTGTCCCTTTGCTCACATACCTACTCCAAACTCACTCTGTCTTGCTCATGCACTCAGAAACAAACAAACACACACACACACAGACACGCACACACGCTCACTCATGTGCACACATGCACACACAAAAGGGTCTTATCAGGCAGCTGTGTGTCTGAAGTGTTGTTTTTATATTGCAGCCATATTTCATTTTGGCCTAGTTTCTTTTAAATTGCCTATGGGGTTTTGTATGGGGAGAGGAACCATCACATTTATATATGAGATTGAAGGAAAAGAAAGAGAGGTGGGAGACTTGTTCTTATTCATTTTCTTTGCCTCCTTCTTACTCTCTGTTCTTTCTTACTGTCCTTACTCTTCTTGCTCCCTTTTTCCTATTGTGTTTCACTTCCTCCACTTTACCTCTATTCCTCTATTTCATGTGTCCTTAATACATCTCTCTCTCTCTCTCTCGCTTTNCTTTTTTTTTTTTCTCTGCATGTCTCTCTCCAACATGTGGCACTGTGCAAGGTGGGTTTATAGTAATTGCAGTTAGGGCTCACAGGTGACGTGGGGAATGATGCATAGAAACAGTGGAGCAAAGGAGAGGAAAAGGGAGTAAAGGGAAGATGGGGTACACTCCCTGGATATTCTTTAGGGTCTTTTAAAGTGGAGGACCCCGGTAAATTTGAAAGAAAAAAGTCTTTGAGTTGAAAATGAAGTTTTACTTTGAAAAAACAGGATGGGAAAGATGAATAATGAAGTGGTAGACACTGTCCCCTCTCATCTATTTCAACATGTATATTTCATAAAATGTCATTTATTCCACTGCTGTTCATCACATTATTTGAGTTGAGTTGTGCAGAGAAATTGCTCTCTCCTCAACAATTTATTTGCTTTCCTGCTGTTGCATCACAAATTTCCAAATGTTTAATGTGACTTATGTGCCGTAACAAATGGTAACTCACTGGAAACATAGATCATGGCCACTGGAGTGCATATGCGAGAGAGATAGATTATATTCATTTTGAAGTTGACACATTGACTTTTGATTGTTTTTACTGGGTAAAAAAAAAGGTATCGACACAAAAACACAGGTGCGCATACACAAGTACACAGGCACAGTCTGTCCCTAACACCAACGCATGCTCAAACATTCATGAACACAATACCGCTTGCTGGTGACTTTCAATTTGTTGCAGTAAAAAACTCATTTTAAAATCACTTTGGCCTTTGACACAGTAGATGCTCATTTGCATACAGACTATATGTTTCTGCATGGTATGTGTGAGTCTCTGTTTCTTTGTGTGTATGTGTGTGTAATGCAGTCTTTTCCATGCATGTTTATTCAAATCATGTAACCAATTTAAAACAACATACATACCCAGTTCAACCTAGACATCAGCAAGAACGGACAGCAGGTGAATGCAAATCGAAGTACAGCTGTATAGTTGTGACATTAAAATGAAGCTGTATTCATTTCCAATCTCATCAACTTCTGATGGAAACCACTGAAGCCATAAATTGTCACATGCTCCTGACATGCCAGGCATAGTTAGCTCTGTGTGGGTTGTCTGCGTGGCTGTGTGTGCGCGTTCATATAAGTGTGTTTATGCAAGCTAAGCAACTTTTGCTCCTATTAGCTGTTAGATTTGTATTAATATGATTAGTGCTTAGCTGCTCAGCAACTCACCAGTGAAAACAAGTGGAACTAACTTTTTTTTTCATCAACTTTATACCTTGATAGAGACCCCAGACCCTGAACAGAACAGAAAAAATAAGATGAAATAAAATATAATAACTGCTTATAAAGACGATTTTGAACTGATGACAGTTTTCAGAGGTCTGCTATTGAAGCAAAAGTTCTGTTTGGGGTCTCAGACACCCCTGCCTTAAAACTTTAAATGGTTAAATACACCTAATACTTGCTGTGAAAATGTCTTTGTCTTTCCTACGGTGAACTTTTTTAACCATCACCTTGCCATCACACTGTCAACTAAAGTCATCACTGACCGTTAGGGTGGAGCTCTGGGAAGTCAGCACAATGAGGCCAACTTCCCTTTATAACTGTTGACACTTGCTGGGGTTCAGGCGGGCCTCTTGTTGTTGGCCAAGACATCAGTATACATTGTGGCGTGTTGGTCGCTGCTGTATCTGTAAGGCTTAGTGGTAGATAAATCCCCCGGACCTAACAGTAGATCATTTTACCAGTACATGTGCAGTGAGCCATAGCCCGGTGCATGACATTCTTAAGTGCTTTAGGATGCTACAATATGAGGCTATACTGTTAGCATTACGTTGGCTCTAAACTGCTGGATGATACAAGTTTGTTAAAATGACCGGGGTGGGGTAGTTTGAGCCAAAAGGCCTGGGGGAAGTTGAGCCAGTGGATTATTAATGATTAGTAATGATTATTATTAAAGTATTATTTTACTGTAATTCTGACGACATGCCTCAGGGTCTAAGGACAGAGGGTGTCGTATGCTGTACAGATTGTAAAGCACCTTGAGGCAAATTGTGCTTTGTGATATTGGGCTATATAAATAAAATTGACTTGACTTGACTTGACTCACTCAGTGAAAACAGTGAAGGTGACACTGTATCAAATCAAATAAATCAGCAAGGGATAAATCATCATCAAATCACAAACAGCAGAAAATGCTGTTTCTGATCTAATCAGTGATGCCACAGTAGGTATCATCTGCTGACAAGGGCAAAACACCTGCTCTGACATTACTGACAGGGCCAAAGGTAGGGACAGAATATTTCAGCACAGAGAAAGTAGCAATGGAGCAAGTGTTGTTTTA
Organism: Oplegnathus fasciatus; assembly: GCA_003416845.1. Taxonomy (NCBI): domain Eukaryota; kingdom Metazoa; phylum Chordata; class Actinopteri; order Centrarchiformes; family Oplegnathidae; genus Oplegnathus; species Oplegnathus fasciatus. The sequence goes on from NTHP01000152.1 coordinate 886,359, forward strand.
CCCTTTGTTTGTAATTCTCTAATGGCTGGGTATGCTCAAAAAGAACCAGTTAATACCAAGTTTCATCCAAACATATTGACACGAGACGCAATATTTTTTTCAAATATGGGGATAACGACATACATTTACAGACAGTCTCTCCTGGAAGGCATTCATAGCGTTGTACTCATTTGTACAAACACAAAGTGACATAATTAGTTGTGTAAAGACTGAAAACAAGACAAGCAGCTTTGGAGGGAGGCCTGAAGGGCCTGAACAGTTTGTGGATCTCTCTGAAACAAATTTTTGAGCATTTTGTATTTCAACATTTTGGGCTACATAAATGAAACTGACTTGACTTCTATTCTCCTCTCTGTTTTTTCTGCCAGTTCAAGCAGAATCTTGCTTCGTAGCAAAGTCATCGCTAGTTGCAGGTAGCGTATTACACTTCGATTCCACTGACTGGACAGCATTGCATAGAAGTGGACAGACAGGGGCACCAAACACAATAAGAGGCATTTTACTCAGAACAAGGCGAACACATTTTCAAGGGTTTGAGCACTGCAAACCATAAAAGAAATGTCCAACTTAATTTACAACAACAAAGATTTTCTTCATTCAGACGAATTAATTCTTTTTGAGGAATGAATGTCATCGTACCGTTTCTTCCACCTACCCGTCTTCTTTTTAGTTACATTCTAATCATTGAAATTCATTTCTTCCAGGCGTTTGTTTTGAACCCTTCTTATGTTTTAATCTCTACAATGTGGTACTAATCTACTGATGCTAATGACTTATCAGCTTTGTAGTGGGGACAGTAGATAATAATGTTTTGAGATATGTGAATGTGTTGTGTGTGTGTGCGTGTGTGTGTGTGTATACCCTTAAGGGTGTGTGGGTAGGCGTGTGTGTGTCCGTCTATATATTCAACTTGTATAAGGCTTGTAATTGTGTATAATTCAGCCTGTGTATGTGCGTGCAGTTTATTGTGTGTTTTTTTTTCTTTTCTCTTCAACACGACTGACCTGCTGGCACAGTGGTGGAGTTGGTCACTCAGCAGGACTCTATTAATTAGACACCAGAGAAGGATCAGAGCTCACCAGTAGCAGCTAAAGGGTCAGTTGTATGGAGGTAAGTAAGGGAGAAAAGGGTAGAAAGACAGGGAGAGAAGGAATGACAAAAGAAAGAAAAGGGAGAGAGAAAGGGATGAAAAGTTAAGAGAGAGAAGAGGCAAGGAGATTAGGAGGGGTTGTGGTCAAGCATGAGATGATGGGAGATACAGAAACGGATAGGGTCTCATGATGGAAGTGAGATATGGAAAATGGAGCTGAGAGGAGAAGAGAAGGAGGAGGGTGTGGTGTGGATTTGGGTACTGAAGGTTAAGGTTTCTTCTGATTCTCAGGTAGCAAAAGTAAGAATAGAAAAAACACTCTGAAAACAACATAAAAGATCATAAGGACATTATGCAAAGTACCGTATAGTAAAGTGCATACTCAAGTATTGTTCAAAATGATGTTAGCTGAGGTAAAATGCTTTAAACATAAATAGCCAGTAGGATCACCTCAGGACATGGCAAATAAACGCAAATAAACGATAATGGGATATGATATCCGGCTCAGATAGATTTATAAGAGATAGAGATTTATTATACATATCAGTACTTTTTTTTTCTTTTATAAGATTCAGTTTGTAAAACCACATACTGCAAAATGTAGAAATATAATGCTGACTAATGAAAGGCTTGTAAAATATCAAGTAGCCATCTGAGTCCTACATTAAAATATGACTCTATAAAACAGAGCAGACATTCATTATGAAGTGAGACAATCTATAAAAGTCAACTATACTATTTATTTTCTCTCTCTCTTGAAATAGCTTCTCAGTAGCATAGTGATTCGTCTTTTCTGGTGAACAGGACTCATCAGAGGGAACTATTATGGCAAAGTACACTCATTTGACCATTAAACTGACATTAGTATTGGACAACATGATTTGTCGTGGTCTGCAGGTTTGAAATAAGTTTTTGTAGGATTAAAAGTTCTAAACTGAAACTTCTCGGTTAAGGGTAGAACAACGTTGTAGTGATGGATGAATTGTGGTAAGATCAACCTCTGGGTTTAGGATGCGATGCCCAAATGATCCATCCCAACTTCCTCCTTAAAAGGTTCTGCCAGCCCTAGATTATGGTCAATGACAGTCAGTTGGTCTGTCCATCACTCCACTCATCCAGAGAACTATATGATGGTTTGCCATGAAATTTGGTAAAGACATCCAAGGTCCCCAGAGGATGAAGCCAACTGACTTTGGTGATCTCCTGACTTTTCCTCTAGCAAAACATGAGGCTGACATTTGTGGTTTTGACTGAATTGGCTCCACAATTATTGGATTGTCATGAAATTTGGTACTGACATTCATGCCCCCCTGTAATACCATCATCAGGTCAAATGTTTTATTTGTCCAGTGCTTATCACCAAATACCTGCAAAACTCATGACACAACCATCAGCCTCAGCTGTACTTTTGTTTTGTGTATATAAGCAAACTAAACTGAGACCTAAGATGGCGAAAATGGTAAACATTAGCATGTTAGAATGATGATGTTAGAATGTAGCTCAAATTACTGCTCTGCCTCACTGTAGCATACAGTACAGTAGCTGTAAAGGGAGTGCATTTATATAGTGCTTATCCAAAGCACCTTAAGTGCTTCAGTGTCTTGCCAAAAGACACTTAGACATGTGGACAGGAGGAACTGGGGATCAAACCGCCGACTCTATGACTAGTGAATGACCCATTATACCTACTGTGCCACAGCCACCCCCTTTAGTCTTGTTTAACATTCAATGCCAACATTTCTTTCTACAATATCTGCACATGGCAACTACAATATGATTATGATAAGGTTAGAAAAATTGGCCAATACGACTGTAATACTATGTTCTAAGGCCAGGTTCTGCAGTAGTATAACAAAATCATTCTATTATTTATGCTTTTACTTCTCAGAAAGCACAGTCATTATTTGCATGACCACAGAAGGTCACTTGTCAGGAAACCGTAAACCGAGGTTGCTTGAAAAAACAACCAATGCTGTCATTTTTCTGTCTGTCTGTAAAAAGAAGGGCTGGAGAGGGAAGGTAGAATTGAGGGGCATGTTGTGCCACAGAAAGAGGAAATGCATTGTACACACAAGATAAGATATTTAAAAAAGATTATTACTAATATTATGTTTTTGTGACGACACATTTCCGCAGGTTGAATATACAGGCATGCACACACACACACACACACACATGCTCACTGCCACCCTTTCTAAACATTTTCTTTGAGTGTGTATTTGTAAAGTCATTTGTAACTCTCCCAGTATTAGCGAGGACATGTGGAGTGAGAATCACAAGGGGAAAACCTGTCTTGCAGTGACAGCACTTTTCAACACAATAAAAGCTCTGTGCAAGATGCCAAAATGCATGGCTGCATAATGTGTCTTCATTCTAAACTGAGAAATGTATATAAAGAATGAAAATATGGGAGGATAATGTCTCTCTGGTGCAAATGAGGATTGTATTTTTTCTCCTTTTGGAAGAAGGACTGCTCCATGCAATTCTGCACGAACTGGCGGCAATTAAATTCACTGGCTGGCTCCTTCTTCCTATTACATCTCTCATTTTCTAACCTTGAAATTATTGCTCTTCGTCGCCTTCCTGTGACACAAATAGGATAAAAATTAGGTACCACACATACACGCACACAAAACAATCACAAAGGTTGTACAAGATGTCCTGAGAACTGAATCTATTCTACATTTGAATGCATGTGTGTAATGTGTGCATTGCTAGTGTTAAAAACATTCAAACACACACATATATAAGCACACATTTGATTAATTCATTTTGAATTCATGATTGATTTAGTTTGGGCTGGAACTTTATTCTCTAATTGCCTGAGCAAACTCTGAAAGTCATTTCATTTTTAGACTAATATTGAACTGACTCCGTTGTCATAATTACGTTGGATTTCTACAAAGGCTTGCCTTGTTGCAAATAAAACTATCAATAAGGTAACCTTGCTGTGCTCACTCGCTCCAAATATGAACTCTGCTTTAATCAATGGGAATCTTTGAAAAAGTGTTCCTTTTGATATATTTGAGAGAATTATGCATTGCCAGATAATAAGCAGCATTGAAGGAGACAGTCTATCTCAGAGAGGGAGAATGAGCTGATCATTTGCATTCCAATTAATATACATTGTCTATAAGTCTGTTTGCGTCTATGTGAGTCCTCTCTTTATTGTGGTGGAAGGGTTTGTATGTCCTTGTGACCCTGGGGGTTTACTCTCAGAGCAATCCTTCCTGGAAGAGTCTCAGATGGGAAATTAGGAGGAGAGAGGCCAGAGATTCTTATGAATAGGCTTCAGTGGGAAAAAATTACCTCACCTGAATCAGGAAAACTAAAGGCCCTTCTTCAAGCAAAGCAAGAAGGGAAGCTCACAGTTGAGTGCCTGGTGGCTGTGGGCCCATACTCATGGGGCCCAGTCAGGCTCAACTAAAAGAAACAACATGAGGCCATCACCATGTGGGCCCACCACTTGAAAAGACAGATGCAAGGGTCCATGCGAAGATGGTGGCTTTGGCAGAGTAACCCCTGGACTTGTAAGCTAGCTATTGGGAGGTGGAATGTTGCATCATTGGTAGAGAAGGCATTGGAGCTTGATTATTGTGTTTGTTCTTTGTCTATGAATCCCCAATCACACTATAGTAGGGCTGATGTTTGCCAAAAGAGAAACTCTGGTAACACTTTATAATACAGCCTGCAATTTACTTTGTAACTTCCCACAATTTACGGTGTAACTTCCCTCAATGTTCATCGTAAAACCAGACTCTGGGGAACAAGGGAGTAACAATTGGGAATTTTAGAGGAAAGGAGAAATAAATTATACTTTAAGTATTTTTGTAAATACTGGGTACCTATATGGGGTACAGTGCTGGTACACAGAGCTGGACAGTTGACAGTAAACTGTGACATCCTGCGGTACCTATGAAGTAATTATGGCATAATGTTTTTCTCAATTGTGATATGCTACCAAAACATAATATACTAATAGAAGAAGTGCAATAAATACAAATGCTTTTGCCCTTTTCTCATGGCAGTTGTGACAATGATTTTTTACAGGCACAGCTAATATTGAATGTTACAAGAGGTACAGAGGAACCTAGTATCTACTTTCATTGTTTTAATTGCACAAGAAGAATAAGGTATGCAGACACCCAGTTACTCTTTCATTATATTATCAAGTGTCCACTGTTCTCCCCTTTTTACTCTGAAATTACTCAGTAGGAGCCAAGTGTGCAGGCTGGAATATAAAAGTTTTTTGTCCTGTATATATCAAAACAAAACTTAACATTTAAGTGTTGTTGTTTTCAGTTTCTTTTAGTTTTACTTGTTGCTCTTCCTCTTTGTTTTCTTGTTCTTTTTCTTCTTTTCCTCCTCCAGTGAAGATGTCAGTGACGCTGTGGAGGAAGACAGGGATGAAGCTGCTGCCCCTCTCTTTACTGGTTTTGTATGGAGTTACTTTTGTGTCTTTATTATGCAATCAAAAAATAGGTTTTAGAGCACAACTATCCACACTCACAAATTTGTGATTAAAAATGTCATGCAAAAGTTTTCTTGACCAATTCAAAAGTTTTGCGAATCAAAAAGTTTTGCAAATCAAAAATGTTGAGCTGAAATCTCGTGGGTGGGACCTACGAAAGACTGATGGGAGCGACAGCTTGGCAACAACTGTTGGTAAAAGCGAGATGGAGTTTTGAAATCTGTGGAGAAGACAGAGCAGAAACAAAGAAAAGAGAGGGAGAGCAGGAGAAAGAGATCCGCCGCCGCTGGGCACAGTGATTGAACAGATCTGAAGCCATCGACGTCAGTTAAGTAAATTACTATAAATACCTTGTTGTAACTGTTACGTCTGAATATTGGAATTAAAACATCAATGCAAGAGACATATGACTGTATGACTGAATTGGAGTAGTAGCCTATATTAATAAATAGGTACTATATGAATGAATATTAAAATGTAAAGGCAACCAATGGCAAGTCAGTAATTTTACTTTTACTTCAGTATGTTTTAAATGAAGTAAAATAGTTGGCTATATTTGTACATCGATCCATTACTGAGTAAAATATTTGTTTATTTTTGCTTTAAATGATCAACAAATATTGCCAGCTAGAAAAAAAATGATGTGGACCAGACACCAGTAAACGCAAAGGGGAAACACAAAGCTGTGGCGCACGTGTGTGTGCGTGTCATTAGCCAAAAAGGGAGACGTTTTATAATGTTTAATAGGTTACGTTATATAATATGTGAGGCAGTTTGTGTTGGTAAAAATTAGGAGGTGATTATATAAGGTTAGTTAAGTTTTTTGTTTAATCAGAAACAGCCTTTAGAACACCCTTTCAAAGCAACCAGACTCCATTAACAAAAACAGTAATTTTACCTCGCAGAATACAGGAATTGCTGGTCTACCGCTGCCTCATTACACATCATAACACATGTTAGTTCGGATCCGAACTACCTCTTTAAAACACCACACAAAAACACAAACAAACTAACCGATCAAGGCAGCAGTAGGCCATCAGCTACTCCCATGTTCTGTGAGGTAAGATTATTGTTTTTGTCAATGGAGTCTGGTGGCTTTGAAGAGAGCGGTATAACTGCTGTTTCTGGTTAAACAAAGGATCTTACTCTTTAACTAAAGGTCTATCTCCAGTCATTTTGACAGCAAAACATGTAAGCATAGGGCCCAGGTGTAAAAATAACAAAGTTTCCCTTGAATTTGAATTATAACTGAGAGCTGAGGGCTACAGATCAATAAGCGTTCATAACCCTATGCTTTATGAAGCCATTCATGACATTAGTTGGAACATCTCTTACTCTTTACATAAACCTTTACATCGTTCTGTTCACAGAGGAAACACATCAAAGGAAAAAATTGTTTATTATCAAAATCAACAGGGTGGGAAAGTAACTAAGTAACTTTTACTTTGAGTACTTTTTAAGTGAGCTACTATTTACTTTTAGTTGAGTCATTTTTTACACAAGTACTTTTACTTTTACTTGAGTACAATTTCAGTCAAGTAACAGTACTTCTACTTGAGTAGGATATTTCAGTGCTCTTTACATATCTGATAATTACAGGCTGGGGCTATATTAATAATAATAAGAACTTCAGTAGGCTACGACATAAACTCCATTGGGACGTACGCTACCTGTGTTTACAAAGGCAGACAGCATGGATTAACCCTTAAACGATTCTATTATTTTGGTACAGGTCAAAGTTTCTGTAAGCTGTCTCTCAACTGACAGCGGTGACAGGCTCTTCAGTCATCTAACGAGCACGATACCCTGCTGCTCGATTTCATTCTGTTCACCGTTGGCACAGGCGCTCAACGATGCAGCTCGTCACTGATAATGTTAACATTACCCGAAGTAAACTGTTCACTTTAGGAAAGACATCCTTGTCACACGAGTCCAACACCTCAACAAGTGAGGGGTCTGCATGTTGCGCAAACACAGTGAGTTCGGGCCCTTCCGCCATGACATCTGGGTGTGCCAGCCTTCATTCTGGGTGGCACTGGCACACCCAGGCACACCCGTGCCTACGCCACAGATTTACATGCACCAGTTCAAATGCAGCATTCTTGCTACAGTATTACTAAGACGGCATTGATTTTCTTTGCTTACGCTCTGTCTTCTCCACAGACTTCAAAACTCCCTCTTGTGTTTACTAACAGTGGATGTTGCCAAGTTATCAGTCCAATCTGACTGGCCAATAGAGACACGTCTTTCGTCTGTCCCACCTACAAGATTTCAGCTCAACATTTTGGATTCACGACTTTTGGATTTGCAAACAAAACTTTTGAATTTGCAAATAAACTTTTGGATGACATTTTTAATCACAAATTTGTGAGTGTTGATAGTTCTCAAACCTATTTTTTGATTGCATAATAAAGACACAAAAGTAACTCCATACTTTTGGCCATAAAAGAAAAAAACAACACATAAATAATTGTACTTTTTAGGTGTGATTTACTGTTATTATTATAACAGTATATTATTATTGTTACCACCTATATCAACTCTTGAAAACAAATCTGTAACAACATTTTCTCAATCTCAATGTAACACTAAAATTCAGACACATTCAATGTCAGATCTTGAGTATACTGCACTGAACAGCAAATTTACAAAACAGGATTCATAGACAATGGTATTTGCACACACAGCACACTACAACCAGTAGGCAATTTGAGGGGGGATGCCATCCCCCTTGTTAGCAAAATGACCAAAATGCATCCCCTTTGTGAACCTGCCACCCCCCCCGCTCCATTCCCTATTAGCAGAGAGAGTGCAGGGGCAGAGGGGTTGTTTAGTTGAATATGTTAGTCTAGTCTGCCTGACTCATTGATCCTTTATCTGACGGAGGTTTGTGCAAGTTAGAATCTATGGCCCCGACCATGGCTGTGTATTGATAAATCCATGACGTTGTCCATGGGGTTGAAGTAGCAGTTGGATTTTTGTAATTGCGCCTTTTTCTCTCAGTCCCACCCTTGTGTCAGTTGCATCTTGGATCTAAACTATATAGTCACCTTTGTAACAAAATATTTTAGGGGAGACATGACTATGGTTAAGGTGTCCTGCAACAATGTCCTTTGGGAGGTGTACTATACATGTGTCCGTTGGTAGGTGGTGTGGGGGCAGGGGGTGCTTCCATTGGGCCATCCACCCTGTTAAAAATGGACAAATCACTGACTGACTACTGACTACTACCATGCCACTTGGCTCTGCCCACCAAACAAGCGTATACAGCGCAATATGTACTCACTCATTCACTCACTTACTCGCCCACTCACATTCACATATAATCATGCCAGTGAAGCCAATGGCTTATTTTTATTTTTATTTATTTTTAATTTATTTAGTTTTTCTCTTCCTACACATTTATTTTCCTTCCCCATTTATCCTGTCCTTATTTACTGGAAAAATTGTCTGCTGTCGTCTTTTTGATCATTTTATTCTTTTTTTGAATAATTTATTTTCCGCCTGACTCATTCTCTCCCCATCACAGTTATGGTTAATGAAGTTTCGGGACGTCATCCCACCAGTGCCGGTGATGAGGCAGCACCTTTGGCTCAGCCGTGGCTTCCACAAGGGGCTGTAGTTTCGAGGGGGGTTGCAAGGCAGGGTGAGAGCAATGAGTGGGTGCAATGGATTAAAAATAAAGTTAAAAATATATCCCTGTCTTGATAGAGCCGGCTCACTTACTGCATCTCTATTTAAAGCCGCATCCAGTGGAGTGCCCATGTCCACAGTAATGTTTGTGAGTACAGCATAATGCTTATGTTATGCTAACTTCATTCTACAGTAAAGTCAAGGTCAAACTCACAGAGCTAACAAACTGCTTGTCTGGCCTTTAATGGTCCCTCGACATTTTCTCATTTTAAAATAGAAGTAAATACTCTTGTGTATACTGTATGCTATGTCGGCTATCTACAGCTGGCCACCATGTGTTAAAGTACCTCCAGACTTAAAAATTATGTGACATAAGTTACCCTGAAATGTTTTACTTTTTTAATATTCAAAGGAAGTGGGCCAATTCACCACACATACAGTACCATGCATTAGCAGTATTAAACAGTACATATTCAACTCAGGAGTTTTATTTTATCATTTAGCATTGGGTGGCTGCTGCTGTGCATATTTGTGAACTTCTGCACGCAGGTGTGTGTGTGTGTGTGTGTGTGTGTGTAAGTGTGCATGTGTGTGTTAAAGTGTGTATATATAGGTCCCATTGGCAGCATTGGTACCCTGACTATGAGCTAATAGACCTATCAAGCAGTCCCCCCAGGTCATACAAGGCTGTGTAATTGAACCACTGAGGGTTTTCCACTAACCTGTAACTACCATTTCTCTCTCACACACACATAAGCACACACACACACACACACACACATACACACACACACACACACACACACACATTCACACTCATGTTCAGCCCTGTGGTCCCAAACACACAGACACTCCAGCTGCTTTGTGGGTACAGGCTTTTCTTCACACATCCTATCGTCCCAATTGCCAATTCTCTATCCGTCCACAAGGCCCTTTACCGTATATCTTTAAACCCCTTAACTTCTCCCCTCCTTTCCCCTGACCTCCAATTTTGCAGACATCACTTTGAGCTATGTTCCTACATTGCCTTAATAGACATCTACTTCTCTCATTGTTCCATAGCCATCTTTTGTAACTACAATCATACCTTGTTATCCTCACAGTTAAACACCCCCTTGGGAGATGCTTTTTTCATTTATTTACTTTCTACCAAAATTGTTGAGTAAATCGCTGTCAAAGTATACAATAATAGACAACAGGGATTGTTCCGTAAACTTAAACTAGTGAAACAGTGAAACTTCTGCAGTGTGCATCTGCAACTAAATTGGCTACTGTAACACACTTTTAAACCATCCAAAAACCATGACATTGTCACTGTTAGTGAAGGAACTTCTAGGGTAGCACAGGCTGTCAGGTCTGAATTACAGCAGTGAACAGGTACAATGAGGACGATGTTGCTGTTCATTACTGCAAACACTCATTGTCATACAGTGCATTTGAAGCAGAGTTAAAGGTGGAGTCTGTGATTCTGGAGAGCTCTGATCGATCCAAACAAAAACAAGCATTTTAAAAGTTGTTTGCTTGTGGTCTTGCGGACAAATCTGACAAAGGATGAATTTAGACTTTTTACCAATCGGCATCATGATGTAGTTATTTCATAGATATCTTTTCTTTTCATCAGATGTAGTAAAATCCATGCACACTGTACAGAAGCCACTTCTTTTTACCTCCTGGCAATGGAGGTTTATGCTATCCAGTTTCACTCCTCACTGTGCAGGCTCCCTGGCCAACCAGTAGGAGTTGCTAGTGCAGTGAAGAGTACAAGAACCCCTCTCCCATTCCCTTGGGCTTGACCAAGCCAGAGATCCAGAGGTACAGGGATGGGAACCTCTCCTGCACACCCACTGAGTTTTCTTTTGAATGTAATTTTCAAACACCAGCTAGATTCAAGATTAAATATGAAAGGTCAATCCACGTTTAAGTGTTTTGTATTGGGTGTAATTACCCTGTTCCCCCCACTTCAATTATATTTAAAACCATGATAAAAAATGATGTCTTGTTCAGCTAATCAATGACCACTTAAAATGAGCTCATAACCAGTTATTAACAGCAAGCATACAGCTCCTGTTGTGCATTAGTCTGTTAATGTGTGTGTGTGTGTGTGTGTGTGTGTGTGTGTGTGTGTGTGTGTGCATTCGTATGAAGGGGACGCACTTTGTGGCCACACACACACAGTGACAGACACAGGAACACAGCCACGGGAGTATTTTGCATGTCATTGATATTCCTCTTAGCTGCAGAGACAGCAGCATCCCATTGCCCACTATGGTAAATACACAACAAAGCAATTAGCAGATAACAATAACTTCTGAAATGTTGCCATTGAGCAGGATATGATCCCTCTGGACTTAAGTCACAGTTGTAAAATAAGAGAGCAATGGTTTGGGAAATAAAACAGTTCTTTTTTCGTAATTCTATCAACAGTGACTCCATGGGGGTTTCTTAACACGAGCAATTACTAAGTTCTACAAACCTAACACGGAGTGAAATATCATTTTACACATTAGTAGCATAAAATGTGTGTATGCTCTTATAAGTGTGATAAGTGTGTGTGGCTTACAGTGTAACAAATGTCATTTCTCAGCTAAACATTTTGAACCGGTTGGCAAATATATATTTCAGTTTGAGCCAGTGCTCGTAGGAGTATGGTTGCAATGTATTTGGTTTCACACGGGATATTGTCGGGGAATCAAAGTGACTCCATGCTGCTTTGGCGTCTACAGTACTATTGTATTCTGCGGAGAACATTTCACCCCTTTTTTGGTGAAGCAGAACTCCCTCCAAGTGACAAAGTCCACTGCTGAGACCACTGGTGTTGAGCTTACACCTCCAGGCCCTCACCACCAGAACTGTCTGTTAGAGGGTGCCTACAAACTTCAAGTCAGTCTTCTCTGCCCGAAACTTAACAAGCTCTGGGAGTGTGTGGAGACAGAGTGGCAAGAGCCTCTCTATGTCACAGGCCATATCTGGGGTTTGCAAACTTCACTAGAGTGGAGGGGAAGTCTGTTGTCCTGCGCAAGGGCACTGCTCAACTCAATAACGTGCGGACTGCCTGGTACCTGGTTCTGTTAAATGGTTTGGGAATAAGGGACCTACTCCCTGTGAAGGACAAGGAGTTGGTGAAATGTTACATACTGTACTGTACCATATGTCTTTGTAGATGGTGGTGCTGAACAGTCCAGTGCTGCGGGGTGTTGCTCAATCAACAACAATGATTATATGAGACCTCCGTGTCAGCTAAAGAGCCAAAGGACCATCTTTTGGTTTTGCCACTGTTGACAAGACCAGTTCATTTGCAATACTTCAAAGCCTTAAATATTACATTTTAAATCAATTCTATGATATTGTATAGTGCCAACAGTCAAAACCAGCTGTGGTGGAGTGTGCAGTCAAGATGCTCCTACTGTCAGCTGTCAGGTTGGTAGAACAAATGGTTTGTTGACCTGTCACACAATGCTTAAAGTTGCATGACCCTCACTATATCAGTCTCACAGCAGTGTAGACGGTGTAGTCCCTTGGATTCATCCCCTAAGCATATAAATCCCCTTTTAGAGGGTACAGCCTGTTTGAAATCAAAGGTCATGTCCTATTCAGACTGACATAGAGACATGTTTCAAATTTTCATTTGCAGTCAATTTAAATAAGTCAACTTGACCTGGCTTCTCAACCCTCCACCTAACCCTGGTGGAACATGGGTTGGATGTTGGGTGAACAGGCATTTATATCAGCGATAAGAAATCTGTTTAATGATGTTTAAACATTTAAACATTCAACATTTTTGTATGAAAGGGGTACATTCCTACTTCTATTAGTTGAGACCTTTAATACCCGGTTTAAAAGTGCAGCACACATGGGGTTGAGTACGCTCATTGGCTAGTACTGAAGTATTAAAGTATATTAAAAGGACAATTTAGAGTTGAATGGCTAGAGCCTATTAGAAAGCTCTCCCTGTGATTATAGAACAAGAGTTACTATGTGTAACTATAACTTCATTTGGTCATGAAAAGGTGCATTTCTATAATGGACAATAAATACGTAAAAAGGCTAATTAACTGACTAGAATTTGTATCTAGTTGTTTTTTAAATGTGGACAAAAGCACTAGTCCCTGAGCTGTAAACTTAGATCAGCCAAAATTAGTCTGTCTTCCTGTTTCCATTACTCCTTTTCTGTCTATGTTTCTTTATCTGTCGATGCGGCAGTGTTGACTAATTTGTCCTCAGACTGACCCATGACGTCAATGTCCCTCCTGTGTTTTCACCTTTTCTCTGCCTTTTGACATCTAGTTAGGCCTGACCTCATCTTGACCCCATGACATGGCCCAGGCACAGTCACCAATGGCATACAACTCACTTCATTACTAATGGATGTAACCCAAAATAAAAACTAATTTGGAGAGTCTAATTCTTTTCTGAGCGCTCTGTGGCACTATTGTTTTATGGGGTCAGCTAATCTGGCACATTTAGAGATGAGCAATTATCCCATGCTCAGCCTGTGTCTAACTTGGAGAAGAGAGAGAATAAAGAGAGGGTCACAAAATGCCAAGTTATTTCTCATGAGATCACCGGGTCACTTGTTGACATTAAATGTGGATCAGAGAATATCTGATGTGTGAGGTGCACTCAAGTTACAGTTAAAGCCCCAGGCCACTTGTGAAAATATTGTTTCAATATGGCACAGTTCATGTTTCTGCATGTCTTTCTTTGACTTCCTGATTTCTTTGTTGTCTCCATCTGTCTGTCAGTGCTCCGGCAATACATTAATTACAGTTTGTATTATGTGCAAGACACCAATTCAATCAAACACATACAGTACAGTAAATGTCCCCTTCCTCACACGCTCTCATGGCCCAGTGAAGGAGAGAACTGTGGGTGTTGTGCCAGGCTTTATGTGTGTGGCGACCAGGAGACAGACAGGCCAATTACCCTGCAGTGACACTTTAAGCCTGATCCCCCAGCAGATGGGTCACAGGGTGGTGGGCTAACCCAGGTTTGGTGCACACCAAGGGGGACATAGAGGTGCTCTTTGCACTCTTGTTCTGTCACTGAAACCCAGTCTGGAACAACAAGGTCAGACACCCTGTCCTCTTAATCTGCTTTAGAGGTAGCCAAGGGCGTGTCAACACACCTTAACACATCACACCCACACACACACGTATACGAACTTATGTGTTTGGGTATCTTTACCCATGTTTGTTTATGAATATAAGTCTTATATAAGTAGGTCTTTGTGCATGTGTACATACAAAGACATACACACAGACAAGACACACAGCATGCGTGTTAATATGTGATGATCCAGACGTACACACAGTGCACAAAGACACAGGAACACACACAGAAAACCAGGAAAAATATAGAAATATTTACATACACTCACACACAGCTCTTTGTGAGCAGCATGCTAAATCCAGTCTTTTAACTTTACCATTGCCTAATGTCCTTCAGCCATGTCCTCACCAATGCCCTCTCCTCCACTCTCTCCCTCTCTGCCTTCCCTCAATCATGTCTCTCCTCCCTCCCTCTCATTTCCTGTGCCACGCCTTCTTCTCCCCTCATCCTCTCTTACATTTTCTTTCTATTTCTCTACTTCTCCTTCTTTACCTGCTCTCATCCCTCTTTTCTTTGGAAACATTAGAAAGAGAGAAGAGGGAAAAATGGGAGAACAGACATAATGGAGCGAGGGGAGGATGCGGTCTTTGGGACTTGTGCTTATGCCAGCCTGCTTATCTTTTGGTTTTGTGCTGTATGGCGCAAGTGTTCTTCGTTCTCTGTCTGTGGGTGTGTTTGCTTTTGTTTGTTCCTGTCTGCCTTTACTGTTCGACATCACTTCGGGCAGATCAGCAGGCCTAAAGCAGCCGCCTGCTGAGGCCTAGAGGCACTTCAAGCCAAACATAGACACATGTAGAGCAACAAGGCAATCACACACCATTTGTCCCTCACTTCCCAACAAGGTTAGAGCTATTATAAAAACAAATAAATAAATAAAGACAAAGATCGCTTGCGGCCCTGTGCCCACACATAAGGCAGTGGTTTTACATTTGGTCCTTTTTTTGATTGAAAACAAGTGTGTTTCCTTGCCAAGCATTTTCTTCCAGGCAAATGCACTGTACCAAATTGTAATTCACTATGTGGCTCTCCACTCTCCCTAACATACAGGGGTAGTAGCTACCTCACCCTTTAAATGCCGCATTACTTTTTAGGTAAAAATGGAGTTGCTGATTGAGTTTGTGGCTGTGGCAAACTGTGGATGCCATGTGTCTGCCCCCTTTTCCCTTCCAACACAGCTCCTGCTCGCTTTGCCTGTTCACTGTGTGTTTGCCATCTCATCACCTGTCTCAGCCTCCATTCAGTGCTTAGGTTACATCATATAATTGAATGCAACACAAATATAGCAACACTGCATATATAACCAGCTATTCCTTCAAAATGTACATGACTGCAGGTTTTTTCAAAATATGGCAAGTATGACAAATGTCTCATTTGTTCTTGGCCTTTTCAAACCAGGTATTGGCATGAAGCACCAAAAGGATTGGAAAATTAGTACAATTACAGTAATGCATGTGGATTTCATCCCCTTACACCACTAACTTTTGGTGCTCCATATTTTTATTATATTATTTTTATTCATTATATTATTATTCATCCATCTATTTTCCATGTCTTATCCTATGCAGAGCACACACTGGGCCAGAGTCTGGGTACAAGCTGGACAGGTCGCCTTTCTATCGCACAAATAACATATACAGTCAACCCACCACACGTAGGGGTAATTCAGAGTCTCCCAGTCACCTAATCTGCATGTTTATGGACTGAGGGAGACAACCAGAGCACCCAGAGTAACATGGGGGACAACAGGAAAACTAAGTAGAAAGGCCCAAGTCATCTGGCAGATTCAAACCAAAGATCTGCTGCAAGGTGACAGTGCTAATCACAGAGCCACGATGCTGCCACATTATTATTTAGATTATCCGTATATAAAAACCTAGAGCAGAATATAACCTTTAATTCAGAATTAGGAATAGAAGACATACTGTATGCTTCATATGACATTACTCACATGCATATGGTCCATGCTGTATGTATCACTCCTTCATAAATCAGGCATGATATGCCTAATCACAAAGTAGTGAAGAAAAGTCACTCCATCTCTAAATCAGCACATTCAATCAAATAGCTGTCAAAATGATGGCAATGTGCACACACACGTGCACACGCACACATACCAAAACACTGCAATCAGCGAACACACCAAGCATCCCTGCCTGTCGTCTAAATAAACAGAGTCTGTCTAGGCGTATGTGCCGCATTGAGCTGATACTATAATTAGCTGCCTAATCATAATCATTGTTACATTTCTCTCGTTCACTTCCTGTGCAGGGGGAAATCTCAGTCCAATTTACGTCATTAAAGTAATTGCCCAACACTTGCTAATGCACCAGTTAATGCCAACTTATGCCAATCTAGCCTCCCTGCTAGCTCTCATTTGCCATGATTAGCCACTGATGCTAACTGAGCAAAACTGTGGGAGACACATCAATAGTTGCATGCTGGGTCATACACTAAAAATATGCTGTAATACACAAGCATACATGTGAAACCTAGGATATTTTGGTGTGAGAGCCATGCCAAGCGTTAAAACAGTTTTAGACTGGTTGATATCTGTCAAGTGGATCCTGTCTCAGGAGTGATCCTGTCTCAGTCATCACTGATAGTATGTATATTAATTATTATTGATGTGGGAGAAGACATTGATTTATACTTACTTATTTATCTTTAAAAGAGTACTCAACTAATTTAGCATTGCACTCCTTTAACATTGTCAGACTCACAATGCACAGTAAAAAAAGGATGAGAATCAATGCAGCAGACCCAGAGATCTTTTCTTTTTTATTCTTCCTTATATAAACCGGCAGCCTACATTACCCACAATGCAACATGACTGCCAAAAATTTACTGTACTGTACTGTACAACTATAAATTTATGATATTTTGTGCAGCTCCCTCTGGAGCCACAAAAGGCTTTATACAACTTTTTTTCACACATGCAGTAGTACTCCACAAGACCTGTAAAAAGACTTTGATGGGTAAAATTGCTGGAGCTCCTCTTTAAAGCTACATGCTTTCCAACATTAATAACATTTTAACTTGACCATTGTTGGTAGAAGATGTCAGGTGGTAATCTGTCACTGGCAAACATGTCACTTTAACAAGACCAATGAACAAGCAAGGTGTCAATAATGGAAGCCAAGCATTAACACCACTTTTGGTTTTTGTTAGCTTGCTGGACATGTCGTTAATCACATGGTGTCACTGAAAAGTGAAATTGTTTACCAGTTATTCATCATGTGTTGAACTGAAATGCTATACCTCATAACTCTAATCTCGGGTATCGTGGACCTCTCCTCAGTTTACCACTGACATTTATACTTTGCCGGCCATTTTAGGGCAAGTTTACAGTGGTAAACTTCAAAATGTTGAACTTAAGTCAACTCAGTGAGCCTGAATACATGATTAGCTGTGGTTTCTGTGAGGCTACACAGTCTCATTTGGAGAGGAGGCACAGGTTTAGCCCGGCCTTCAGGTCTTCTGAAGGACCCGCAGCCCCAGCCCCTGAACTGGAGAGCAACATCCAACTGCAGACTTCTGAAAGGAAAAAAAACCAAGGAGAGCAGGCTGAGAGGGACGTGTGTAACAACTGGTACAGCAAAACAGCACTGGGCCATTACAAATTCTGAAAAACAACTGCATATTGATACAATTTCAAGGTAACCAACTATGACAAGATTGAAAATTTACCAGAGTGCTCTGGTTATTGCTCCTAAATACTGAGTCATGCGCTCTTTATGGAGCTGTAAAGCACAAAGGTAGACTTACATATGTCACGCAGATTTATTGCAGTAGACTTAATTACAAATCTGTATATTCCTAAAATACTCATGGGTGTCACACCTAGTGCACACAGCGACACACACACACACACACACACACACACACACACACTTTTACTGTGACAGACATTAAGCAATTGTAGAGGGTGTAACCATACATATTTCTGAAACATGCATCCATTTGAAAATGAGCAGAGAATGAATATGATCTTTGGACTTCTCTTGCAGCCTCGTTCTGTAGCATTTGCATTACCACAGCACTTAATGGAATAAATTGTAAATTGTATACTGACATTAAATAGAAAAAATTTGATTAATTTCGTTATTTTGTATGTTATTTTCATATTTATTTTGTCATCATTTTGTAATTATGGATATAGCAACTCCCACTGGTCAGTGATAGTTTCATTGTGTTTGTTCTTTAAACTGAAAGCTGTCCCACACCACACTAGCTTATAAGATACCACTCGTTCAAACTATGTCCTTCGTGTTTGAGTCTCTTTTCCCCGATATATACTACTAGAGACAACTGAATTTATAACTCTTTTACACATAGACACAGTGTTGGGTTAATAGGAGAGCATGGGCGTTCTCTGGGGTGGTATCTGTCTCTGTGTGTCTCTCTGTTTAGAGAAAGCCAGAAAAGGGAGAGTGAACAAACGACAGAGAGAGCTGATAATGATATCTTGCGCAGGTCAGGGGAGAGAGTGGGAGGGAGACCCTAACCCTGAATGTCTATTTGGAGGAACAAGTGCTCTGCTTGCGGTCAATTAACCTTGAGGGCTATTACTGTGTGTGGTCAGTCCAGGCACACACACATACACACACACACACACACACACACACACAGGACCCCTGGAACTAGGAAGAGAGTAATTTACTGAAGACAAGCCTAACCCCTTCGCCCTCAGGCTGTCATTCTGTTTAAGAGCAGCTGACAGGGAAACACAAATGTACACACAGTCAACCATTCTGTCTTTCTCGCCTCTTCCGTTGCCTTTCTCTCTTGCAAACCTTGAAGACACACACAAACACGAAACTTAGCTTTCACTTTCATGAAGTTGAGCTGACCTGACCCTTGCTAAAATATTACAATACCACATAATACTGTAAAGTAAGAGACAGCAACATTAGGTCTATCGTAACACTAGAGGGAGGAACCCAAAGATGTCCATATTTTACATCCTTATGACACATTCACACCATGTTGCAATGAATGTAAAAAGCATCAAAATGTCCCGAGTGTTACTGCATTATTCCAAGATGGCTGACACACTCAAAGTCCCTCCCTAGAGCCACCCACTATTGTGACTAAGAGTTAGGTGTGGTGATTCAGTACAGACACTGTTCTGTTTCAGTAAGTTGTCATTTATTGAGCAATTCCAAGCTATTAATGGAAATCGAGAGGCCTATATTTTGCACCATGAATAGATTCTCTTCATTTGTATCTTTCTCTCCCTTTGTGTATCAGCTGTTGCTCTACATTGCTTAATTGGATTTAGCCCTCTTTATTTAGCCACAGAAATAAAAGTGAGTTTTCTGACTATACAGAAGTGATACAGGAAGAGAGAGCAAGAGACGGCGGTAGAGGCATAAATGTAAGGAGAGCACTAGAGAGAGATGTCCAGTATTAATTTTCCTGTCATAACCCAGTGTCTCCCCTCGCTGACCTCTGGAACAGTGGCTCTCATAAAGGCTGCATATATTTACAGTATGTGAGCAGGGCCTTTTAAATGCCAGCACTCCAGACTTCCTGATTTATGAGTTGGGGTTTTAACCCTCACTTGCGTGTGTATGCATAGGTGTGTGTGTGTGTGTGTGTGTCTGTAACTCTGTGTTTGTCTCCGTATCTGTAAGTCTATAACTATTCTAAATGCATTTGTATGTGTGTGCGTGTGTGTCCGCTGTGACCTTGAATGGGCAGCATATCATTGTTAAGCACGGGTGGCCTGCGTTCACCTTTGCTGTAATCTACAGCTTTACTCTGCGTGTGACTAGGCACAGAGGACTGGGCAGAAAATTGTGTGTGTGTGTGTGTGTTTGTGCGTGGGCAGTGTGGTGGACAGACTGAGGGAATAAAAAGTGTATTTATCAGATTTATTGTGTGGTACTCACTGTGTAGAAGCGAGTTCACTCATACCCTCCCCATAATAAAATTGCAGACATCATAAACTAGAATTTGTAATGTTCTATAAGATCCATAAATTTAACGCCCAGTTCTTATAGTCAAAATATGAACACACCTCCTCAAATGATGTTGATGATGTTGCCACATCTGATGCCAACACTCGTGAGATATTACAGTATGACAAACCTAAGTGTCTGGCATTGATGTGGTCTAGTGTTGCTATAGTTTGTCAATGTGTGTACAGGCAGCAGATGCTGTCTCCATAATGATCCAAGTCTAGCTCTAATGAGCAGCACACCCTAATTGATTACAATCAGCACCAATGAAACAAATCAACCCACCACAACCTCAGCTCCAGCCCCCTTTCCTCCCTCTGGCTGCTTTGAATCCCCTCCAAGTAAACAAAAAGTAGAAAAGAGAGGCAGGAGCAGTGAGCAGGTGGAGACAAAGGGGAGAAAAAGGTGCACAGATGGACGGAGAATGAGGGGAAAAAGCTAATGAGAAAAGGATCCTCACTTGGGGAACACACGGGGTAGGATGAAGAGCAACAGGAACAATATTTCAAGCTTGGATTGACTTCACTTTCATTTTGGCAACCACGTCCATAAAGTGGAAGAGAAGAAACTGAAAGAGAAATGAAGATGACAGGTTGAGACAATAGAGGAGTTCAAAAGAGGAAGGCGAGACAGATAGAGTGATCCAGTGTCTGAGAAAGGTGCATACACATACAAAAACTGTTTTCAGAAATATAGAGGCATGATATAAAAAGAAAAGAGAAAAAAAATGCACAAGACAGATGACAAGAGAGTGGAAAGGGACTATAACAAGGCTTTGGTGTTCAACTATTGTCCCACAACATTAAACTCTGATATGGCTGCAGTGAAAATGGAGAAAAATAACACTGAAGCTTACGCCTTCACCCTCCTCTATCTTTCTTCTTTGATCACCCCCTCCTCCTCTCTTTGATTCATTATTTTTCTTTTACTTTTCCATGTCAGCGCGCTGCATTTGCTGACATGTGGTTCTTTGAAAGACACTCTTCCCAGCATCCCGGAGAAAATACATTACGAATGTGTGCGTGTGATCATTTTACCCTCAGTGGAAAACGCATGGCTGCAGCTGATTTAACTAAATGAAGACAATGACGGCAGGCACACGTGTGCCCCCACGCATCCACACGCACAAACACATTTGATTTGTGACATTCTTTGTGGCGTTTCATTAAAGCGAGCGTCGTTGGCCTAGCATTTTATTAGCTTACTTACTCATCATGTTCATGTCAATCTCAGTCTGCATTTTTTTCTCTCCGAACCTCTTCTCCGACATGCCTACAGAGGCTCGATAGCTGTGTAGTAAATTTTCTAAAGGAAGTGTTGGATCCTGTAATCACAATAGAATTTAACCTGGCATATTATTTTGACTCATTTGAATCATTTGGCTTTTACTCTAACAAATCTGACTCAGGTAATCACATCTATGTGTTTTCAATTGGCTTAATGTGGTTTGTCGTAAAGATGTGTAGTCGCTTGTGAACTGATTGTAGATCTAGTTTTCCTGTCTAAAAAAATTAATTTCTTACCACAGATGTTGTCATATTCTGCATTGTTTGTCTTCCAATTTTGGCAGCTATTGCTTTCGCTTATCATGCCTGGGTTGTCCTTAATGTGGCTGCGCTTCCTACCTGGATCCCCAGCAGACTCCAGAAAGAGTCTGGGAAGAGACTTTGATGTAGTTGACAACTCAGTAATGAGGATGTTTATATTTGTCTGATCTGAGACCCCATTATAAAATGAGGAAATTTTGGGTCATGTTTGTTGATACCATTCAACTATGCTACTACTTTTGATTAATGGACATGATGCTGCCAGCATCCAACATTCATAAAGTTCCTGCTAAGAGAGTAGAAAATTATCTATACCTAATCCCCTCTTGATGGAGCTCACTTTAAGGGAGTTTTAGGATGACTCCCCATCTCGTCTAATCATCACTTTCTCTCCTTTATGGCATTCCCTCTTCTCCCCAGGTCTTTATCTGTCTGGGTTTTCTAAGTCTCACACATAACAAATCAGATTTATGACAGTCTCGCTCTCTTTGCTCACTCTCTTTCCACTGCACAGTTTGCTCTGTCATGTTTTCTTTTTCCATCTTGTTGTATTAACAGGAGATGAGTAAAGGACTAAACAAGCCCCCCTACACACATACTGTACACACGAATCCTGTTCTAGGGTAAAGTTGTGATGTTGACGTGCTGCTTAGTGCTTTGTGTCACGTAGTCAGGCACTGGCTTTAAGTCTCCCATTTCTGTCCCATATCCTATCTTGTGCATTGCCGTTGCTCTACTCTGCCAGCAGAATCATAATGCATGCTGTCAGCCACTGTCAGTAAACAGGTCTGACTATGTGACACATTCGCTGGCATGCATACAAATAATAATAATGCACACACTTACATATATATTCATACACACACAAAGGCACACATGCAGCTTGATAGCAATGTTCACACATTTCAGTCTGTCCTGCCAGTATCAAAATTTTGCCTGTCTGTTAATCATCAGTTTAGCCAGTTTTGTGTTGTGTGAGCATATGTCTCTTGGTGTGTATATATCTGTGTCTTTCACCCCATTTTTCATTGATCTTACTAATTATAGTACATTTAGTTTAGTTTACATGCACAAATTTCACACTGGATTATTCAAGAATGTGTAGAAATGTATTGTTTCTGCCCTCACTTCTTTTAAATTACAAATCTTCATAACACGACGGTCAAACACAATATTCTATATTTTCTCTCTGAAACACTTGAAACACATCCAGTAAGGGACATCTGTGGTGGATAAAATAAGCAGTTGAAATAAATCACTGTGAGTCATGCGGCAAAGTAACAAGAAAACAAGCAGGGGAGGAAAAGGAGAGAAATTATATTGCTGTCTGTTTACTGTAAATGGACAGGCAGCATTGTATTATTTTTTTTTATCCAGTGTTGTCCACTCCAGTGTTGCAACTCAGTTTGTGTTGAAGATGTTGAGTCAGTGCAGATGTTTAGAGAGACTCGGGTATTATCATGTGTTTAAAACACTGCACTTTATCACTGCTGGTACACTAACCCTTCCATGGCCAAACTTACTGAAACTGTACACAAATGCGTGCATATGATTTTCAACACAGAAAAAGTCACATAAGCAGACACTCACAGAATATCCAAATGTATAAAAAAACTCACAAATCTCCCCTAAATGACTGAGCCAATTTAAGAGACACTCTACCTTACTTTTATTCCTAAAAACTGCCCAAAAAATCACTTTTTTACTGTATTAATGGCAGCTAGCTGAGGGCCTTAACCTCACTTCAGCAGTTTAGGGTCAAGTGGCTCATAGACACAACAACACAACAGCAGTGCTTGTGGAGAGAGAAAACCACTTCACTTATTGAGATCTATCACCTTGATTTTCCCAGTTTACCTAGATATACACAGTAGGCAATTTAAGGGGGGGATGAAGGGGGATGCCATCCCTCTTGTTAGCAAAATGACCAACATGCATCCCCCTTGAGAGAGCAGGGGCAGAGGGGTTGTTTAGTTGAATATGTTAGTCTAGTCTGCCTGACTCATTGATCCTTTATCTGACAGAGGCTTGTGCAAGTTCGAATCTATGCCCCCGACCATGGCTCTGAAATTTCAGTAGCCTAACTGTGCTGTCTGTGGTGCTGAAGTAGCAGATGGATTTGCAATTGCACCTTTTTCTCTCAGTCCCGTCCTCCTGTCAGTTTTGTCTTGGATCTAAACTATATACTATAAATATTCAATTCTATATTATATTGTACTCTATAGAGTAGTGTCAAAGTGACAAGTAGCAATGTGTAACAAAATATTTTAGGAGAGACATGACTATGGTTAAGGCGTCCTGAAACAGTGTCCTTTGGGAGGTGTACATAGGTGTGTGTGTGTTGGCTGGTGGTGTGGGGGCAGGGGGGGCTCCCATTGGGCCCCCCTGTTAAAAATTAACAAATCACCAACTGGATATACAAGTATGAGGCCGTATGTAGTTCAACAAGTTAGGTTAGGTTTACACAGAAGCATTTTTGTCTTTGCTATTTCTTATTGGCTTTTGAGATGCTTCTATATCGCTCAGCTTCAGAGAGCATACTGTACGTTACTTGTGTTGTGGTCTTTTAAGTGTGCAGCTTTTCCATTATTACATTTTATATTGTATCTTTTTTCTGCTTTGGTTTAAAGCCTTTTGTATAAAAGCAGAAAGCAGTAGACACAGCCACAGTAATTGAGAATACATGCAGGAGGGTTTCAAGGTTTACTTTATTGTGTTTGTGCCCTTTGCATTATCCCTTAGGAGGTCCCTCTCCATATGTCATTATGCTACAGACAGGATACGTTCCAAATTAATTTCTGACACTTTGTACCATACCAGAGAGCTTTGGAGAGAGAGGAGTTGTTCATGACAGAGCAACGGGCTTGCAAAGAGTCTATGTATGGATAAAAGCAGGAGTAAGCACTGGGCTGTTTGATCCCTGACTAGCGCTCACATAGATGTAAGTTAAATTGGGCATAGAATAGAGGCAGATCATTATCCTAATCACTAAAAGCTATGGGGTTATAGTTGTACAAGAGAAGTATGCTCCAAAACATCTCTCACTAATTCCAAGGCAAAACAAAAAAAGAGTCACACGCTCTCAAGCAACTGTGCAAACACGCACACACAATATAACACTGAGCAGAAACTGCTTATCATCTTAGAATAACCCAAAGGACATGAGAAGAAACATGACTACCAATTAGGTCTTTATCTCTCTTGTCTTTCGCTCGTCCTTGTTTCTCATGTTTTCCTTTTGCTCTTTTTTTTCGCCTCCTTTTTGCTCATAATACGATGTTCCATAACACGAGAATAACTCCTCAACCCCCGGCTATCTTAGATGGTACTAATCTGTGTTCTCAAATGAAAACAATACCTCTGACATGAACAGCAAATGATAGAGAAGAACCAGCTGCACAATATATAAAGTATGTGTTTCACTGCTTCTAAGACCTGGAAATCTTGTCACATTTTAGGCCATATGTTTGTGAATCTGTGGCTTTGTTCACATAATATAATTATAGATTTTAGATTGGTTTCTAACAATGCAAGAAAACGTAGGAGTGTTGATATGGCCAAATATGCTTCAATGGGCAGATGGTGTTGTAGTTCTAGTTGAGGGCTTTATAGTCTCTTTTTTTCTCCATGTTGCCTGTTGGTAAGGCTGCAGACCGCTGCTCCCCCTGGGCAAAGAATTGGGGGATTATTTCTACTAAACCGACCCCCTAACTGCCCAAGCTGCTTTTACCAGTACTAAAATGACTTTGCTCAGTGTCCTTATCAGTGCTATAGACAGGCCTCCTTATCAGCAGAGCATGTCCTACATGCCAACAGGCAAGTTTTATTTCCCATCATATTGCCATCAGCATAGCTATGCAAATATAATACAGGAGGGCTAGTTTGAGTTATAGATTAATGCGTTTGAGGGCTTACCAGATGCCAAAACACCGCACAGTGGTTTATGAGACAGGATTTTACAACTCTCATAAGAGAACCCCCAACAGTCATTTTATCTCTGCATTGCGATGATAGCCAGCTTAACAAAAGAAATATGCTGTTCTTGATTGGCACATTTCCGAAATGATGTTACATTGCGTTGTTGACCATGGTTAAAACGTTTTTTGGCTCGGTGATGCTGCGTTTTTTTTGCTGTAGGCATTGGCGTCCGCACCCCCAATGTGCCAACACAGTGGTCTCGTTGAAATGTATGATGCGTTTTTAAACACAGTTTGAACACAATGGTTTGCAAGATCATAAGGATGCCATTAAATACCAAATAATGTCATTAAAGTGATAAGTGGCTAATGTGTGCGAAATGGCCACAACATGTAAGATATGATAAGACAATCCTTTATTGATCTCAGAGGGGAAATTCAGGTGTTACAGCGGCACAAGGACAGAAATAAGTTCAGGTAAATACAGAAACTTTAAAAAAAAAAGATAAATAAATAATTAAAGTATATACTGTATATAATAAAAATAAGAAATGAATAAAATAAAAACTATACAGGAGTGACAAAACTCAAAATACAGGCAGTTTGAATGCTCATCACAACTGCCACTACACATCAAACTACAGCACACAAGTCTCATACTAATGCAGTGCTAATCTCCATAACAATATTATCATATATTCCATGGCAGCTACTGAATGAGGAAAGTGACAATTTGTGCATGCTGATTTGGGTTAAAATCTCTCTTCTATCCAAAGCTGGGTCAAAGTGAGATTGATGATTTGTAACAGACAGGTGGTTTATATTGCTTGACAGTGCAGGTGATGTTCAGGTTCCATCTCTCTGTCTGTCATAGATTCATTCATTAAGTTGAACAGACTTAAAAGTGAGTTTAGATAAAGCAAACAGACATATTCTTACAATTATTTTGTTACTGCTTTTCTTTTGGCTTTCCTCTCTCCTTTTTCCTCTTTTTCACTGCCTTATGCTGTGTAGATTTTAAATGGATTTTTTTTCCAGACAACATTCAACATGTCATATACTATATCTTATGTCAGGTGCTCATAAGCGAAGTGTGTGCCTGCATTCATCCCGCTGTCTGCCTGTGTGCATGTACGCGTTTATGTGTGTGCCTGTGCGCCCGCGTCTGGAGAGGCATCTAAGAGCTCTTCACCTCTGCGAACACTCTCCATGTGTCAAAATCAAGGATGTGAGTTGTTTCCCCTGATATCCCTGATGAGTTTGGCTCCATCATGAGGCTATCACACTGGAGAGCTTTGTAGAGAGGGGTCATTAGCACTGGCTAACAAACATATGCATATGCCTCCTCTCACATATCCAGTGCCATCGAATTTACATGCCATAATGAGATTCTTCATAATATGACATAGCAAGATTATTTTCCTGATGTATGAGGGAGCATGGCTGGGTTTTAGTTTCAAGGACTTTGTTTTCATTGCTTTTCTTTTGCCAGGGGTATCTCATTTCAGCAACTTTAATGGGGATATTGTATCGCTGCTGTGTCGGGATGTGAATCTGCATTATGTGGTAAAGTGGACTTCCTGTTGAGTAGCTTAAAAACAGAAACTTTAAGCCATGAACCACATTAAAATACTTCTATATATTCATTAGTCCTATGTCAAACCTTTCAGTCTTCATCTCCGAACTTTCCTTTCAGCAGTCTGCATATCTTTTTACACTATTTCTTTTCAACATCAATATATTTCTCACATATTGAATTTTGAATGAATGGCTCAATCTCTCCTTTTAGTGTTCACAAGTGTATGAGTGCTGAAAAGATGTTTGCAAGTAGAAACACTGACGGGAATGAAAGAAGTTGGAGTAAAATAAATAAAAGATGGATCAGAAAGCCTGGCCAATCTCATAGAATATTCCAACTTTCAACTTTATTCAGATCAAACTATTCTGTATTTACCCAGATTACTGCATATCCAAAAAGTCTAGTTAATCAGTTTAGTGCAACAGAAACCTTCTCTGACAAGTTTAATTCCTTTTGTACATAGATCAAAGGGATTTGAGTGCTGCAAAAAAAACGGACTAAAGCTATAGCAGGTGAGAAGTAAAGAGCTCTAGAATGAAAAGAAAACAGATGGGGCAAGAAAGAAGGTGATAAAAAGCTTGACTAAATGTAAAAATCACAATCATCGTGACTTTGAAAATGTGCATCTCTCTCTTTTTTTCTGCCTCTCTCGTCACTGCTTTCCTTCCTTTCCTGTCATTCAGAGAGGTGTAGAGTCCCAATAGATGCCATCGCTTCATCGCCTTAGGCCAGATGATATTCTGTGCCAATCATGGAAAACACACACTGATGCGCACACACAAACACAGGTCCCTTCCCCATACCCCCCACATGCACACACTGATGAAATTACCCATTTCTTACACCTGGCGGCACTTTGATCTTTTACTTGTTCGGAGGGTACAAAGGTTTTTTAATAAAGTAGTGCATCTTAAAGCTCTCCTTTCAGTCCTGACAATACATCTCTCAAGCTGGTCGTAGTAACCTGCCTGCCCATCCTCTCTCGCTTCACGGGCACCTATCACCACAGCTGAGCGACACCAGCAGGCAATTACTGCCAGGTGAGAATGTGACACTTTTCACAAATCACTTAGCCGAGAGATTGCTTTCCTATATCCAGCCTGAGATTGTGTCTGGAGAAAACACACCACTGCACGAACGCACAAAACAAAAGCTCCGGCTTGTTGTCACACTTTTTGAACTACGTGTGTTCCCACATACATACATACAAACACAGGGACACTGAGCAAGGTATACAGTCATAAATACATGCAGCACTGCATGGGTGGGCGCACCGGGCTGAAAGGCCTTGGTTGTCTTTTCACTGCATATGCACACATCATCCTTGTTGTACTGCAGGTTCTTGAAGCACTGAAATCCTGGCATTGCAATTCAGTTGATGCCTTCTTGGCATATCCAGCAGTTTAAGTGTTTCTGTTTTTATATAAATTTGAGAGGACATTTTGAGTCAGAGTCACGGCCTGAACGAATGACATGGTAACATTTTATATACAGAATAATTGACCGCATTTAAAATTTAAAATGCATGAACAGTTTTGGATACTGTTCATTTGACACCTCATGCTTCGCATCAAAGGCTCGCCAAAAAATGCTACTCAATGCTGTGTCATTTGTTTAT
Organism: Oplegnathus fasciatus; assembly: GCA_003416845.1. Taxonomy (NCBI): domain Eukaryota; kingdom Metazoa; phylum Chordata; class Actinopteri; order Centrarchiformes; family Oplegnathidae; genus Oplegnathus; species Oplegnathus fasciatus. The sequence continues at coordinate 915,286 of NTHP01000152.1, forward strand.
TTTTTAAGGAAAATAGCTAAGTGTTGCTGTAAGGTTGAAGGTTGAAGCTTCATTCAGAACACAGCAGATACCTCTGGGCATTCTTTTGATCTTTTCAGAAAAACTTAGCTTTAAAATGGTGGGATCCTCCAGCCAGCCTCGGGCAGCCCTGATTAAACCGACCCAGATGCCCAATGAAGGATTCCCACTGTTTGGGATGATTCAGCAATCCACAAGTGAAAAACTCTAAGTTTTGCGTGTGTATTTATTTGCACAGTGATAAAACAGAGAAATGAAGTGATTAAAAGTAATGATATAACAAACAAGAGAAATTAAGACTCCACATTTGTGCAGATAAAATGAAAAGAAACCGATGAGGCTAATAAGGACATTTCAAAAACAATTTTCACCATCCCTCTCAATTCAACACATGGCACTACCTGGTTCATAGTCTTAATTTAACACTGACTCAAACAAAGAAGTAATTTGCCTGCAGGACTTTCTCTTACACAGACTGCTAATTGATCTCATTCACCTTATCTTACCACTCTCTATTATTTATTACATTCTGTAATTTTGTTTTATTCAAATCACACAATAAAACAACAGGCACGACCAGTCAGTGAACACTTTTAGAAAGAGGTGGCTTTCTTTCTTTTTTTTCATTCTTGCTGTGATATGTGTTTTTGTTTTTATCCCTTCATCTCCAGCCCTATCAACCTCTCCTTAGCCACAACCCATCTCGCCCACTTCCCGCCCTCTGCTTGTCTCTCAACTCATGTCTCTCATCTGAGGGCTGTTTTCATCCCCACCCCTCCACGTCCAGTCCAACATCCCCTGAGGGCCCCTCGCTGAATTCGGGTAGAGATTGAAAGCAGGAGCTATGGGGAACTGACGTTCCCTTTCAATATTTAATATTTTAACATTTAATCCAAAGCACCACCATGTGTTCCCTCTTTTTCTGTTTCTCTCTCTATCTGTTCAAGCTCAGTACAGAATCTAGCCACTCATGCTAGCATGCTCTTGCTGAATCTCTATTTTCCCAAATGACAGGACAATGCTCTCTTTCTTTCTTGCTCTTTCCATGCAGCATACAGTTCCTATGCCAACCACTAACAATGTATTTTTACCAAAGACTGTAAAAATGTGGATGTAATTGACTTGAACTGGCACATTTTGAAGCTGAAAAAGAGAATTTTACTAAGAACCTTTTAAATCTGCCTTTTGTGAAACCACAGGTAGGTGAACTCTTTGATAGCAATGGGAAATACATTATTTTTTTCACATACCATGTTATAGCTGTAGCTTGCAGCACATGCTGTCCCCATCAAACGTTATAAATAAATCTCAAACTCATGATCTTCTCTTTAAATTAGCACAAAAGACATCTATAGAAAAAGAAAATGGTTTTCTTGGACTGGCATATAAATTCACTGAGAATATTGTCCCACAGTGATGCATGTTAAGACATGCTCTTATGAGTGTGTAAAATATTTGGGTGGAAATTAACACAGGATGAAGAAGTCATCCTGACTGAAAGTTATTGTGGTTCCCAACCTTTTCTGTCTGACGTACTCGCACAGCCACTTACGGATGAACTCAAACACCCCTTCACTGACATCATGTGTTCTTTAAACTGGATGTTGTTTAACACTGTTATTACATAAAAATGCTTGTTAAAATGTTAGAATATTTTTTCATGCAATTGAACTCTCTGTGTTTAGGTCGGTTTGGTCAAGTTTGCATTCATGCTTTGAATTCCACAAGAAGACCCTGCAGTACAAGTACCCCTGCTTGTGAATCACTGGTGTAATTGATAGCTGCATTTTACTGCATTTGTATTTCTTTATGGACATTTGGTCTCAGGTTCAGCATAGGGGACTAGGCAGGCTTTATAAGTGTAATGAAACCAGTAGAGGGCAACAGACTGTATGCTCCAGGTGTAATCACACATCCTGCCCTCTCTATCTTGTCATTATTGACTGTAAATCAGCAAACATGACTTGAAGTTATTGAAAGAGTAAATACAGTTCCAGCTATTTTCTTATCTGGTTGTAATTTATATTTCAATTATTAGTGCTCTCTGTTTTATTACCAATCAAGGTCCCGTATTACCAGAGTTAAATATGTTATTGAAATAAAAAAGTGCAGCATTGATGAATGATGAAAGCAAGAAGCATTACTAAGTGCAAATAATATATATTTTTTAAGATAATCACCTTTGAGGAGAATAGTGGGTTGTTTGGATGGTTGGGAGAGAGGGATTACAGTTCATTACCAATACCACCCACTCTCTAGCACGCTTGCTGGCATTTAATAAAGGAAGACCTGAAGACAGAGAAGATAATTCATATAAGTGGGGAGAAGAATTATATGAAGGAGGAAAATAAGAAAACGTCGAAAGAAGAGGGCCAGAAGACACTCTTGACTTTAAGTTGAGAGCAGAGCGCCACCCTCAGATTGCTTTGCACTGATCTTTTTGGGGTCTTGTACTTGATTAAATTCAGTTGATGCTAAAAAAAAATGGCACAAGTGAAAGAAACAAATTTGCATGGTTTTTTCCTCAGGGCCAAACAGTTCTAGTTAAGGTTTTCTCATTATTCACGGAATTCAGTTCACAACCAAAAAAAGTGATTCTTGTCATGAGTCTTGTTTGAATCATTACAGTCTTAGAAGTGAGAGAGGAGTGAAGGTCTACTTAGTGAGAAAGCTAATTTTCTGCTCCCTGGTATTGTCATGCATGTACAGTGCCTAATCTGCATAAGGAGAGCTACAAGCAAGAATGAAAATGAAAGGATGAGAGGGTACATGCTTCTTTTCTATTCTGATTTGAAATTCGTTCTGTTTGGCGGCGGTGTCTAGAACAGGGTGCCGGTTCTTAACAACTAAGAAAGAAGAGGGTATGACAGCTTCTACATTTTTATTATTGAGTTTCTCTACCATCTAAGTGCTTTTCGTAGGTGACTGGAGCAGATCTCGTAAAGACTGGGACAACATCGGGTCAGACAGGCCACACATTGATTGTAGGTGTTATACAGATACATCCTTCATTAGGGTCTTGAAAATTTCACATGTATTGAAACGCATGTGACGACAGGGTAAACAGTCAAACTCCACAGAGGTGGGACCTGAACGTGTTTTCCTTCTGTTGTGTTACTGTGCACCACTACCTGCCATTACACCTGTTACACTGATAGTAGTAGGAGATTCAATAAGAGATTTGGTTATTCATATCATATTTTCATGCTAACTATATTATGAAATTAAATTATATAATCATCTTTTGAACTCAGCTAACAATTTGCTTGTTTACTCTCATGTTGCTGTTGCTTCTCCAAATGTAATATCCATCACTTGCATTGCATCTTTGGGAATGGGTGAATGAACTGAAGTGAATGAGTCTGATTGAATACACTGATATCACCTTTACTTCCTACTATAAATCCACACCTTTAATAGTTAAACAAATGGACACAACTATTACATCTAAAACACATCAACATGTTTAATGTCATGCAGGAAGTTTCAAATAAAATCTCTGTCCAAGGTCACTCTCCTCTGGTGTTCTCTACATATCTATCCCCTAGCTCCTTAGCCAGGCAGGCTCTTGCTGTTCCTGTGTGTTTGTTCATTAATCTCCCAGTACGCTGACGGTTAACTGTCTGCCTGAGATCCTAATGCACAATCTCTGTGTGGGACTGGGACTGACACAACCTGTTAGGATACCTTTTAATCGCTGCATTAAAAGTTTCTGCTGGAGCCACATGAACATCCTAAAACAAACGGAAAGGCATTTCTTAAACCTTTAGCATCAAACGCCTGATTTTCACAGTTTTATATGTTTAACTTTCCGCATTAATCACAGACACTATCCTGGTGGTTTGTGCGGTGAGTATTAAGGTGTTAAGCTCAGAGAACATCTTATTTGACAGCAGGCCAATGGAATAAATAGCAACACCAAAAGGGGTACTGATTGCGAGTACATTGAGCAAAGTGCATAGTACATTTCTAGCACTTGCCAATGTAATGGTTTAAATGTTATTTATTTCTGACGTGTTTGATGATTACCTCCATGAGCCTGATAAATTTATCTGCACTAGTGTGGGCATCCTTGTGTGTATGTGTGCGCGCGTGTGACTCAGCGGGAAGTGGAGGTTATTTCGATGGAGCGGTGTTCATTTTTTCCCATAACACCCTTCAGCAGCTACAGCCCATATTGACTTCCCAGACTCATCTATTCTCATTTATGAAATGATGTCAAAACTCCATGGCAACCACTCTACCAGTAGCCCTGGGCTTGCTAACCAGAAAGAGGCAGGAAACAGGAGTACCATATGCACACACACACACGCACACAACCATTAAACTGTAACACTGATGGTGTACGACCAGTGTGTCAAAATCCGTTTTCTTTACATGAGGGATTAGTGTTGAAACAATAAGGAAGAGGAGAACAGAATATGACAAATATCACATAGCAACAGTTCTATGGTACATACTGTATTCATCTTTCCAAATACTTGCCACAGCTGATTAGATTTGCGCCTGAGTTATATATTGTGTGACACCACACAGCCCCTTGTCTGCACCTTTCGGGGAGAAAAGTGATTTATACTGAAAATTGTTTCAGCGTTATCAGATTGCCAAAACTAAATTGGTGTTCTTTAGCTCTTAGTTGAAGACATTATTCGACTATGTCAACCAAGATACAACAAGTTTTCTAAGAAATCTTGCCACATGTACCATGATATTGAATTGTGTAGCTGAGTTGCATTTGTTGCTAGTATTTTTTTTAGTACATTTCTGAAGGAATGTAGTATATTAAACGTTTTCCATTAGTGCTGCTTAAGTCCAGTGTCTTCAAAACTTAATCTGCATTATCATGTTTGTTTTCACATAAGAAAAGCCAAGGGTTTATTTCAACACCGTCCCCTCTCACATTTATTTTAAGCCTGCTATGCTCCATGTGTGTCAAAGAAGTCAACACATAACACAATTAACAAGTAAAAGCTGGAAAACATCTGAGCACATTGCCCCCTGATAGCACAACTATTTATTTTCTCTCCATATCTGACAGCCTTTGAAGGCCTGTAAATATTCCCCATTACATTCCTGTTATAATTAATGAAACATCGTAATTAAGGGGTGTAAACACCAAGACATGGTTTGATATGGAAACAAGGAAATCATATTTGCATTTATGTGCAATTATTTTTCCTCTTTCACTATGGTTTCTTCTCCATAACACAGCCCAGTGTTTTGTGTGTGTTTTTTTCCCGAGAAAATACGAAAAATATGATGTGGAGAAAAAAATATTAATATGTTAAAAACCTTATTACAGTAATCAGCAAGGCGGAGTTGGGGACAATTTCCCCAACGAATGATTTGCATAATTCAATTTCTAGTACACTATCAAAACCCAGTATGCGTTTAATGCCTTATCAAAAATAGTAATATTTCTACGTTACTGAAATAAAATTATATTTTACCCCCCTTTGCCCTTTCTGCTGTTTCCACAGTGTTTGTTAGAGAAACATTTCCTACAGTGCTGCTACTGATAATTCCCAGTTAAAATGGACTATTTCAACTCAGCTAATTAATATATTTTTCTCTCACTCTTGCTCAAGTTATTAATTGTCCCTTTTGAAAAATCGCTGTCATTAAGTAGTAATCCAGTCTATTTCTCCGAGTCCACTGTCAAAACAAGAAAAGCAATGCTTCATATCCAACCTTCATCCCAAAGCTTGATCGAGATTAAATCACCTGGAAGGCTACCTGGAAGGCTACAGAATTAAACTGATCATGCATTCCTTTTCTTCTCTTTATTTTCTTTGTCTTTCAGACCACAACCATTGCTGAAAAAAGCATAGACTTATTTTACTGTCATTTGGGCATCAGAGATTTTGAAGCTAATCATTTAATTTACAGAACAATTTTTGGTTGTCAACCTTCAGTTTGTAAGACTGTTTGCCCTGCCAGAACAGAAAAACTGGAACGTTACATTACAACAGGGAGAAGGGCAAGCAAGGTCCAAAAATGTGTGTTACTGTTGAACTACATCTGTGTTAACTCCAAACGTATGATCTGAAAACTAAATAAGTAAAAAGAAAAGTCATCCAAAACAGTTAAAACTGAATAGAATATGAGAAAATGTCAAAGAAAGAAAATTGATTTGCTCCGCATGACAGCGTTGCTTTTTGATTTTAGTTTGTGACTTTCAGTTTTCTTTTTTGAGTTTGGCTTTTGTGTTCAGTGGACAAACCATCTAGGTGCTGGGATTTGGAATCTCAGTATGTCAGTAATCAGCTGATAAGGCAAACAACACCAGTGCCTGTAGTGACATTAAAATCTCTTCCACAGTTTCCTTTCTTCACTAAACCCTTAATGCTATATGTGGATGACTTTCTGACAAGTAAGTTAAGCCATCTACAATACCTTAAGTTACTGGTAGTGTTTGAGAGCTAGCATTACAGTTTATGTAATTGTTCTTAAGCTAAGCTAAGTTGTGGCTGATAAAAACACTGTACTCTGTCAACACACATGTCAGAGACTTTGTTACATTAAAGTTTGGTAATTGCCCTGACCAAAAAGCTTGACCAAACAGCAAATCAACTCATCCTGTTGGTTTGGTGGCTAAATATCTCTCAGCAATGGCTGCCAATACTTATGTGTTGAAGGTATTGGCATATTTTATAGTCTAGGATGGGCAGGCTCCAGTATGTTTTAGGCTACCCTTTGTAACAGTGCATCTAGTCACTTTACTTACAGGATACTTGTTTTTCAAAACGTATGATGAAAAATGTGTACTGAATATACTATAGGGGTTTACTTCCATCTGTTTCTGATGAAATACTGCACTAAAATCTATAAAAGTCAATCTTATAGAAAAGGTGTTTTAAAATCATTACATTCCAGTGATTACATGGTCACTGCTACAGATCAAAATCTTCAGTTTTTACATCAATATGTATTCTGCCCCGTGCTTTGTCACAAATTACATCATTTATTACCTTCCTGTGTTCCTAAACACACCATCTGGCATAAATAAACCACAAATAAAAATGATGAAGTCCCCTTGCTTTCTCCAACTCATTCCAGGTGTGTTTATTGGCTGTAGATTTCATTCCTCTGAAGTTGTGTTGGAATAATGCACTAAGGAACAGTTGTTGAGGATTACCGACCACTTCAACACTGAAATTGGGGGCATTTGTTTTGAAGCAAAGAGTGAAAAGTATCCCCAAGGATGTTCAATTGATGTGGGTATTCTGACAAATGAGAAATGTTAATATTTACCAGGTATACCTGAATCATCTGTGTCTGGCCTGACTTTTGAATGTCGGGGCCACTGATGCTGCAGATGGAACATGAAAAGTCAGAGGTTTACAAAGATTTTAGAGCTAGAATTAAATTAAAAGCAACACTATCAGTTGCCTTTGATTAATTAAGAAAATGTTATTAGACAAGTTATTTCCTCACAAGTTAAAATTATACTATTTCAGTCAGCCGACCCTTCTGGAAAACATTTATTTATGTGAATACAGAATATGTAGCGAGTTGATATTTGGTATACCATAAAGGCTCTGACTTCATCATCTCCCTGGCAAGCCTACACTAAATAGTAATGAACAGTAAACAACATTACAGACAGAACCCACAACAACAGTAAAGACAAGTCTATAAAGCTTACTGTAGGAGCCCACCAGCAGAGGTGGCTACTTATGAGCTTCCCTCTCATCACCTAAACCTAAAGAAAGTAAAACAGGACTTTCACTCAGCAACAATAAAGACCTATTACACCGTCGGCCATAAGAACATCTACAAAATTAAAAATGTGAAAATTATTTTTCTTAAAACTTTATATGCCCGGTGTGAATCTTTGTCTCCATCGCACACTGAAAACTCATCTGTTCAGACAGCACTTTGGCCCATTAAAAGAAAAATCTATCTCTTATTCTCTTATTGTTCTACATGTAGTATGTGAAGCAATTCAGCATATTTGATGACGTGCGATGTACTGGCGTGATTCTTGCGATTCTTAGGTTGTATCCACGTGGTTGAATGCACTCACTGTGGGTCACTTTGGATAAATGAATGTAATGTAATGTACATACTAACTACAGCATAGGTCACTTCCAGCTCAGACTGCTCAGTCTGCTCGTACCACTCTGTACTCTCTAGACTGCAACATCCTCAATCATTTTTACTATTTTTTTTAACTTTTTTATCCTTTCATCTCTGTTGCTCAGCCTCTCCTCCTACATTTGCAGTAATGTATTGAAAGCTCCAAAGCTGATGACCCGGTGGCAGTTGTGGGGATTAAACGCCTACTAGTGAGTTGTGTGTGTCTGTGCACATTTGTGTATGCATGCCATCTATAAAAGCGTGTGTGTGTGTGTGTGTGTGTGTGTGTGTGTGTGTGTGTATGTGCATGAGTAGTGTAAGCCATTGGGGGATTAGGCTGTTATTGATCCAAGACGGACACAGTATTAACTGGGATAACTTGCAAAGTCCCGTCATCATAACTGTCTGAGACAGCCGTCCAACTTAATGAAAGCACTTCCCAAATGTCAAGTGGTTAACACCAAGCTGTAAGGCAGCCATATCAAAACACACACACACACACACACACACAGGGCTATTAGAGTAATTGTCAGCCACGTACATTCAGCACAGCCAACTCCCTGACAGGTAGTCACTTTATCTTAAGCCATCAACCCATGGAGTTATGCACATACAGACACACACACACACACATACACAGACACTTGAAGGCACTACGTTTGGCCTTAGAAGATAATTCTGATTGTGAGCATTATCTAATGTCTGAAATTATGTACGCATTCTTTTTTATTTTTTTTTGATAAATATTAAATCAATGACATTTTTAATTAATCACAATATAATTTTGAAGGCATGTCATTACTCCAACATGGGTACAGAAAAAAAAAAANNTCTTATTCCATGTAATGTATCATAGTGAACAACAACCAACTGTGCATCTGGGACTCTTCATGACATCCTGACAAAAATAATGTTTTTGCCTTCCACGACTAATTCCATTACCCGTTCCGTGATGCTGACCAATAGGAGTGTACAGCGCTCCTACACGTACAACTGTAAAATAGTGAAACAATGTGAAACAGAGGAAAGGCCACAGTCGTTTTTTCTTTCTTTTTTTAGGCTTTTCCGAACACAAGACAGCCAGTATCATACACCCCCCATCGGACGGTATTGTTTGCTTACATTCTTGTTCCCAGAAGTCGGTCCCTAGCACCTTCTTCCCGATGACATCACGCAGGTCGGTCAAGCTATGATTGATCGGGGACAAACGTGTAGTCTGTCATGTCTTGGCCAAGTCACAGCAAGAATTTATGACTCTATAATGGCCTAATCTGACACAGTGACCATCTTAACAGACAAAAATATCATGTAGTCTGAACCCTGCGTATTGAACATTAACTCAACTGTCTGGTACTAGTTACTTGTTGAAATCTCCATCTTGAGTTGTCCAGTGTAGTGAAGGATTGAAAGTGAATCTAGTGTACAGCTGAGGCCAACGGAAATTAGTAAATATTTTTAGATATGTTGGACTGGTGATGAAAAAGAAAGGGATCAGACCGATGAACTGAAATTGGCATCAAAACAGTTTTATTTCTAAAATGGCAAAACAAACATATAATTTTGCCATCATGTCACATGTCATGCGCGTTCTTCCCACCACAGTGCTTGTATGAAAGAATGGAAATTATGGTAAAACTTTCAACCTTCAGAAGAATAGTTGGCACAAATGGAAGTAGATGTTAGAGAAATAAATGTTAAACCTCACGAGATAGATATCTGAATATGACCATCTGTAACAATCTCATTTCGCTTCACTTGTGTCAAAAATTTGGCCATATTCCATATAAATTGTTCATCTTCCTCGATTATGAAGCTGTGTGCTGTCTCCCTCTAATCAACCACTACCACAGAGATGATGTCTTTAGAGTCATTTCCCACTACTAAGTATGCAGATTACTGGTTAGAATGACCTGTGGTACTGTACAAGCATACATTTCAACATTCAGTTTTATGCAAACTGCAGAAGTGACTGTGCGTTCTCCCTGAAAAATGAGCAACAATTCTCAACTGCCAGTCCATTAACCCATCAGCTGAAAAATAGACATGACAAAGAAAACAGGTTTGTTTAGTGATTAACAACTTAGTAACAAAGAAGAAAAACTATATGTGTAACTCTCTGTACGTCTTCTTGGAGAAAGTTGTGCCAAACTCCTTGTTGCTTATATTTTACCCAGCCAGTGCCTTACTCTTTTCTTTATTGTTTTAGGAGAAAGGTTCTTTTCATCAGGTGGTGACAGCAGCTTTATATTTACAGAAAAGTCAAAGGGTATAAGAAACAAAAAAAAGTTAGAAAGAGCACAAATAAGCTTCCTCTTTCTTTTATGGTCCACATACTTAATTCCATGCCACACTTTGACCCCTGCCTACTCACCCATCTAAAATGTTACCAAGGCAGTGCTCTGTTGTTCTTACAACTCATTATTTTACTCTGTTTCAAAGAGAATTGAAAATTAACTTCAGAGCTCAATTCAAAGAACATCAAACACTTACTCCGCAATGTGATTACAAATTATCTACTTTCAATTCTCTACCTTGCACCAGCAAATTTATCTTTTTAATATATTACATTCTCCATACTCTAAACATTACGCGCCTCTGTACTCAGGTGTCATGTTGGATAAGGGGACTTACATTTGGGCAATCAAAGAGGCCCAATCATTTCCTGAGAAACTCATTTGCTGTGATCAGTCTTCCATTGCTGCCTCCTCTTTGCTTCCACATGTGTTTACACAATTTGGTGGAGCACTTTCCATGGCCCATCACAATTAGGAGAGGAAAGAAAAATCCTGCACTGACCCCCCAGAGATGGTTTTTGCAGAAAAAGGGAATGGAAGGCAAATTGAAATGATTTCAATGCTTATTATTATTGTTCTGATTGTAGTGTTTGCCATAATATAATGCCACTGTCGCTTTTTTCTTTCTTTTTGCTTTGAAAGCACCCGTTTTTTTGTTAATTGCCTTGGCATCGCTCAGGCAGAGCCTTGCCAATAAAGCACCTTGAAATTGAAAAGTGAATTGGAACTGAATGGGGGGAGGAGATTCTCTCTCTCTTTCTCTCTTTTTTCTGCAGCTGGTAAGGCAGGATTAGGCTTGGCACAGAAAGAGACAAAAGGGAGCATGCGTGCATGTGTGTGTGTGTGTGTGTGTGTGTGTGTGCGTGTGCGTGTTTGGATGTGTGCATGTGTCTGTGTGTGTTTGTGTGCCAGCACTGTCCTGGAGTCAGGGCAGCAAGGTTTATAGGGGACTCAATTAGTTCAGCCCAAACACAAATCCGGAATCTTCCACATTCCAGGTCTATCCGGGATGTGGCGGGGAAAACACTAAAGCTCTGCCCGCAACTCGGAAAACCTCAAAGTCCCTCCCCTGTCCCGCTTATCCCTGAGAATCCCTGAACACAGGGGGACTAAAGGGGAGCCGATCACAGCTGGAATCCCACGATCAGCCACTGCTCTGGGTTTTCTGATGTAGCTCTGGTCTGTTCCGGGTGAAAGGCGATTTGGCCCAGTGTCTGCTGGTGCCAGATTTGTTTGAATTGTGTTTGCAGAAATAAAAGAACCATAATTTCATTGTTTGTATTACACAGGTGATGAGTGGAAGGTTAGCAGAGAGGCCATTACTTTTTGTATATAATTATGAAAGTGGTGTATGTCATAGTATTTTTGGCTACTGGTAGTTGATCTTGCAGCTTTGGACAGGTATTTACTGGCAGTGATTTGAAGATACTTTTGTCCAACTACAGTATCCACTGCTGAGGGCGGTTTTGAGTAACTCTACAGCTACAGCTAGTATACAGACGGATGAGGAGCAGAGGCGGAAGGGAGGAAAGCAATCTGTCTGACAGACTCACTGAAGGAGGACAGGAAGATCCAGATCTACACTAACTAGCTAGTCGATAAAATCAGACCACACAGTGTCTGAATTAGATGTGTTGCCCCTGAAAGAAAACGTCAGGTGCTGTGTAAAATTGGGTCGAAACAATCTAGTATGGCGTTCTGGCACCTTCAGCGAACAAATTAATGTTTATGAGTTCATTTTTTGTATGCTGCAGTGTTGCCTTCTTTCCAGCTTGTTTACTCACTCAAGAAATCAGAAAATAATGACACCGCAGAGCCCTACCCCATCCATACACATTGTATTTTCTCATCAAAATCAACACACACACAAACGCAAACCTTGCTATAGATGAATGTCAGTTGCTACATGACATGAAATAGATATAGAAAGAGCATGTGTTTGGCTATCTGTAAAGTGGTGTGAATAAGCAGAGTGTTGGGGAGTAGTGAACTACATGTAATTAAACTAGTAGTTTAATTACATTTTGCAGTAGCTTGCTGGTAATTCAGCTACATTCATATTTGCGTAGTGATTCAAGTACTTAAATTACTTTGTTGCCATTTTTTGTGTAGATAACTACTGAAACTACAAACAATTTTGAGCCATAAAAGGAAAAGAATGATTTTTTATTTTTATTTTACCATTGCTTCTCTACTGCCCAGATGGGATTGTTTGTTTAGGACAGGTTTAGGTCTCAGGGGTATTCCAGGAAGCTGGATCGTCAGCTCACCTGCAAAAAATATTTGGCTCTAGTTTTTTTTAATGTTTTGAATCTGAATTTGTAGAAGTAAACTTGAATATATTAGGTGTCAATTAGTCAGAAGCAGTGTTGGGACTTACGTTTGGCAGTAACTAGTACTCTAACGCATTACTTTCTAAATTAAGTAACTAAGTTACCATTACTAAAAGGCTCATACTTCGTTATTTTTTACGTAGCGAGGTAAACTAATTCCTTTTGGCCAACTGCAGAGATGCATCTACACTTCCTGTTTATGCTCAAAAATTGATCTCACGTGTTGATATTGTAACGGAGTGACTGTGGGGAGGGGAGCTGCTGCAGACACTGCACCTGTACCTGATGAGGACTGGGGGGACGGACTACAAAGTGTTGATCATGTGATCATTTTTTTTGCAAAGTAGTTTGAACTACTTTTTCTACGTAGGGTAGCTTTGCTGTAGTTCAACTTCTTCCAGTGTGAAGTAATTTGTAGCTTGCAAAGCTATGCTTTCAAAGTGGCTTCCCCAACACTGTGAATAAGGCAGGGTTTTACAGGGATTAATCAATATATTCACAGTACCGTGGTGGTATGATGTTATCTAATATAAAGCCAACCACTGGCTGTACCAAAGCTACCAAATTTTAGGTAGTAGCCTACTCTCTTAGCTATTTACGTTATTTATATGCTGTTTAGTATATTTTCAATTATGTTCAAAAGTAGAAATTTAACATTAACATCTGTGGAGGAAGGTAAAAAAAATAGCAAGAGAGCAAATCATTTACAAAGGTAAGAATTGCTCTGTAAATAGCATTTAATAAAGTAAGCTTGGCTACATATTCATAAAATTGTTTTTTATCCACTCAGTGTGTATCCATGTATGCAGTGTATTGTTAACAATGTGTTTTGTTCAGTGCATTTTTGTTGATGATTGTGATTACTGTATATCAAATTGTTGAATGTGAATTAGAGCTTTTATGTGCGGACTTTTTATGTCTATGATTCTGTTGGTGCTTCCATTTTAAAATGGCAATTGCTGCACATTGCACGGCACATGAATTATGACTTGATTAGAACACAAAACCCAAAGTTTAAGACTTTTCAGCAGTAACTCCTGCACACCTATCCACAAGACTCAGGCTACATAGAAATATCTGCTGATGAAATGACATTGTGGATTAGAGTTGGCATGCAGATATCACTTGATATATACTGTGTGTTGATTGGATTTTAATGGCCTTGTACCTAGTGATGCATGTACAACTATTCTCCTTAAAAAATTGAATTACATCTTTGGTTTAAAAATGCAGGATAATGGACTTCTTTGGGGTGATGCAGGGATTGCTGTATATTGTTTTCATGGTTATTGTTGTTACCAGCAGTCACCAATATGGAGAGAGATGAGATGCTCTACTGTATTAGTATCACTTGCCAAGCTCCACTTTCACACTATGCTTAGGGGTTGGAAAACATTTGATCTGCACTCTGATTAGTGCAGTTCTTCTAACACTTGCCAATGTACTCTAGAATTCAGTTGGCTTCATCTTCAGTGGTTGTTGAGAGAAGAGCCAGACCAGCAGTGCACCACAGAACAGCGGCAGGCCAGACCCGATCTCACAACATGAACCAATTTGGCAATTATTTTGAGGTAACACTTTTCCCCTGTTGACACACAAACCAGCAACCTGCAGATCTTAGGGTTCTCCTACCTTCCAAATCCTAACCTGACAGTTTGACACCAGTGCAGTGGTGAATTAAAAATAACTGCTCTCAAGTGCATTTTGATATTTATCGACAGAGTAGACACACAATTCTCAAGTAGGTCTCACGATCCATTTAAAGGGACAGTTCACCCTCACAAAAATACACATTTTCTTACTTAGCCCTTGTGGAATCTAGCCATGCAGATAGTTTTGGTTTTATGTGACCGAGTTTTAACATATCTGCCGCTGAGACTTCTGCTGCCACCAATATAATGCAGGTGAAGGGAATTTCATTTGTGCTGCTCAAAATATTAAAAAAGTACATGTTTATTGGCAATGTTTTGTTCTAATACAGGGAAAGCAAAGAGTAATTTGTATTATACAGCTGCTTTAAGCTTATTGAACTTGGACAAAGTCAGAATGGCACATTTAGTGCCAGCCACTATGTGTTGGTACATGGTTAGATTACATTATTAGTGAACAGTGTCAAATATGAAGATTCATGAACATGCGGCACCTGCTGTAAACATGATACACCTTCCAGAAACATGATGTCGGTTGCACTCCAAAAAGTTTTGTTGTGTGACTCTTTGAGTTTCACTGAGTGAGTTTTGTTAAGTAGAATACAGAGAAAGGGAGGGCTAGTCTATGTGCATCAGTTTGTCTGTGTTTGGGGGCTCAAGAGTCGAGTAGAGAGAGATAGAAAGAGCTAGTCCTGGCTCCGGGTCTTACCTTAATCCTTTCCACACATTTTTCAAAGCACTTCTCCAAGACACCCAAAGAAGCAGAGGGGCATCCTTTTGTCAAAGGCAGATTAACCTTATATAAACAGGTTTCATAAAGGAGGAGAAAGGGCTGAACCAGAGGGGGGAAAAGTAATGTTTTCAAATAACTTTGAAAACGGACTAGAGTGAAATGAAAGAAGAGTGAAATGAAAGAAAAATGAAATGATAGATAGAGTTACAAAGCTGGATGGAGAGGAAAGATTGAAAGACGGGACAGTTTTGATTGGGGGGTTAGAAAGGGAGAGAGACAGAGGGAGAGAGAGAGCTTTGGTTTGGTTGGGATTGCAGCCAGCGTAGCAGCTCAGAGGAGTAAGCTGCTTCCAGATGAGTGAAAGGAGTCACACACATGCACACACACGCACAGGCATAGGCAAAGAAAAGGAATGTGTGAGAGGACACAATAGCGGCCATGTTTTAGTTACACAGCAAATCGAACGGCCAGCGGATCACCGCAGCTGCTGAACTCTGCAGGGCTTGAGAAAGAGTCCGGGACAGAAGTAAAGGAGCTCAGATACCAGATTTCGGCAGTTATGTTCATGTGTGTTTTGAGACACATTGTGTTTTTGAAAGGCATTAGCACTGTAAAAGCAAACATGCAAGGTCTGATATTTGGACACACAGAACAATGTGATTAAGAATAATAATAACGTAAATCACAAGAATTATTATTAACAAACTAAACTTGAAGGAATAGTTTGACGCTTTGGGAAATTGGCTTGTTCTCTTTCTTGTTGACAGTTAGATGAGAAGATCAATACCATTCTCATGTCTATACGCTAAATATGAAGCAGCCGGTGAGCTTAACTTAGCAGAGGGACTGGAAACAGAGAGAAACACAAGTACTAATCCATACAAAATCTGAGGTGAAAAAATGACATGTTGTGGTTTTATGAGAGGTTATGGGAGGTATGTGGACTATTTCTTGGCCGGATGCAGTAACTTCCTTTAGTCTCCACTGCTTGCCTGGCAGCCTCACGGTGATGACAAGATACCAGTTATTGTGCTCAGCCAAGAAATGGTTACAGCACACAACCCAGTGTTGACTCAACTCAAACTCAGAAAACAAGTTGTAGTTTAACAATGCACCTGCTGACATTAACATTAACCCTGGTGACTGCATATAGCACAACAGAAATCCCCTCCTCACAATTGACCAGTGGCTAATGCTAACAAGCCAGACACAACATGTAAATAAGACAAGTCTGGAGTTACCGGGAGTTGCAACTGCCTCCCTCCACCTCTGGCCCCTGCATCAGGCTGACACGTTCCACACCAGCTGGTCCACCGAACGCAGGCAGACCAAACTGATATCAACCCTCTGTCAACCTGTAAGACAGAAGAATCCTGAATTTCAAATTGGTATCCTTTACACTACTCATTGCTGAACAAAGTAATCATGCTGTAATACAATGCTGTAACGTTACACTAAGTAAAGTTACTGTCCAGCACTGACTGCTCTATACTTCTTTCTATTGTTGCTTTTACTTATTCGTCCTTGTTTTTTTAGAGCTACTTTTTTGTAGAGAACACATTTAAACTTGTATTTTTTTAAATCATATGTGTTCTGTATTCTCAAGGAAGGACACAGAGAACCCTTGTGCTCTTTGAACAATGCTTAACTCCAAGGACTGCAACTCTCAGGACTTGGAGAGAGCATTATTTCCAACCTAAAGTGGTCTCTGTCCGTAGAGGTTTAGTTTTAAATGACTGTGTCGGCCGGGGTCCTGCCCCCAGGACACAATAACTCCAAATGTGAAACTCACTGAACTGGATAAAGGAAGTCGATGCCATCCCCTAATGTGCACCGGTACAAAAAATGTACACACAGGGAGGCATGAGCACGCATCCACACACTGACTGCACACATAAACATCTACATGTGACAGGAATACTCATGGTGAAGAATATGGATGGAGTTCATCCCACAGGCAGCGATGAAGTGAAATGAATGGGAAAGATAATTCCCAGGAAAAGGTCATCGGCTCTTGGATTCTAAGAAGATGAGAGGATGTGAGATGAGAGCACACACACACACGCACATACAGGAAAGACTGTTGTGAGGACTCTTCTTGCAATTCGTCACGTCTCTGTGCAGCGGCGTTCTATAATTGATTTAAACACACAGAGGCAATTACTTTAATTCCATCCATCATGTGCGATGGGAGCTCCAATAGCCCATTAGTGCTGTCATATATTTACTCTTTAATGGCGTGTTCATAAAAACACAGACATAAATTCATTTTGCAGTGACACGACCCTTTTCTCTGTCTCACACATTGTCTGACTCTTTTTGACGTTTGCTTTTTTTCTTTTGTACTTTTCATTCAATCACCTCCCAGTTCTCTCTGTCTCCCATTTTTCCCCCCTCCATTCAATCTTTCTTATATCTGTCAGCACTGGAGTACAATTCCACTTCTTTCTTGTTCTCTCTCTCTTTCCTTGTCTCTCTGTATCTTTTTCACTCCGTCTTTGTTCATCTCAGTCCATCTGTCTAATAACCAACGAGCATGGATGACTTCATACATATTAAATCCCACTCTTGCCCCCTGCAGTGTCTCACTCAAGAGTGACGACCCTCTGTCGCACTGTTGACTCAACTCAAACTAAAGTAACAAAGCCATTTCATATTGTTATTATTAGAATTGAGAATGTGTGCTTGTTTCTGTTAAAGATTTCAATACACAGCAAATTACTTCTTGTTAGATTAAGCTTTTTTGAGATTTCCCTTTATCCACCCCACGCACAATGGGCTGATCCAAACATGTTGGTTAACTGCCAAATCATCTGTGTCTCTGTGCATGTGCATATACAAGTGTGTTTTTCTGTGTCTGTGTGCGTCTTCTGCCTGCGTGCATCCCTGCATTCATTAAATATGTTATAACTCACAACAGAGCTCTGCTAATTAACAAACATAAATACTGCTTTCTTTCTTCATCTTGTCTTTTATTTTCTTTTATCTCGCAGTGTCAGTTTGCAACAGAGAGCAGGGCGGGTGAGAGTTTGACAATCCTGCAGAATCTTCAACCAGAGACAGTGTGAAAAGGAGAGACGCATACAGACAGGATAGATCAAGAGTGATGAGAAAAGCAGACAGAAGTCATGAACGTAAATTCCTAGGGTGAGAAACAAAAAGCCTGACGCCATGCCCTACCCCTTGTAGTAAAGATGGATGGAACAAGGGACTGAGGGAGGGAGGAACAGAGGAGGATGAATGATGTGAGAGGTCTGTGGCTTGTTGAAGTATTCATGAGAGGTGCAGGGAGCGGAAAGTGGATGGGACTTACAGACAGGTATTGTTTTTCCTTTTCCATTGTGGGAAGAATAATTTTCACTGACATGCATTGACCAAAAGGGCACCAGTTAAAATTTCAAGTCAAGCTGGGGAAAAAAAAGATGTGAATATTATTTGCAATGTGAAGAAGGGAGTTGCCACTTTTATTTCTCACACTTCCCACTGTCAATTACAATATGTAGAGCATAGCAGTAAACAAGAGTGAATTAAGGTGAACGCAGACAGGTAACAATAGGAAATTTGTCACTGTTCATTCTGTCATCTCACCTTGGTAAAGAGCAGCACAGGCCTGTAATGTATCTTACCAACTGGAAAATGAATGTATTCTCAGCGTCAGCTGAAATAGTGATGCACAGTGGGTTTCTTTTGTTCATCTAGAGGTTCAGAAGTAAAAGTCCATTCATTTTCTGCATACACAATATTAGGTGAATGGCAGTTGGAGCACTTTCAGGGCTAGAATGGACACGAAACTCCAAACCATTTTTGAATGAGGTAGAAGGGGTAAATGAAATTTTAAGAATTTTTAACTGGGTCACTGAACTTTTTTGTGGAAATATCAGACACAAATCAAAATACAAAGCAGGTTTTTTCTATGTCTTTAAACATGCCTGTGGAGAATCTTTTAGGAGAGAATCAATTATGAATCACAAGGTGCATCTCAATACGAAACATCCAATCACTTAACATTTTGCAGCCTGTACCACTAATGTTGTGGGGAACTAAAGAATACATTTTGTAAAAACCTAATAATAACATCAGTTTAAATTAGTTCTTCTTATCAGTTTTGGATTAATCCAGCAACTACTGATTTGCACCTCTGACTGGCTTCGTTTTCATAGCAACAACAGCCGAGGTACATGGGTATTGTAGTATTCAGAGTGATTTGCCATACCAAACTGACGGGGGAAAAAAAAAAGATATTAAGTTGAAATAATTTAAACTGATGGCCATAAGATAAGTCGATATTGTTAATTTATACAGGGGAACCCCATTTTCTATGTTGGGAAATATGGAGGATATTAAAAGAAAACTACAAGACAGCACTTTACAGTGGTTACTTATAATACTACTTAACCAGCAGGACCTCCAATTTTGCAACTCCAATGCTTTAACATCCAATCTTCAACCAGTCATCTCTGTCTTCCTGCCTCTACAGTATATAAGTGTAATCTTGCTTTTTTACTTTGCTTACTACCCTGTGCTTTCTCTGCTCATCTCCTAATCTTTGCCATGACAACCATAGACTGTTATATGTGACCTCTAACCTCTCTCGATCTCCCCCGTGAATTGCTCTAACCATGCGGTTCTCATATCTGACTTTCTCTCTCCCTCTGAGCACAGGCACTTCTGACAGTTTGCTTCTGAAACATTGAGAGCTGTTTGTAAATGCTGACTGATAACGCGTAAGTAGCACACCGGTGTATACAGCATGTGTGTGTATCGGTATGGCCTGTCTATATTTCAGTGTTGTAACCTCTTCTTCTTATCCTCTCGTTCTCTTGGCCTTGTTTTATTCATTCAGCCTCGGGGTGATGATAACAGCGGCAACAACAAGAGCAACACACACACACATGCACACATAGAGGGAGAGTGAATCGTGCACATACCTGCAGAGAATGGACTGACGGCCGTGCACAAATGCAAATATATATACAAAAACACGCACTAACAGTTGCAAACACTGAAAGCAACAGAAGACCTGAAAGAGAGGCAATTCGTTGAAAGAGAGAGAGCACAGCAGGGATGTAAGTTCAAACTCTACAGCCATGACTGACCTTAAAGAAAGAGGAAATTTGTTGCATAAGTGCAAAATAAGAAGCCTGCTTCGGCGTAATTAAACCTAGCCAAGCATCCAGCTGCTGCACGAGTTCAGAAACTAGTCACTTGCACAGTACACAAGCGTGCACTCACAGTATTAGCATGAAGGACTGACACACATTTGTATAATTCACTGGTAATAGGGAAACAAGGAATGGGCATGAAAAATTAATTTCCAGTCATTACATTGCTTAAATAAAAGAGGATTTGTTAGACGTCGGCAAACAGAGAGAGTGTTCACAGAGTCATCATGATTTCTCTTTAAGTGTCTCGATGTGTGTGTGTGTGTGTGTGTGTGTGTGTGTTTTGGGGGTGTGCATGTGCTGTGTTTGGTAGAGGCGGGGAGGAAATGCAAGAATGAGGCTGCTCCCCTTTTTTTTAGCACATTTGATTAAAACTGTCGTGATATTAGAGGATGTGATGGAAAAACAATAATAGCCACTTTATCCACCCGTTCAGTTTGAGCAAAATGCCCATTTTGTGCGTTTGTGTTTTTGTGTGTGTATGTGTGTGTGCACATGTTTAAAAAAATCCACCTAGTTACTACTATCAGCACCACGGACAGTGCTACAGGGATCAACATTATAGTATCCCTTCCACATTTCATAGGAATATTAGAACAAGGTAATAACCTGTTCTCCAGTCAGGTGCCAAATTGGGATTGCCACAGGTTTGCTGAATGTATTAAGTTCTTTGATTTCCAATTAAAAGACCATTTTGGCAATCATCTGTGTGGCCTAAAGTTTCGAATAAAGCAATAATACTTTCAGTTTGGGATTCAAAGGGAAAAAGGAGTTGGCTATGGCTGCGATAAGCTCCATGAAGCTACTGGCAAGAGCCAGCGCTGATAAGAAAGAGTAATATGAGACATGGCCAGTGAAATTTGTACCCATTCCTATTGCTTTTAAAGCAATTCCATGCCAACTGCGGTACTACAGCTGATATAGAAAAGAGTTTGGCAAATGCCACTGCTTCTCTATTTCTCTGTCACTTCACAGTCAGCTTAGGGCTATACTGTGAAAAATCAACTGTGGAAATATAAAGGTGGTGGTGGTGGGGGTCAGCTCTTCTTCTGAACAGTGAAAAAGATAACAAAGATGCTATTTTGTTGATGAAAACTCTGCTGTTAGCCTGTGTAGTTTTCTATGTTATATGTCAGGCTGTGTTTGACTTTTTGCAGTATATGTTGTAAATGGACTACTTCACCCAGGTTAATTCAATTACATTTTAATGCCATACAAAGAATCGCCCTCCCTCATGCTAATAACACTGAGGAGCATATTCTCACACACCTCTCATTATTCAACACTTTATCCTCTCTCCTCCTTTTGCTTTTTGCTCTTGTGCCTGTACAAGGGTCGCAATCACTGTAATGTGTGTAATCACATTTTGATAATTGGGAATTCAAGGGGGTAGTTATGGAACAATAGGGGGTGGTGGGGGGTGTCTGAGGTTGTTGATGACTGAGGCACATTTAGGTTCTCTTACTCCTGCACTTCCCCTTCCCGCAATCCTTCTCTTTTTCTCTCTCTTACTCCCTGCCTCCCTCTCTCCCATGCCCTTTCCTTCGACTCTATCACAGCCTGGTCTCCATTGTGCTGATAGATTATAATGATCTTTAATTAGATCTAAATATAACGATAGGCTCTTGCTGCCATCAGTGCCTCTCTCTGTGAAGACTGGCTATCATTAGGATGGGTAATAGGAGAGAAGAAAAGAGGTGAAGAAAGACTGGCGGAGGACAGGGGGGACAGAGGCGAAAAGGAGAGAAAGAAAGCGGTTTTAAAAAAAAGGACAGGCGGAAATGAAAATTGGAGTTGGAAAAGGTGATTGGAGAGATTCGAGAAACTGCAAGAAACTTACAGCAATTTACACCAAAGAGGTTTTATGGGCATTCAACAGATCTATCATTCAGCACATCAGCAGTCTATTAAGCTTTTTTTTTCTTTTTCTCTCTGCCAAAACTCCTTATTCCCTCTGAACGGGCAGAAATTAAAGCTTTCTTCTCTTTTCTCATTTCATAGTATAAAAAAGCGTTAGAGTTAAGATGTAATTGTGCTGTTTTTGATTTATTTATGATATCCCTTTCGTCAGGAACTCTTCTTCTGTCGAGCGGCCATGACTTAACATAACACTAAAGTGACGTATGCCGTCGGATTACCAGCATCAGGTGACTCTGACAGTCACTTATTCAAACATGTCATTGAGCCAACAATTCAGACTCTGTTCCACTAGCTGCAAGTTGGACAGCCTACAACCTTTCATGCACCTGTCATTAATTATGATGACTCCAGTCGTAGCTGTATTGGATCTCTAGCATTGTGGTTCATAAGGCAACGTGACCTTTCTATGAAAGTATGCATGCTGTGTGAGCATACATCCGAACTTTATGGGGTTCATATGAACAGAAAAGGGAATCTCCACATGTTTGTTGCATAGGTTTGGAAAGTTCAGTGCTGCAATTTTTATTTTTATCAAGGTGTTATCTAAAGGAATTTAGTATGTACTAATACAAGTACTGCAGCTACTATATTTTACAGAATAATTAAATGTATCTCCTCATAGAATTTCTTGCATGCTCCTTGGATTTCTTGGACTCCCTGAATTTGGGTAGCATGCACAAGCCTTTTACACCAAATACAACTGTATAAGCAAAATATTACTATAAATGCTCTAATGTCCTTAGAATGAAACATGAACATAGGCTAAAAGATGACAAAGAAGGAGTAGAGGAAGACTGGTGCACCAAATAAAAAGGCAGTGCTAACTGTTCCTCTATGCCTTCTTTGTCATGGGATGACAAGAGAAGTTGTTGACAACTGTTGGTATTTTGTAACTTAAAATATAAATATTTTTAATACTTTTTAGCAATAAAGCTTTTGAGGACAACAGGTGTTTTGGAGGCCATTAGGCAAAGTTGGGCAAGCAGTAGTTGATGGAGCGCCAGGCATGCTGCTGTTGGTGTGCCAACTTTATTTTATTTATTTTTGTCAGTGTGTGTGTCCCAATAGGTGGATTGGTGCTGCACCTGCTTACTGTGAATTATGCACAGCACTGAGTTGAGCTTGAAGGTGAAGCTCTCGATTTACCAGTTGATTTGCGTTCCATCCCTAACGGTTGGTTATGATTTTTGAGTACTGACCATAATACTGAGTTTGTAGATACAGTAAATGAGGCTTCTTTGCTGGGTGTCGACTGAACATCTTGAATATTTTTTATATTGAAAGGAGCCAGTTCAGGGAATTTAGACATCTGAGATGCCTCCATCCTCTCTGTAGAGGTATCTGGAATCCCCTTGGAAGAGTTAGAGAATGTGGTTGACAGTTACAGCTCCATGCACATGCTGTTAAAAAGTAAAATAGTTGGTTGGTTATATGCAAACACATTGCCTATGCACCGTGACCTCCACCTCTTTTAAAATTAGTTGCACTGACGATAAAATCTGACCATTTCTGTTTTTCATAGTTTTGCCACATCAAAAACAAAAACCATACAGTGGAGGAGAATGAACATATGAGCACAGACAAGACACTGTTTGAACACTCTACATAATCACTTAGTTGCTGTAGTTACACCATTATTACATAAACCACTATTTTTTCAACATATCTGACTATCACCATTTCATGTCACCACATATTTGCAATTACAATGGCTATATACTGAATATGATCAGAATGTGAAAGAGACAGACTGACAGACAGAGCGAGGTAGACTGGACCTTTATATAGACTAGACATCTTGTTTTATGTCTAATTGGCAAGCTCTTTATCTCTGGAGTGTGGTGTGAGAGCTGGATGTGCCAGCATGTGTGCATGTGCCGGCACATGTGAGTGTGCTCATTTTATTATCATTACAGATGGTCTATGAGAACACTTGTGTCTGGGTATCATCAGGCAAAGAACAAATACAGATCAAGCTGATTCATCCTTTCTACTCTCCTCAACTCATTTTCTCCTCCCCTTTCACCGTCTTCTCCTCCTCATCTCAAAATCAATATGTCAGTGTTACCAAGTGTGTTTGATTTTACTTTTTCTGGTTCTTTTCAATTCTTTGTGCATTTATCTGTCAAACACATTTTTTTTTTGTCAGTGGATTTTTTTGGGTTAGTGGAATTGACCTTGTCTCTCTAATCACTTGGCAGAGTAGCCCCAGTGGTTATCATCTCATATCATCTCTGTAACAGGAAGTCACATGTCAAGATGCATACATTTCGTCCATCAGCTACTGTACCAGATGTGGTAGACAGTGTCTTTGAGCAAAACACCAAACTCGCACAATCTCTATAGTTTGCTCTTCTTAGGATTAGATACAGTTTCCACAGTTTTCTTTTTCCCTATGAGCCCCTCATTTTGTTATCATCACTGCTATTTTATATATTTCTGTTTCTCTCCTTCACTCCTTGTGGTGTCACACTTTCTCTAGCTATCTTACACTCCGTTCTCTATAATGTTTCTTTGACTATAAATGCTAGTTTATACAAAATTTTGAACCATAGACAGCACCACAGGGAGAGAGACGCAAAACACAAGAGGCTCCGGAAGCTATAAAAATGTAAAAATGGCAGAATAACATTGATACTTTTTATCATCCCCAGAGAGTGCTAGTGTGTTTTGTCCAGAATGACTTATTATGTAGTTTCCTTTCTTGTGTTTCAAACTTTTCAGCCCAATAAACACACGCGTATGATCTCATTGTCAGCAAACACACATGAAGCACTGGACCTGCCATGTTTATGTGTTTTATTCTCATCAAGCTGCATGTACAGTATACAATCCCTGCTGTGCACTGAATGCATGTCGTCAAACACACAGTGGTGTGTATGATACTGTATGGTGTACACAATCACAGGGAATAACACACACATATGCTAATGTGCACAACCACACTCACACACCTTGTGACACACACACACACACACACACACACACATTCCAGAGCTTGCTTATTTGTAACACAGTAGAGTATCAAATCACTAAGGAGCAATAGAAGTGATGAGAGATGCTGCAATGCATTCTGGGAGAGTCCCCTGTTACTTCCTTTTTGGATTAATAGCCACCCTTTCCCCAATACCTCTGTGTATTATCTACAGTATATGGGGTGAGGGTGTGTGTGTAGTTGTTTGTGTACTCTATGTGTGTGTGTCTATAAGTGAGCCTGTTTGTGTCTGTGTAAATCACATTATTGTATATGCACTGTATAATCTCATATAGGGCTGGGTATGTAAAACAATGTAATGTAGATACAGTAGTATGAAGATAACAATAGTAAACAATGCTTGTCCTGCTGTGTTTGTCTGCTCTACATATTCCCTTAGTGTTGCTAATAAATTGTATGTTCCCATGTGCCTGTCTCTCCTAATGTGTTTTTGTCAGTGTGTTTGTGTTGCTTTGTGTGCTTGTACGTGAATACGCCTCAGAGGAAAAAAGTAAGATTGTAAATGAGAGGCAGTAGGGTGCACTAACAATGTTTGATAAGACCTGGGGTTCCAAATGATCACTCCTCTGTCTTTCCTTTCTCTCCTCCTCTCTCGATCTCCCACTTCACCTCTCCTCCACTCCCTCCCACTGCTTCCTCCCCACACCACATTGCTTTGGGTAATTTACCAGCAGCAGGATATGCCTTCAAGCTCTCAGCCACAAACAGATAAAGACATGAATGCACACGCACATACATACACACATACACATTTTCTTCAAATTAGACACAGTGTTCCCGGCTCAACTCTCCGAAACACTTAAGAAAGTTTTCTGCATAAACTTTTGTGTTTTTAGAGAGTCAGAGTGCAGGAGGAGGTTTCTGTTAGGTTCGAACGCGCATGGAGAGGGGCAGCCGGAAAAGCTTTGCCTTTTCTAAAAGGTAAGGTTTCTACAGACAGACAAAAAGCTTTCTCTGTGAGTAGTGGAAATGCTTACGGTGCAGAGAGGCATAAAAATGTAAATAAACATATCCCCACAAACGTACACACAGACGTGCTTGTATACACACATATACACACACAGACGTGAGTAAGTTCATACACATGCATACACACAGTTACACATCTGATGCATTAATCTGCTCCTCTGTTGGGGGAAAGAGAGAAAAATAACTGAGTGTGGTAAAAAGGGCATATGTTCGCTTATTTCCCTTTTTTTATTTCCTGTGTGTCGGGCTGTCCGCGGTGAGGTTATGACTTCATTAAAATAGAACTAAGATCGTAAGCTAGGCTCACAAATTATGTTCCAATTGCCTTGTACAAGTGAGTCAGCATTAATGCAAAAAGTTGCACTGAGTTTGAAAAAAAACAGTTAATGTGTCCAAACACATGTTAGGTAATGCCATTTAAATTTACAATGACATCCTATTTTGGGTATGTGCATGTGTTAATGTGCATGTGGGGGAAGGATGTTTTTGAGTGCGTATCCCAATTCCTGCTTGTGTTTGTATGTTTGAGTGTGAATGTATCAGCGAGGATAATTGCACATCAAAAACAGCCCGACCTCATGGGGAGGGGTCCTGATTGAGAGTGTTGCTCTCGTTAATGGACTCACTTTTATGTTTATAAGTCAGCTTTCTTTTGATGACTGCTCCCATGTCCCAGACCGAACCCATCCTCAGATGTACCAGTACACCAGCACAGAGAGTAACGCATAAAAGTAACTGAACTGTGATCAGTTTCTTTTTAAAGGAGTTTAGCAATGCTGTTACTTAACAGACACAACAGCTGTGATTTGTGTTACATTTGAATCCTCTATAACCATGTTATTAAGTATTTGAATGCATCATTTTGTCTCATCCTACCTTTAAGTCATATAATAAATATCACATGTACAGCTACAGTGTTCATAAGACAACAAAAAGGTAAATAGTAAATGGTTACTCTTTCATGTTGCTTGTAATGTATTACTACTAGGACTTCTCATGGGGGTATGAGGAAATAATAACTAAGGAAAAAGTACAGTTTGTCAAAAGCAGTCAGACGATGTGACCGGTTTTAAAAAGCTGTCAGTTTTGCCAAATAAGCCATCACTTTATTTGGAAGTAAAACGTAAAATAAGACCTGTAATGTCACCAGTAATCCTGCATTGCACAGTTAGTTTTCCAACCGATATGATATTTCTAAGATTAGGCTTTTGTCAACAGAAATATTGAGCAACATACTCATGCTCTGTTGACTCAAAATTGTCTGTTTAATTCCTCTTCTAACTGATCATGCTGCGTTCTTTGCATCTGTGCTTTCATTAAAATCATGCTGCATGCTGTTACTTACTGTCCTTACTCCTGCCTACGCCAATGCAAGAGACAATTACTGGCTGGCTGATTTCTCAAGCTCAAATATCTTGTTTTGAGCCAGTTGAAGAATCTCTGGAGGCGCTGCTGTCCACCTAACTAACCCACACTAGAGCTCCCCTCTGGCAACAAAGTCCACTCAATCAAAAAGGCTTTGTCAAGGAAATACTGTGATGGTGTTTGCACCATGCATCCTGCTGTTACTGCTGCTGGTGGCATGCTGTGATTTTGAGCAAACAGTTCATAATAAACGGTGTTACTCATTAAAATTGGCCCTTTAAACCTGGGAAAGCAGTGTTTTTTCTGCACACTACATCTTCAGCACTGTCTGCTCATTAGACCTGTGTCTTTTATCGCATGCAATGACATCTTGAATCCTCCAAGAATGCCAAAAGATCAAGTTCCCAATGGTTTCACTTAACAACAAGTATTTGAGTGAAACAGTTTTGCTCTTATCTTGCGTCAATCTAAAAATTTGTAGTTATTTGCATATGAAACATATATCTTTGTAAGGTTTGCTTAACCTCAGTTTTTGCCAAGCAGTTCCATTTTTTGTTTTTCAATGTGTTTGTGTTTGTGTATGTGTGTGTGGCATGTACAAAGGGTGTTGATGCTGTTGGTTTTCTCCAGTGGAGATTCTGAGTTTTTGGTTTACAAAAGAAATACATTTAGTGGTCATATTAACTTTGTAGCAAGATACTCCACAGCATCTACCTCACTTTTCAATAGGCTATGTATGCATTTTAGAACTGCAACATGCTTGTTGCCTCATCTAGTTTTAGGTACATACTGTATATACATATATAGGTACATGTTGTATATTGTATTTCTTTTGTATCAAGATTCAGTTGCTTGCCGCTTGTTTTTGTAAATTTTCAACATGCTTTTTTCCTATAAGCTTGGTACATGCAGTACTGGATGGCGGTCTTAAGTTTTGGTTGTTGTTTTGGGGGTATCCTATACCATTGCTATAGGTCCAGAGCAACTCTCTTCATAATTTCACATGCAATATGATTAATTTGGCAATGCTCTTAAACGCAGAGCTTTTTCCATCTTGTATTAGATACATCTGTATAAAATAAGAAGTCAATATATCCAAGCTTAATTGGTCAAATCAACGCATCAGACAAGGGTAACAAGGTTAATAACATGGCTTACTCTTTGCTCATACTCTATTTCACTTGATATATTTTTCTTGTAATAACATCTTAAAGGGGAATCTCGTTGCCCATTTTACATTTTTCCTTTGTTAAACATGGCTGTTGTCACACATATTACTTATTTAAACCTCCTAGCCTGTGCGAGGTAAGGCCACTATGAGCTCCCTCTGTTGTGCCCTACCCTTGTGCCCTGCTTCTTAAAACACACCTTTTTATACATGCTTTTAACAACACCTGTTAGAAACCATGTCGTCTGCACTGTCTGTTCCTGCAGCGTTATGTGCTTTTAATGTTTTTGTTTTCTGTCACCGTCTGTTGCATTGCTATGTGCTTCTACGCCTGTCTGTTGCTTTGTAATTTGCTTTTATGCCTGGTGTTTTTGTTGTTGGCACTTTGGGTAGAGAAAAGCGCCTTAAAAATAAAATATATTATTATTTATTATTACCCTTGGTAACACCTTGAGCCTCATTCAAAGTTAAGCTCATATTGGCTAGCTCATCGATCACAGTTCTGCACCAGGGTAGTTTTTGTCTAACAGGTTTTCTTTTGCCTGGAGGAGTTCACCTCGTTGCGTCCTCACAGTTGCCCTTGCCTTATTTAAGTGAAGATGTTGTTGCTTTTGTTTTTTTCTTTATAATTCCAAAGTTGCAAGCTTGTAAGGCCAGAATATGTCACATACTGTAGCCTTCTCAGGCAACCATGGTGGAATGCCTCTTTGGTCTCCCACCAGGATCCAGAACTGTGCAATAAGATAAACCTGTTGTGTTATATAGTTATATAGTTGGATTTGTTTTTAGACTGTATTGCTTGGATGTCCAGATGTTGTGGAGTTGGGAAAATGCACCCTGGGCTTTCCCCAGTACTGCCTTGATGTCCCTCTATATCTTTTTCTCCTGACACAATAGGTGAAGTTCTCCATATACCGTATATGCAAGGCAATACAAAGGGTGCATATGGCTGCATTTATATATTGCTATTATCCAAAGTGCTTTATGATTTGCCTCTCATTCACCCATTCACGCACACCCACACACACCGATGGCAGTGAGCTACCATGCAAGGTGCCGGCCTCTCCATTGGGAGCAATTTGGGGTTCAGTGTCTTGCCCGAGGACACTTTGACATGTGGACAGGAGGAGCTGGGGATGTAACCCTGTGATTGGTGGACGACCCGCTCTACCCCCTGAGCCACAGCCACCCACTCAATTACAGTCTACAGTATGTCAAATATTATCTATCTTACATTATCAAGTAAGACAGGCTGAAGCTGAATATTTCTGCCAACGCAGAGGTGCTTTAAGATGCTGTTCTGCTAATGACCACTTGATGCTGGCTCTACTCTTATCTGTCTGAAGCGAAGGGGAAACCCCTAAATTACAAGAGATACAAAGTCAATTTCTATTTCCTCTAGATGGTCTCTCAGTTGCTAATTCACCATCTAAAGTATGTCATGGTGGTAATTTTGTAAAGGGTTGCATTAAGAAGATATTAAGCCTTAAAGAAAATGTGTGTTTGCCTTGATTTACTCTGGCTATCACACCCTGCAACAGTAGATGCTGCTCACTGGACCCCAGCTCCCCTCAGGCTCCACCGCACTGGCCAAATTCAGATTTTCTGGCTTTTAACAACTGCCAAGAGGGTAGTGAGCAGTAAACCCGACTGCCGGCTTCAAAGCATCTCTTCACACAAAGCTATGAGTGACGTCACAGATGCTATGTCCGTGTCATTATGTATATGGGTTCCACTAGTCTTGGTTATTCAGAGGGATAGAGCAAGTAACGAAAAGAAGCACTGTGGTGTTGGTGGTAGAAGTGTGTGTGTCTCTCTCTCTCTCATAATCATCGCCTACTCCATCTCATTGACCCAGCACAGTGCAGAGAGAGCCCAGAGCACAGCATGAGTCATACCAGCTGATCCCGGGTCTGCATTTAATCCCACGCTCCATTGCACCGAAAAAGGAGCAGTGCCTCGCTGATCTGAACTGAGATCTGCACAGTCATAACACTGCCTTTACAGTCAGTGGAGCCACATGACACACACACATACAGTAATGTGATTATATTACAATCTTTATCAGGAAATCCCATCATTATACAGGAAAACCCTTTTTAAATAACCCAGATCTAAGGAAAAGAAACTTTTATTTAATATAATGACATTCAGAATTGGCAAAATCATGTTGAAATTGAACAGACAAGATGTTTTTTCTCTGTGTACTGTAAGCTTCTGTACGGTTGCCTCTGTTACAGTCTACAGCCAATTTTCTTCTTCAATAAGAGGAGAGGAAAGGAAAAGTTTCTATGCTTTGTGATCTAGTTTCTTCATTTTTTCCTCACAATCCTTTTCCTACTCTCTTTCTACTTCATCATGCTGACAGTTACTTGCAACATTTCCATTTAAGGAGTAAACTAGTTGTCCACTAGTTGTATCTGTGGGTGTTTGCGTGTATGGTCTATGTGTATGGTCTATGTCTGTGGCTGCCTGTGTGATAAAAAGTGCGTATGAGGTAGCCGTGCCTATGCTTTGACATAGGGTAATGACACAAAAGCCATCTTTTCTTAAAACCATCTCTACTGTACCTCTGTTACCATGGTAACTGTTTCCAGATCTAGGATAGTCCTGTCTCCTCCTTTGTCACTATTACCCCCCCTTACGCTTCATAATCTCTATCCCCCTGCTTCTTCAGCTGTTACTCAGCGTCTTGGCACTAATAACTGTTACTGGTTCAGAGTGTGTGTGTGTGTGTGTGTGTGTGTGTGTGTGTGTGTGTGTGTGTGCCAGTTTTAGGGGAGGCGTCCCTCTATATATGGAGNCACACACACACTCGCACACACTCACACACACACACTCACACACACACACACACACACACACACACACACACACACACACAGACAAGCACTCTGAGAAACTTCTACTTGAGGTGATGTAGTGTCTTGTAGTTTCCATGGTAACATCTAGGGAGCGAATCAAGGAGGAGGGCCAACATAACAAAAGGGAACACTGCCCCCCCACGACTAGCGAGAGGAGGAAAACGGAAGGACAGGAAGAGAGAGAAAGAATGAAAAAACAGAGCTGGAGGACAGAGAGAGTGATGCTGTGTCAGACTGAGCTGCTCCAAGTCTGTGAATGAAAAAAAATGACGCTCCAAAATACATATACATCTCCCTCTGTCCTCAACCATGACTCCAGTCTATAAAATAACAGACTATAACCTTGAGTCCTGAGCTAGCATTGTGTACGCTTGCATTCACAGTACCAAGATCGATCACTTTGGTTCAAAGCCTGCAGGAATACTGGTGAACTCCTGTTGCTTAGTGGAAAATCCCTCCTCTCAGTTCCCCAAGGTATGTCTCGCCTTACTGCTTTGATCTTTGTCTTTCCATTGCCGCCACAGGCAAGGGCCCAGTCGATGTTCCCCATTGTAAACTACAGCTGTATTTCAAGTCTTATAGGAAATCTCTATCTTTGCTAATCAGAAATATTAGAATGTAAATAATAAAAGCAGATTGGAGACATGAGATGCCATTGTAGAAGTGTAGAGAGTAAGTAAGTGAGAGAAATTTGAATGCGAGTAAAAAGAACATGATGGCAATTAATAAAAAATGACACCTAATGTTAAGAATGATTGACTACAAATAATTAAAACCGAATCCATGTTAATGATGAGTCTAAATGATGTCACTCGCTCACAACATTTAAACACTACAAATGGGACTGTTAATATTTGAGAGATTTAAATCTTAAAGTTCTGGTATGATTAAATAAAAAAAGAGAGAAAGAAAAAATAAAACAAGAGTGATGGAGACACCAAGAGAAAGAGCTGTTTCTTCCCTCACTAAAGAGAGGATGCGATCAAAGTAAAGGTCAGCACCTGATTGGAGACATCTCGAGCAAATTAAACATCACAAGATTCTGAAATCATAATGCCAGTAGTATCAACAGCAGCGTCCTTCTTTTCATATACACTTTTAAAATGAGTAAAAACAAAAATAGGATAAGTAAAAATATGTTTTTTGGTGTTTACAGCAAAGAAAGTCAGTCACACATTAGAGTAACACCTTTGAAAGAGCATCTTACCCAGTAAAGAAAGCACATTTTGAGGTGTGAAAACTGGATGATGTTGTTGGTGAGAGAGCATATGGTGTGTTTAAGTTAGACTCAACCTGTTAGTGACATGGGAGAAGGTGTGAATCATCTTTCTCTCTCTTTTCCCCCTCTCTCAACTGACAGCACAGTTACAATGGCAGGTGGACTTTTGAGTGTTTGACTCTTGGTGCCACTAGTTAACCTCTCAACACAGGTGATGACTCTCCTTTGCAAGTGCATTTCTTATGTATGTGTGTGTTTGTGTCAGTGAGAGTGTACAGAAGTTGTGTTAGTTAGGAAAAGGGGATGTCAAGAACCGCTCTCTTGTCCTCTCCTTCCCTGTTTCTGCCCCACATTCACATGCTAACATAGACACACACATACACACGCTGTCTTTGACACAGACGCATGTGCAATGTTGCGAAACCAGCTAATTGAAGTGGACATGAGAAAAGCAAAAGCTGTCGTAGCTAATTGAGACAAATGAAGCTGGCGGTGATCAAGGGATAAGCAGCCTGTTTCAATGTCACTCCAACAAAAAGAGAGGGGAGCAAGACATGGCGCCAGAGCACAGAA
The DNA here is from genome assembly GCA_003416845.1 of Oplegnathus fasciatus. NCBI lineage: Eukaryota > Metazoa > Chordata > Actinopteri > Centrarchiformes > Oplegnathidae > Oplegnathus > Oplegnathus fasciatus. The sequence goes on from NTHP01000152.1 coordinate 948,630, forward strand.
ACACAACATATTACACATGACCCACACGCTGTGGCTCAATGTCACAGAGCCTAAATTACAGTTAGACTCACAGCATCATTTGCTAATGTGTTGGAGCAGTATATGGAGCAGCACACATCAGACATCAATTTGATCCCTTATGTTGTGTCATTTTAGCAACAACAACAAGTAAATTTTACTTCATCAGTCTTGATTTTAGCTAAAGGGAATGACATTTTGTAAGTGGTAGACTGCATATATTTAGAAAAGTGATTCTTAACTTGGGTTTAAGTGGTGTGAGATGGTCTGATGGTATACGTTTTCAGATGTATGCAGCAAACACAAATGTCTGGAGTATTTATCTTTTGATTTATTTAGTGATGTGGATAATGGTGGATAAAGCCGCACAGTCATGTAATGTAGGCAAGCTCTTACAAGGGTGTTTCCACTCATTTTTGAAAATCCTGTTTTATTCCCCTCCATTTTGATTTACATATTAAAGTCTCTCTAAACAATTTGATTTTGCTGTCCAGCCCCAAAAGTCCAGGTGAGAGAAGCTCTGAGTTGATAGAAATGTTGACAAGCTCATCTGAGCTGCCTTAAGTCATTACAATGCACTCAGTAATCAGTAATAAGCTTTATGAGCAGTAAGTGCTTTCTTGACTCTTTTTTTGGCCCTGGTTTTCACCTCTCAGGCAACATTTACAGGTTGCCCTCTCTTATTGGTGGAGGTTGTTGGGGTCATGTGCCACCTGAGATGAAGACTGAAAAAACCCCAAAACATATTACCTCCTCTGCGTGTTTTGGGGTAAAAAAAAAACCCAAACAACAAAAACAATCGAAAATAAAGCAGTAAAGGAGTGCTCACACTGAAGCCTCTCATTCTGACGACAAGCAATTTCTATATTCCTGATTAATATTTTCAGTATGTGTAACTTTTATATTCATAATCAGTAACCTTTACAAAGGTATGATTTTAAATAAATCATTTGGAAACTGTTTGCTCTAGTGAACACTCTGCTGCCTTAATCTGCCTAATTGCTCTGTATTTAGAGGTGGGATATAAATGAGGCATTCAGCAACACAGTAACTAATGCATTTGACCCTGCTGGTCAATGGCCATACGTTAGACTGATGTCAGTGGGAGACTCTAATTAGGCTACAACACTATCCCAATAGACAATCTATAGTTACAATATCTATCACAGGGTAGAAAGGGGAGCAGCAGGAGGAGAATGGCATGAGTTAGACAAGAGAGAAAGAAAGAGATATAAGTTTAGGCTGAAACTTGACATGGGACAGGGATTTGTGTCGCTACATAGGACACTTTTTTTACCAGAGAGAGACAATCATATCAAATATGGTGGCTATAGAAGACATGAGAGAGACAGAGGAAGGGCAACCAGCAGAGAGGGGGAAATATTAATAAACACAGAAATTAAAACAAGGTTAATGTGAGAGGAGGGACAATTAGACAAATATGAGATGTAGACTAAAAAAAACAAGAAGAAGATCACTTGGGAGAGAGAGGATGTTGGAGTTAAAACTCTGCAGTCTCTCACTCTTTGTCTTTCACTCTCTTGTCTTTCTGTCCGCCCCTCCGCCCCTTAATGTGCAAGAACAGATGTGGTAACATCTTCCGCTACATTAGATCAGGAATGATTTCTAGCAGTACGCTGGTGTCAGATGGTAACACTATTCATAGACAGCTTTAAATAAAAAGAGATCAGTTATTCAATCCGAGAGAAGGGCTCAATACAGAGAAATGGAAATGCAGCTTCCCATAGCTGAGTGTGAGTGTGTGTGTGTGTGTGTGTGTGCGTGTGTATTCATGTGTGCACCTGCGTGCAGAAATGTGGGTGGCTCTTTGTTGCATAAAAGTGTGTGAGCATACGAATGTCAAAGGTGCTTTTGCAAACGTGCCTGTTGTTGCAAGACTGACTTTAGGGTGAACATGTATCTCTGTTTTTATGCAAATTAAGTTTGCTTGCGTGTATCTGTGTATGGGAATGTGTGTGCGCAGCCATATGTGTGTGTGCGTGTGTGTGCTCATTTATTAGCTCGCACAGTCACCCACTCCTTTTTAAAAATAGCAGCCTCTTGGCTGAGGCTGTCAGCAGCAATGAGAAAATAAGGAGTTCCATTCTGGAGGTAGCAGCCTTCATGATACAATAAGGATAGGGTGGCTGAGGGAACACACTGACACACACCAACACACACACACACAATTACTTTAAATGGATGCAGCTGTCATCACTGTAAAAGTCCACGTTAGCTGATACATTTTAACAAAACTATTACATGAAACAAATCATTATTTAGAATATCATGCACATTGACATTTTACATATTACCATTTTTTGCTTTTGCCCTGGTGCCCCTCCCCTCAGTGGATTGTGTAAGAAACACTAGGCAACCAAAACAGGATAGTTACAGAGCTTTTGCTGCTATTTCTACCATTGTAGGCTAAAGAAATGTTGTTGATAATAAACAATAGAGAGCCCTCTTGAGTAGTTTGTAAATGATATTTAGCAGCCCCCTCATCTTTCAAGCTCTTTTTCTGTCACGTTAAGTAGCTGATGCCAATCTGGTACTCTGATCCATTTTCAAGTGAAATCTGTACTCTCTTGAAGTGAGAGAGAAGTGAGAGGAGGGATACTGCGTGCAAAGAAACAACGCAAGATGGAAAGATGGAAAGAAAGAAACCAAGAGATAAGAGATGAGTGTGGAGACTGGCTCCCCACAGTTGTTGCTGCTCTGCAGAAGTACAGAGCATTGCTTGCACAGTAGTTCATTGTTCCAGAAGTTTCCAGCTTGATATTTCATCTTTGCGGAGAGGATTTCCCCCACCAATGTTCTGCGGGTGACAATGTACAAAGCCTGTGGGCCTTTCTCTCACAATCCAAATTTTCTATACTTTCTTATCACTTTTTCTATTCATTTCTCAGAAAGACACACACAAATACACACACTATAGTTTCACTTATAATGCTACGCCTTAATCTGCCATGAAGTACAACTCACCCAGCGATCGCATGCCAATGGGCGTCAAGCCTAAAATAACACCAGATGAGCACCCATCCCAGGCCTGTGGAAGCATTCCTGCTAGTTTTGCAGTCCACCTACAGTATAAAAAGTCACATTGACCCCATTGCTATTAAGCCAGTATGTGGAAAATGGCTGGATGCCAACCACGCTGGTACCTGTTGAAAGCAAACTGAGGGGCATCATTGTCCCTCTCTTGGCAATTAGCTAAAAAGCTAATCAGCTAATTAGCTCAAGTGCTACTCCAGTAAATCTATTGTGTTTAAGGCAAAGAGGGTAAAAAGTATAATGGTGGTCAGCTATATTGTTTCCTTAACCTCTGAAAAGGCAATGAGTTTGTTTACTGCCATTGATATGTTGTAAAAACAAACTCTATTGCACCGTCACGGCTCTTACAGGGCATTTAAATTCTACTTCCATCAGCAGGCAGGTCATACATTTACAGCAGTCAGCACCTTAAGTGTGCAAATTACATTTCTTTTACATTACACAGTAGTTGTTTTTAGCCTGAACAGGATAATATATTAAGTGGTCTGGAGTTCAGGATTGCCTTTCATTGGGTTAAAGTAACACAGACCCATGCATTGCCTTGCTTTTCTTTTTCGTATGTGGAACAAGAGTAATGGAGTGAACTGCATATTTTCAGTAGTACCTCATTCCAGTTTGATAGTCAATGCAACTTTCACATTAAACCCACTTTAATGTGCATTTTTTTTTATCCCCCAGCATTTGTCAGCACCTAAACATCACTGCATGTAGGGCACATTTTCCCTTTCTCTTTTGTTTTATCGACTGTATACCTCACCGTTGCCCTCTATCCACATCCACAAGTAAACATCAGGTGGGTGCATGTGTTATATTGCCTATCCGTTACCTCTACATCTCTCTGGTTGCTGTCCCTACCCTGACCTCTCCCTCCTCTCCTCCTTCTTATTCCCTCCATCCATTTTCTCTCTTTTTACTGCCACACTCTTATTGACTCCACAGCTCCATCCTTGTCGAGCCCTCCTGCTCTCCATCTCCTCTCCCTTCTTCCCTCTCTCGCTCCATCATCCTTGCCTCTCATTCAGAGCAGAAGCAGCACCAGTCAAATTGATTTTGCCGCTGTGCTGAGGAGCCCCATCAACTCACAGATTGGGTTTCCCGCTTACCCTCTCCCTCTGGCCCTCTGTATTTCTTTCTTTTGCTCTCACTCTAACTTCCACGTTTCTCTCTCATCCCGGTGTGCCTTCTGTCTCTCATCTGTCCTCCTCTCCCTTTCTCTTGCTATGCTACATCACTGTCTTTCTCTGACACATTCCCTCTGTTCCTATCTCTGTATACCCACAGTTATTTGTCAGCCACAGCAGAGGTAAGCTAGTACTGAGAAAACAAGTGCAGCTTCATGATTCCGATAATACAGTGCCTTATACAATACATGATTCTGTGTTTGAGTGTGTGTATGAGAAAGAGAGACCGAGAGGGATTGAGAAAATGTGTTTATGCAAAGACACGCATCTCATCAAATGTATAGCGTGCAGTTCATTGGACTGTGTAATAATAACTGTGTTCTTTAATATACTATATGCATACAATAGTGTGTGCTTCATATGTGTGGTTGTGTCCCTGTATATTACCATATACTGTATACATATTTTTTGACAGACACATTTGCATTATTGTTGACTGATTGTGTCTATGCACATGAATGTGGTTTTGACCCCTTGACCTGTAATAATACAGTTAGTACTGTACAGTCAACCAGTGGGTTTGCCTGATGTCTAAACCACATTGTGATTTAACAAGCAGCCAGTTTACAGTTTGGAGAATAGGCTGGAAGAATTTGTAGACTACTTACTGACATCAACAGCTAGCTTAGCAGAAGTCCCGTCCTCACAGTGAGGCTCCCTCCTTATGGGAGTTGTATTTCTAATCTTTCACCAGAGGCTAACCGCCTCTCCATACCTCCAGGCCCTGTGCCAGGCTAATGCATACTGGACCAGTCTGTCAACTGAATGCAGAGAGACTAAGCTTATATAAACCCCAGTAAGACAGTCAACAAGCTGACCCCCAAACTGTGGAAATAACAGAGCATTACTGGAATTAGTAACTGTATATAGTGTATATATAGTGTATATAGTATTTCAAGTTATAATCCCTTTTGCACTTACTTACTTAAAAGTAATTACATTACTATAATTACTAAGTGATGTGTTACTGCCCAACACTGGTGAGGCAACTGAAACACTTGGTTAAGTTTAAAGAAAGATTGTGGTTACGGTTAACATTAGATGAAGGTCTGTGACAGGAAACAAACACTGGTCCCCTCCATCAACCACTGTGACGTCCACACTTTTACTTTCCACCTTGTTATATATAAGGCACACTACTTCCTGCGTTGCCACTGGTCATTGGCATGGGATGTAATTTATGAGGTGCAGAATCACATAATATAAACGTAATTAGGGATACTGGGCTGGTTCTAACATAGCCGCTTTTCCCTATTATGCATTGCCATTAAACACTAAATATGTCTAGAGCTGGGGTAAACACAGATCAGAAGTGGCCACATCACCTTTGGCTGCTAGGCAGGTAGGACATCAGTCATAAGATAAAACAATATGCTTTTGAAAATAGTTGGCAATGATCTGACACGGGCTAAAAAATGCTCAACTTTAAGTATTGTCCTTCAAACTAATCAGCATTTCTACATGTTTTGAACATACTTTTAAATGCTACAACCATGACTAACATCGAGGTAAATAAATACTTTGATTTCACCGTGATTCTCTACAGGTAAAGTAGCCTTGTTACACCATTAGCTGTAACAGATGACCATCATTCTGCATCTACCTTTCCAAACAAAATGATGCAGGCAGTTTCACTGGAAGTAAACCAATTTAGTGGAGGCTTGGCTGGCCTCCCT
>NTHP01000152.1:955422-995912 GCA_003416845.1 Oplegnathus fasciatus
CCAATATAATGCAACAGGATTGCCTCTGGGACCTAACTAAGTCAGAGGTGTGTCCTGGAAAATACAAGACAATACAGTCTAAAGCAAAAGTGTTTTGTGTATTCATGTGCCTGTGTGTGTGTGTAGGTGTGTGTGTGTGTGTGTGTGTGTGTGTGTGTGTGTGTGTGTGCGCGTGAACCTCACAGAGTCTGAGGCATATGTGGGTGTTTTCCCGTTATTAGATTACATCCAGCCTCATGCCACTAACCAAATTTCTGCTTCACTTATTATTGACTGAGGAAAGAACAGGAAAGGAGTGCACGAAAATAACAGGAGCAAGATAGATAAGACGGGGTGTGTGTGGAGAAGTGAATAAAGGAAAGTCGAAAAATAGACAATCTGACATGAACTAGGCCTTCTGCCAAAAACCAAATGTAGATTTGGAGATTGATTTTTGTGAAGAGTTTTGTCAGGATACCTGTGAAGTAACAAGAACACACACACACACTGCATTCATCCATATGTTCTGAGCAGATAAACTGATCAAGTGCATTATTATCTATTACAGCATACTATAAACATAGTGCAATAACATGTACATGCTATTCACTCATCCCCACACAAGTGGGTTAATTTATGTGCATTAAACCATTTATGCCAATAGTTCAGCTTATTATCCACGCAGTATTTCAGTATGTATTCCAGCAAAATATGCTTAAAGTACAGTATGTGTACAGTAGTACTGTGGTACACATACTGTAGATCCTAAATCTACATCTGCCTGTGGGTATGGTTGGGCGTGGGAGTGTGTGGGTGGGTTATTTGATGTTCATGGACATGAGGTGCAGCATGTGATAATGTTGGCATTTGCCTTGCAAGACAGCGTATTACATTTGTGACACACATTGTTGATTTCTTTGGGCACAGAGCTGGCATGGGTGGAGACAGAGCTTCCTCCCTGGGTTTGTGTACCCCTAACCAAACTTGCAAAGGTTGGTGTACATGGAAATGCATGTCATGGAAGATGAGGAGCTTGCTCGTCTATGAAGGGGCTCCTCGTGCAGGTTCCTATGGCTTCAGGGTTGGTTATTTTCTCTCAACACCACAAAAGGTATTGTGCACATACACGTGTAATACATTATAGTGCCACACCTATGGGCGTGATTGGAGACTGTCGTCCACAGTAGGATGACAGCATCAGTCATGTCAGCAAGTGCCCCAAAACGGTTCTAATAATGACAGGAGTAAAGGAGGAAGTCAGGTGATGTTATAATAGCACGACAAAGTCCGCGTAAGGAGGGGGTCAGGGTGGATGGATGGAATAAATACATCAGACTTTAACACGGGCGACTGCTGTTTTTTTTAAGCATGACCAGGATCTTTCCATAACCTTAACCACATGTTTGTTATTGTAACCACTACGATGAATCTTAACAACACAGTGATTTTTAACCCAAAGCATGTTTTTTCCCTAAACCTAACCAAGTCATTTTTGTGTAAACCAAACATTAACCAGAGTGTTGTCACATCATAATGCAGATTTATTTTCCAACAGTGATTCGTAACGGTTTTAGAAGGCACAAGCAAATAATGTCAGTTCAGTGTGTCGTTCTAGAAGGCTTGTTGCGTGATCAAGATGTACTCATTTACATGCATATGCAACTACCAATCCTTCACAGGAACGTTCTCTGTTGAATCTTCAGAATGAATAAATTACTGGTCTGAATCATATTGACTTTGCACCGTTTCCCGCTTTTTTCTTTAGGTTCAATATTCTTATCCTCATCACCGCCACGATCCAAAATGAGATTAAGTGCCTCATTCGCAGTTATTCACCTCCTCATTGTTCTGCCACCTCAGAATTATGTGAGCAAGTTGCAGCAGAGGAGACTTATTCATAGACCAAAGCTATGAGAACAGATCAATGTAGTGTTAAGTCATGAGGTGGCAGGACACGATATTCTGTTTGTTCGTGTAACTCATGTAATTTTGTTGTAATATTTGGTTTCCATGTGGGAAGATGTGGGATATATGAGAGTGTGGGAAAGGGAGACGTTGCAGTTGTGGTGTGAATGTGTGGGCATGGTGGTGTGTGTGTGTGTGTGTGTGAGTGTGTGTGAGTGTGTGTGTGTATGTGTATGTGTATGTGTATGTGTGTGCAGACATATTAGAAAATTACACTTTGTATTGTGTTGTGTTTTCTGTAGTCAACAGATATACAAATTTTGAACTGATTATCAAACCAGGTCTTTTTGGCTACCTGTCTAATGAATGCCTATAAGTCCATACCTGTGCCACAAACAGCAGATTATTGCTGACTGAATAAAGTGTAAAAATAATGAAATAAACAAACTAATTACTAGACAAAAGGGCATGGGTAGAGAGGTGAATGAAATGGATATGCAGCAGATTAAACCTGATTTTCTCTTTCTTTTTTAACTCAGTTTATCGCAGCAATTTTCTTTCACATATTGTAATCACTTCCACCTGTGTCAAAACCAGTGTTATGTAATAGCCATATGTTGTTACACCTACCTTTCACACCACAGCTGCTGCATTGAAAAACATGATTAATAGACACCTGAGTAACACAGATTAGCTTTCGGACTGTTAGACCACTCTTTAAACATTTTTAACCCAAATGAGGGTGAGAAATACAGAAGAACTGATTGCTAATAATTACCAATACTAAATTGATTTTCTGGGGGACTGACAATGAATTATAGTTTGAAGTATAGTTTCTGAGAGACTACTCTTTTTTTATTTTCCTTTTTGCAACTCTTTCATCCTTTCATTTCCTTTTCTTGCTTTCTTGTTTGCTTGTCTCACCTCCTCGACCTATTCCACCTGCTGTCCCCTGCTCAATAATCACTTCTGAGTGCCAGTGACATTTTACTGGCTCATTCCCCACACATGAAAGTAAGACGTACAACAGGAAAAAAGAACGGGACCGAAAAAAAAAACCCAGCAACTTTTGTGTGGCATCAAAACACAGCAAGTGACCTTTTATAGCGACGACTGACTCTTCTTAGATCTGTGCCCTGTGAGAGGATTGAGACAGTGTTTGATCTTTTAAACACTCAGACGTCGCAGACAGTGGTGTAATTACAAGACAGCCGAAGCACAGGCAGGGGCCATTGATCAGGACTGAGGAAGAAACAACACACAACCACACTCCCATACACACATACGCCATACGCAATTCCAATTATTCATGCACTTTTGAAAAAAGCAACTAAAGTTCAACAGGCTTCTGCTTGCTTTATCATTCAGTGATAATATGCTGTAACTGAACCTTGATACTTCAAGGTATAAGACATTACTGAGGCTACTGTTATGTTAGTATGTTATGTATGTCTAGATCCAACATATTCATCTGGCTGCAATGATAGTTAAAATAGATAGGCAGTGGTGGCCTAAAGAATAGATAGGTGGGATTGTGAGAAATTAAGAACAATTTTGTTAGAGATTAAAAATAACATTTTCTTCAGTAAACACGATGTTTTAACCTGCAATGCATTAATAAAAGTGTAAAGACGTTGATGTTGCAGGCACACATGCATACATTCATACACACATGCAGTGTGTGTTGCTGAGTCCTGCACCTATAACTATTGTAGATAGCAGGGACACAGACTGAAGCGCAGAGACATGAATAATGGAGTGCTGATTTACAGCCCAATTTCCCAACACGTCTCTTATGTGACCAGTTGAACACCCTGTGAGGAAATTCAGAACACTGGGAACGGCGTCAACACTGGCTGTTAATTCTCTGTCAAGTGGACTGGGAAAGGTGTGATTGTGTGTGTGCGTGTGTGTGTGCGTACCATTATCATTTCATCTGAACCAATTTGAAACCCGAGTACTTGCTGAAGCCAAATTTCCAGTGTGAGAGTGATTCTTCAATTCTTAAATTTCTATTCATTCATTCTACCCATCTGCTCCTGTTATGAAGTAATTACAGCCTGCATTTGGCAAAAGGCAGGGAAACACCTCCAACAGGTTGCCACTCCATCACAGGCTAAAACAAAGACACTCACACCTCACTCATTCTTCATTCAGATAAATGGTGATCATACAGAGAGTGTGCTATGTGAGATTGGCACAATAACTTGTAACTTATACAAATCCTATCAATAAACTTGGGACATGTTTGTCGCATATTTTTACAGTTTTTTTACTAATGATACTCATTCATCCCTGTTTGGGCTGATGGACGCATACATGCACACATGTATATTTCCACAACCCGGCTATATCCGAGGCAAAAGAGCCACCTTAATGAAACATTTAAATCAAAGCAGCACCACAAGAGAGAAGGATAGGAATACGTGGTTGTAAAATTGTAAAACAACAGGATAAAAGACATCTTCTTAAACCAACAAAAATAACTTTCATAGCAGGTTTTTTTTTTTTTGCAAGATATTGATTTTGTTGGTCTGAGCTCCTCAGGAGGGGTGTTTGAAAGCCTCAAGCCACTGAAGGCAAAATCCCGGTCTCTGTTGGAAGAATTTGGAACATCAGGAAGGTCACAGCCTGAGGATCTAAGGCTGCACACCAGCTCATATGAGTAAAATGTCTGCAGTATAGCTAGAGGCCAGACCTTACTGATTTGTTTTAACACTTCACAAGAAAATGTTGAAATCAGTTCTGAATCTTACAGGTAACAAATGCAAGAATAGCAGATTTGGAATGATGTGAGCCAGTTTATGGCAGATTAATACAATCTTTGGTATTTTGAGACAACCAGAGAAGTGAAATAGGGTTTTGATTGATCCCAGAAAAAAAGAGAGCTGCAGTTTATGGGGACAAAAGGATAAATGTCTTTCTCCAAATTGCTAAAAATGTAAAAAAAATGATTCAGCTTTCTCGTGTGTCATCAGAAGCCATCCACTTAGAGTATAATGTGTACAAATACAAAGTTTGTGTTTTACATTTTAAGCACTTTTCTAAATTTCTCAATTTTGATTTAGAGAGCCGTGAAATATTATTCATTGTCCCGTCCTCAAATAAGCAGATGTAATCAGCCAGTCAGTCAGTCACTCATTAACTTTCTGGAAGATTTTCAGGACTCCAATTTTGGCAGGCCAATTTTGGAAGTTATTTAGAAGGCTGTCTTTTTTGAAGAAGAAGAAGAAGAAGAACACACAGCTGCTTGATACTCTACAGGAAAACAAGTGGCAAATAAATCTTCAATGAAAGGACATTTAATTTATAATTTAACTATCCCCTTAGGGAAAAAAGAAAAACAGGAAAACACTCACACACAATATCAAGCTCATTTTTTAAAACAATATAAAATGTTATTCATTGGGTGGCTCATGTTGCCTAAAAGTGAACAGACTGTAGGACACTGATATCGGCAGTAAAAACATGTCGGCAGGCATTAGACTGCCCTCGTTAAGCACAAAACTCATTACGGCATGCCTCGCTCCCCTGCTGAAAGAAAGAGTGAGCATTTCCTTCCATTTGAAGGAAAAAAAAATAAAACAGTAGTTAGCCTTTTCTATCTGTATCTCCCAGAAAGGTTTGGTTGTCAGGGACCCATGTGCGGAGGGAGATAAAGCAGAGAAGGGTTAGCAATACAGCGTGGCTATTTAAGAGGCTGTAATGATATTCATTAATTTAGATTCATTTCAACTTCCATCTGGACAGAGAGAGAGAGAGAGAGAGAGAGAGAGAGAGAGAGAGGGAGAGAGAGAGAAATGAGAGAGTCATTGGATATAAGATTCAGAAGACCGGGATATGGAGGTTTTAGTTGGGGGTCAGAAAGTTAAGCTGGAGTCACAGAACTCAAGAAGAAAAGTAAATACTGAAAAGGGAGTCAATCAACTGCACAGTCTTTTCTCTGCAGAGAGATTTTGGAAGTTGAACTGCTTTCTGTTGGGGAAGTATGATTTTGTATGCTGTGCAACTTCAAGACTACGTCAGAGGCATTGGCAAAGTGCATGCATTGTATGGAAATACAATAAAAGTACTTCACATTCATATATACGGATGTATGGATTTCAGTTTTTATCTATTTGACTTTCAGACAGAAACACATTTCTATGTGCGTCCAGTGCTCAAATCCATCCAAATCCCACAGCCAGACAATCCATTCAAAACTGATATGGTTGCGAATTGCACATGGAGGGTGAAGGCTGTGAATTTGTGTGTGGTTGTGTGTGTGTTTGTCGGTCACATTGTGCTCCTATCTAGTGTCCTAGGAGGGGTGTGTTGGTTCACAGCACAATGCGGAAAATCGGTATGTTAAAGCAATCAGTGGGCTTTGCTGTCCACCAAACTAAGGCAGCAGCTCACAAAACACAAACATGCAATCACACACAAAATTGGTTATGTAGTATTAAACCTGCAGAACCAAATTTTATGCCCATGCAGCAAAAACAAGCTATGAACCCAACACTTACATGCTATTACCATTTCATGTGGAGATGTGTTTCTGGCCCTCAGCAGAGTGTAAGGCAAATGTTCACTCTACTTTTAGCTTTGTTTTTGATCTCCACTAACTCCTGAGGGAAATATCTGACTCTTTAGCTGCTAAATGCTTCACTATGTTCACCAGCCAGTCCCTAACTTTGTCTGTCTACTTTTTGGTTATGGAACATACAATGCATACAATGGGTTTATTATAGTTATTTCACTGAAAACAGCTCTGTGCTGCATCTAGAAAGGACGCTGATGACAGTAGTAAGAGTGGACCAAAACAGTTAAGTTGTGGGCGGGACAACATAAACAATGAGTTGAAAGATGCTAAAACACATATACTCTATATACGTACAGCTGAGGGGAACTGCCAGGTCAAGTCATGATTCTCTGTGAGTTCATCACTATGGGCAACCACTTTCACAGTAAACATAGTCATTTGGTCCATTGTTATACCTACTTTAAACTTAAGTATATTCCATACTCTTCTATTGTAGATGTGTCGTAATTACGAGGGTGCTTGTTAGTATTTGTTACAGTGACTCTGCAGCTGCCTAATCTCCATCAGAAATTGCATTGTCAGGCTAGTATCAGTATTCACTTGTTGTTACAGACAACATATGGTCCTCATCACCCTGGAGAACTGTTGGCAGAGCTTCTACTTAGGATGGACAAATTAAGTAGAATTATCGCCCAGGAAAAGTTTTAGAAAGCCCTTACAGAGGCCACTTTAATAACACAACCTGAAGCTGTATTTTTTTGCATCTTGGGCTGTATGCCCATAAGGTAGGACAGTTTTTAAGCCTTAAGTTTTGTTGGATGGAAGCCTTCACTATGGATGAAGAATCAGTCACCTTATCGATCCGTGTAACCTCCCTCACACCCACATCTACATGCAGTAGTAAGAGTTACATGCATCTGGTCATCATAATGACAGAACGTTCTAGAGGTCGTTGCATGATGGTGCCTGTGTTTGACAGGTGCTAGCTCTCCTGTTTGTCCTTGATGAACTTGTTGCTTGGGTGCCACGACCTTCTGTTTATTAGATCAACTGTAGTTTAACACAGTGATCCAAATCTGTGGTATTTTGTTTCTAAATCCCCATTCGTCCCGTGTCAGTCACCGGTGATCCCAGCTGTACACTGCATGATTGGAAGGCCAGTCACTTCCTGCCGCTTAATGCGGATATTTTTTAGGTGCTTATTCATGCCCACGACAGCTCGTTGTCAAAGGTGAAAGAACAGAACGGAAAGTCCTAGCAGACTGTGAGGAGATATACACTGAATTTGACAAAAACTGTTTCGGATTAGAATCGTAGACTGCATCTTTAAGTCAGATCTCAGTAATGTAGGTGATATTTTTTTACCAGGCCTTTGACATTTGACCAGCATGTCAAGGGTGATATATTACTTTTAGAACTCTGCATTGTGAGGCTCCCTGTTACATTACTGACTTAATATAGTTCTATATGACAATTAGGTAATTTATGTCCAGAGCTTGTTAGTTTAACCTCTATTCAGACTTCACCACCATCTTTAAAAAGCAGTTGTTGAATATTTCTTGAAAACATTTCATCTAAACAGCAAGGAGCGTAACGGGAGGGTGTTACAATACCTTTAACCTGATGTGATGGACAATGTCTGGGTGCTGGCTGTTTTAGACCCAGCACCCAACATCCCTCTAAATCTTTCTCTGTCATAACGTTAAAAAGATTCATGTTCAACATTTCCAATGCCAGACAAGTGTGCTGTGTGTTGATGCATGAGGCATTCATAGCAAAGCACAAAGTTGCACTTATCTGGGTCTATCTTTTCAGCATGGCCAACTGGAGAAAAAAGTTATAAAATAGTTTTTTGTACTTTTGGGTATCATAAGATATTGGTTAGGATTAATGTTGTACCTATAGGCTTCATCATAGGGATTCTAGAGGCAGGACTCTCCAAAACCCATTTTTAAAAGTCCTCTACTGTGGCCACAGAATACAAGCCTTGTTTTTGTGAAATTTAAAACAAGTGAAATCTAACCAAAATATGCAAATAACTGTTTCGAAAGTAAATTTAAAGTTATAACCAGAAACGTCTATTGTGCCCATTGCATTGCATTGCACTCCTCTTGCACTCTAGGTCTGAAGGTTATGCACTATACGTTTTAAATCTTCATTTCAAAATAGTGAGTTTCCTAAACAGCAGCTGGAAGCTAAATCCAAAAAGCAAAATACACAGTGGATCAGTAGATTTCCTTGGGATGCTGTCTTAGATCTTGGGATAACGAGGAGGCTTGCCTGCTGAGATCTTAAAGCACGTTGAGTAAAGTAGCAGGTCATAAGCTTCATTAAGTATGATGGAGCAAGACCATGTAATATTTCATACAAAAGGAAGAGCACTATTAAATCAGTGCTAGAATGAATGGGAAACCAGTGTAGAGAGGCCCAGGCTGGAGTTATGTGGTCAAATTCATGAGTCCTTGTTAGAATCCGCCCTGCAGTGTTTTGAACACGATGGACCTTTTTCAACAGGGAAGCATTTAAGCCAGTGGGAGAAGAGGAAAGGTTAATAAAAAATGAGATAACTGGAATGGGGCTTAACTAGGAGACTAGAGTTAGACAATGTGGCACACTTTCAGGTGAACTTGTCAGTCATTATGATAATAATGCAATATTAAAATTGAAAGTGTAAAAAAAATAAATGAATAAGAATAAAAGACTTTGCTTCAACTGTACTTTCAAAAATGTGGTTACTTTGAAAAAAAAGTGCTTGAAGGACTCATTTACTTTGCATGTATTTGGAAAAGAAGTCGTGTTTTATTTATCTCAGAGTTGAATGTATTCTTTGTGTTATGTTTGTGTGGAGTAATGAGCCCATCCAGAAGAATTATATGTCAATAAAACAAACTTCTGAAAGCTTTCTGTTAAAGAAAATAAATACATTGGTAGAAAGCAACAGAAGACCCGTCTTATGAACACACATTAAGCATTAGTGGCAGTTTCACACAACACCACTGGTGTTGATTCAGCAGCAGGGGGCAGGGCATGTTTACTGATTGCTTGGATCCCATTTCACACTTAATATCCAACATTATTACTATTTGTGCTTTATTTAATTGATGCAACTCATACATAGTGTTTATATTATTGTGCTCTTTGTTTACAATAAACAGGCAAGCGTCTACCATGTAATTATTTCATTTGCCTCTCTGGGCGTTTATTCAAGTTTATTTTTTGGTAATAATGATATAATTAGAGCACCTGGAGATGTTAGGAGACCCTTGGACTTAAGATACTTGATGTAAAGAAAAGACAATTAGGATAATTATTGTTTTTGACAGAGGAAAGGAAAACTAGTGCCCATAATGTTGAGGTACAATGTTCTGTGAAAATCATTTGCGCAACCCTGGATATAACTAGGTCCAAATGGCCACATTTGGAGTTGTTTTGGGAGACAAACTCATTCAACATTTATAGCATGGCCAAATATTACTGGTTAAATATATGCCACTTAAGAAAATCAACTTTGGTAGTCTAAGGGTGATTATTTTTTATCTACGCTAGCAGTAGTCCTCTAGGGAGCGATGTCTGTCAACTTATGTATCTCAACAACTATTAGATGGATTGCCAGGGGATTTTGTACAGACATTCATAGTCCCCAGAGGATGGATCCTCATGACTTTGGTGATCCCCTGACTTTTCCTCAAGCACCACCATCAGGTTGACAGTTTTGGTTTTGTGTCAGATAACTCGACAACTGTCGCATGGATCACCATGAAATTTGGTACAGATCCCGAGAGGCCCTCAAGGAGGATATCAAGTTCCCCAGGCAGAGTTTACATCTTGTAAAGTCTCTTATCTTACTTTGTGCTGTTGTGTGTGTATGTGTTTGTATTGAAGAACAGCGTAATGAATATCTTATGGCCTATGAGTTCAGCTCCAATTTGCAGAGTTTTAACCAAAATGATTGCTCTTTGTTTTGCCTTGCACTCTTTATTGAGTTTATTGAGTCGCTTTCCAACGGTAAAAATCGATTTTGCATGTATTAATATTTGTTAAGCACCTTGTTTCATTACTTGAAATCAAATATACTTGCTCAAAACTATCTGCACTAAATTTCTAATTGTAAACATTTTTAAGGAGTTATTGAAGAGAATAAAATAAAACCATTGTGTCTGATGTCAATAAAAATCCTTCTGTTTTTCCACAGAATAGCTCTTCTGCTAAATATAAACTATCCTATATAAAATTATTCATTTAAATGTTACAGTGAGTATTTAAGCTACACTGCGTGTGCACAATTACATTTTTAGACTGTCGTGGCTCATGTTTTATAGACAGTATTCCTGGAAAAACAGTTTCAGCTGAGGGGCAGGAGACGGGAATAGAGAGATGGTATTCAAACAGTCCACAGCAGGGTGCTGCTTTATCCGGCCTTTACAGTGGAAAGCCATTTCTTGCAGGCAGGGGATTTAGTTAAGAGAGTGGTGGGGTAGCGAAATGAAAAGCAAAACTAATGGGAGAGAGAGAACAAGACAGAAACAGGGAGAGATGATGGAGAAAAGAGGGAGAGCATGAGTGCCGTGGTAGAGCATCAAGGATGAAAACAAGACAGAGAGATTTAAGACATAAATGCTAGAGCATAAGGAACACTGATAGAGACACGGATTCACTGAGGATCCCGGGGAGAGCGGGGAATGCCGAGCAGAGAGAAAAAGTGAGAGGTGAGAGGACGTAGATAAGATGCGAAGGATAGAATGAAAGCAGGCAATGTGGAACGAGAGTAAAACAGAGAGAAGAGAGGAGTCAGATAGCTGGGAAGTGATAAGGAGGCGGTAAGCAGTGCAGCCAGGCATGGCTCAGAGGCCAGGAATTGGTAGTAAACATTTAGTGAGGCAGAGATGGTAGTCCGGGGGGCTTCTGAACAGTAGATTGTCTCCTCTCTCTCCTTTTGAGCTGTGCGCTGAGCTGCCCTCCGCATTTTTAGGGAGTCATCTGCCAAATTGGATCGATAAGTAATTAACACTTTGGCTCTTGCTGGCAAGTTCTCTTCCCTCCCTTCTCTGTTGCTCGGTCTCTTTGCACTGCCCTGTACACAGCAGCGCGGACAAACACACTTGCTAACACAAACTCAAATACACACAAAAACACAAACTGAGAGAAGGGGGGGTTCACCCATGCACGAATTTACACACACTTTACTTCTTGGGCCTCTACTGTGCTCATGAGGGTTGTGAGCGCAGGCAGCGTGGGTATCGATCCCCGCTGTCCTGGAAAAGGCTCTCTGTTCCATCCGAATACCCACTGACTCAGTCTCTCGCACTCTCCCTGTCCTTCAGTCTCTCTTGACTCTCCGGTCACACAAACACACACAGTACAACCCCTGCAGTCTCGCCTCCATCCCTTTTCTGCTCTTCCCACTCGTCTTCCGGCCAGAGCGACATTTGGCACCTGCTGATGTCAGTGGGACACTCTCAGGACAAGTGGCAGCCTGTTACAGATGTATCAATGACTTGCAAAGACAATAAAGTGAGGCAGTGGGATATCTGTAATGTAGAGCGATTGGAGAGACAAGATTGGAGGGAGAGAGAGTAAAGAAATAAGCAAACGGAAAAAAGCAAAGAAAAAAGTAAGCTGAGAGAGGAAGAAAGGCAGCAAGAGCAACAGACAGAATGACAGAGACAAAGACAGAAAAGGCAGAAAGACATGGGAGGGAGAGATAACAACAGCCCAGGGCCAAGTAGAGGATTGATGTGTGAGGATTCAGTGCAGAGCTCCATCATCAATCCTATTGGCTAATCAGATGTATGACTGAATTATTGATAAGTGAACCTCATCAATAATTGCAGCTCTGCTGCTTTTGGGCCACAGACCATAGAGAAGGAGGGAATCAGAGCTAGTGGCGTAGCAAGAGAAAACACACAGTCATCACGGACACGCTTGTGAAACATATAAGAATAAAGGAATATAGAAATAAAAGAACCTGAAGTAGTTCAATTCATCAATGAGCTTGTGCATGCACATTCACTATTCATGTTGGATTCATGTTGAACCCAGTTGCTCCTTTCACCTCATCATCAGGTCAGAAACACCTGAACAGCTATGACGCAACTGTTCCACAGTATATTATGCACTATAATTTTCTTCTTGATAAAAAGTGCAAGGCCATTGTCCGTCTGTAAGGGGTTTCATTTCAAAAACAGTATGTCATTCTGGAAACCCGCTGCTATGCAAACATAGATTTTACTGTCCTTAAAAGAATTAATATTTTCTAAGCAAGTGCCATAGGGTGACACCAAGTGTCAAGAACCTGTCATGCCAGCAGTCTCTATGGGTGGGTGGTGGTGGTGTTTTTATAAATGGTGTGTCTCTCTTAGGTTCTTAGGCTTTTAGAAACCGCTTAAACAAACGACAAGACTAGAACACACTAGAGTTTAAGAGAATAACAGCTCAACTCCAGCAGTTTTACCTCCTTGTGAACCCAGAGGATGTCAACCTCGAAAGAATGGAGGACATAGAGAGAGACTCTTTTTATACTCCCATGTTCACATTGATGTTGAAAACATGTGTATATTTATTGCATAGTCAAGTCCAAAGTTCAGTGACAGACAGTAATTCTGCTAAGTCGAAAATGATAAATGGATGTGTCTCCCCTTTGAATATCCAATGAAAACTGAAGGTCAGTTTTTTATTTTTCGCCTTAGGAATGAGGCTTATTAAAAAGCAGAACCACCACGGTCCTGCAAGGACCCTCTGACAACTAGTTTGGTCCTGTACCTAACAAACCAGGCTAGATGGTGTTGGCCAACTAGTCCTCCTACCTAAACAACACATTAGGTTGTCTGTCAGTGCTTTCTACAAAGACCCCTATGAACGTCCTAAAAAATGATTTATATCAGCATTTCCGGAGCTATCACTCTAATGGTTTAGGTTAGGTGGTTTAGGCAACCGAAACCACTTGTTACATTGTGTAACTGTTTGCTTAAGGTTAGGGGAAGACTGCAGTTGCACTGTGGTGAGATGGCCAGCAAACTGTAATTGTTAAGGAATGGTTTAGGTGGCAAAAATGCTTGGTTAAGGTGAGAAGATCACCATCATGGTAACAGGAAACTAACATTATCAAAGTCTTGTATCAAAGTCACATCAACTTTCTACCCAACCATCCACCCTGACCTCCTCTCTACAACACTTTTGGGACAATAACAACCTTACACGCCGTGTTTGTGACTGAATGTAAACCTAGATCGTGTTCAGCTGCTGGAGCAACTTTACAGTATACTTTATATTAGGCGAATGTTACAGTATTCAAACCATGTTTCAAATACCATCTAATGAAGCAGGGCATACCCATTTTTGTTATAACCTACATTTTAAATACATGTAGTATTTTGTAAATGATATCAATGTGAAGGAGAGAGTCAGCATAAAGGGATTCATGATTTTGAAGGCATCTATGCGTGTGCTCATTCACCAAATAAAGCCACAAATCTGCTTCCAAGTTATTTTATCGTTCTCCTAGAATCTCCTAAGCACTGACAAAAGTTGTGTATTCAACAATGTAATATTTGTAATATATTGAGCCTAAGGTGAAAGAGAAAGAGAAGTGGATTATACTGAAGCAGTTGTTAGAGAAATTTTATTATTTTTCCAGAACTTGTCAAGGCTGAAAAAAATATAATAATTTTTTAATTGATGCTGAACACAGCTGCTGGTCCTTGTGAAAAAGATCTTTCACCTACTGGGGTGAGTGTCTGACACTCAAAAGACACGGTAGAATTTGGGTGGAGTATCACTTTAAAGTTTGGGTAGGCATGCGTGCACTCTGACCCTGCACTCTGACCCTGCACTCACTGCGCATGGCAAAGAAAGGAAAGAAAGACAGAAGAAGAAAAGGCTGCGACCAGAAAGAGGTTGGATAAAGCAAGAGGTCAAACCAGAGTCAACATCGATATGGATTTTCAACGACGGCGAGAAGAACTGAGGGAGGAGAAGGGCTGAAAAGTGACGCTGTGAGTACTAACAACAGCCATGTTGGTTGTTTACGTTCATTATGATGATGTTCGGTGTTTTAAACATGTGAATGAGACATGAGGTAGTTGGACACGGTTTGCGACGACAAGGATGCGCTGCGCTCCTCTCCCCAATGCTCTCTCGTGGACTCGTCCTCCAGCAGTAGTCAGGCGGCGCGCGTTCGTGTGTTTTGAGGGGAGTGGCTTTGGGGGGAGACCTGAAGGGGGGGGCGGTCGTATACTTTCAAAATCTAGCTTACTCTTGCTGGTTTCTTCAACATTACCAGCCCTAGTTTTAAGTAAAAGTTATGCACTGAGAAAAATGGACTGTGCATTAGTAACTACTATCATTATATCTAAAGCATGCGTACCCTCTATATGATGATTACTGCTTGCATTTAGCACTTCACAATATGTTAGCATTGCCTCAAAGGTGCTGCAAACAAAACTTCAACAAACACACATTTTTCTATAAAATTGCAGGTTTGTGGTGTGATACAGTGGAAGAGTAGTGGAGAAGGAGAGAGGGGGAAGATATGGTAAAAGATGTGGAGTAGGCATGAAGTTAGAGGCGAATGACATGACCATACCTCTTCCACCTCGTTTTTTCATCTCTCCTCTCATCTTTTTTTCTCACACTCAGCAGTTTCCTGTCTTCAACTCCAGGAAAATGAATCAAAACTCACTCAGGAGATTTTACCAGCTACATGAGTGAGTATTTCTGGGCCTCTGCGCTTCTGCCTGGGCCATGCAGACAAAAGCACAAACCCAAACACACTGCACATACACACACTTGCTGAGTCGTCTTGGTGGACATACGGTTCATTCAGGTACACCAGCACATTCAGTGTGTGCACACTCACACAGTGGGAAAATGGCTGTGAGCACTATTTACCTTGACTTTGACTTCCCTATGTGTATTATCCTGTCATCACTTTAACCTACCACTTATAGTTTTGCTGTGTGTGTGCGTCTTTGTGTGTGTTTCTTTCTCTGGACCTACCTTTATGTGTCATGGTGCTGTAGGTGCATGTACGTGTGAATTTGTTTGCCTGTGTTGCTGAATACACACCTGTGTGCTTGTGTACCTCTGTGCTTTTGTATGTGTGTGCATGTGTGTGTTTGTTGGCAGCCAGGTGCATTACCCTGTCAGAGTACGGAGCCTGGCTCATATCTTACCTCTAACAGCCAGATAGGAAAACCACTCCGCTTTTGATTTGAGGCGAGAAAAGTGGTTTAGCACACCTCTCTCATATATCTCACCTTCTCCTTCTCCCCCTCTCCTCCCGCACTCCCTTTTTACTTTTATTTGTCAATTTCCTCTCATCCTGGCTGGGCTGTCAGCTGGGCTGGAAACTGACATACCTGTGGCTCAGGCTTCATTTCAACTTACCATAAAAACTAAAGGAACTGAGAAGAACACAGCTTTTTTTTCTTTTGTTTTACTGGAACTCCAGAGCCACTTTTAATTTCCAAACTGCATGCTATTATTTAACCCTTTCTGTTGAAAAATGGTGAGAACTTATGATGATAAGGTTTTTTTTTTCGCCCCCTCAAGTTAAAGCTGAAAGTCAGCATTTTAACCTCATTGCCATTGCTTAATAAAATGAATGCTTCATTCATTGACTATAAAGCATTACAGAGTCACTTCTGTCCTATGGTTCTTATGTAATTGGATTTAGAAGTGCACAAATAAGGACTAATGTTTCAACCAAACAAATATTTATTATGCTGTATGAGAATAAACAGTGATACTCAGACTGCAATGATAATTAGACTCAAGTAAGTAATGTGTTTATAGCATACAGTAATTGTATCTTTAAAAACCAAAACAAACACAGAGCACCAAGTCCTAAGGAGGATACAGTAATGATTCTCTGCAGGGTCGATATATTTTGGGATTTTTCATTATTGTTGTGTTTAATATTTTTTAGTTCCATTTAGTTTCAGTTATTTTTCAGTAAGGGCAGTTTTGTTTGGTATGGTATATTTAGTTTTAGATTTTACTGCTAAACTAATAAAAACATTTAACTTTTGAATCCTGGGTAATTTATTTACAGTATTATCATGAAAAAAAGTGATTTTATTCATTCTGAAATAAAGCACAATTTCTCTATAATCTCCATGATGCCATGCTTAAATTCACATAATAATTGCACATCAGCCGACAATTCAACTCCTTTCACTACTTTTGTTTCAAATGACACTTCAACTGACATCAGCTTTGAGTTTTTACACTTGAATTAATACTAACTACTTTCAGAACAACTAACTTTTCAAATACTTTTGGTACTTGCACTTCGAGTCCTTTTATGACCCTCACTTCAACTAATACTTCAAATTCACCCAGCACTTACACTTCAAGTAACACTTCAACTACACTCAGCATTTTAAATGAAACTTTAAGTGCTCACATTTTTACTGCCATTTCAATTTCTTTCAGTAATTCTGTTAAGAATGCCACTTCAACTTCATTCAGTGCTTCATCTTCAGGCACAACTTCATTTTCTTTGATAAGACACAAAGGCATTTCAAGAAGTCTACACTAAATTATTGTGTGTAGCTTTTTACAGCTCAACGTCGCTGTCCATGCTACAGTGAGTGGTAGTCAGTCTCAGACAGTCTCCCCGTGTCCCCTGATCCACCGTCCCACGCTACGTAGCCAGTCATAGCTCCCTCACTCCTATGTTGCATTTTTTTAAATTACTGGGGGACGGTTAAATTTGAGGGTGTAGTTACCCTTTAAAGACTCTACATGTTAAGACACTGAAACTGTCACGTTTCAACTGCAAGCACACATTTTCTCCAGAAAGCCTTTTTTCAGTTGACAGTTTTCTGATCTGAAACCTGGGCCAAAAAGAAACCCTGCACTAAAGCACACTGTAATACACACATAATGACAGCTTTCATAGTCTGTAATATACACAGTATGTAATGATAAAATAAACATTCAGCTGACTCCTGACACTAACAGGTCCACATTGCATTATTATAAATTTGACTCTCAGTGGATAATGGCACTTTCACTTTTCAATAAATTATTATCCACACGCTACAAAATTTGTTCAGGATCTGTGCATATGTCAGGCTATAAATGTCAGTATTTGATATTATCAGGGACACTCAGACATGTTTGCCTGTTGATAAGAATGAATCTGTAAACCTTTCACACTATGAGATACCAGCAATGGGTCCTGACTGAGCCTTAAATTTAGATTTCCTGGCTGTCAAGTGGGTAAATGTGTTGTAAATCTGCCTTATTGTCCTCTGATGTGTTCCTAGCTTTTCTTTGTCAGTGCTCACCTACAGTGCATCGAGTTGGGCATCCTGCCATGGTCAGCTTGATAAACAACATGATGCTCCTGTGGAACAGTCTGTGTTGCACCCTGCTCATTGTGTGAAAAGTTCACAGTATTTCACTTGTCTACCAATTTTCATTATCAGTGGGGTGGACATGTTTTTGTATCCTCGGTCCACTCCTGGATCCATTCCTGAGCAGGCATGCAGTCTTGGAGATATTATTAGGTAGACCATTACATATGATTTCTCTAATACATAAATGCATGAACCCATGTCATGTGTAGTGCAAATATTCCAGGTAGAACTTGCAGAATGTGGTTCCCCTGGTTGTTTCGTGGGATCGAGATGCTGTTTGTCTGTTTCTGTAGTGTTTGCCTGTGGCACATGTGACAGGCTATGACTCTGTGTCTGCCTAAAACCCTCACTTCTCTGCTCTCCACTCGATCCTCGGTATAAATATTCATCTAGCAGCGTACCTATTAGATATATGAGATCTGCTGGCCTCAGCCAGCCATCTTCATTAGTGTTATCATGCCTGGTTTTCTCCAGTCAACACTCTCCTTTGCTCTCTTTCCCCATCCACTGTCCCTCACTTCCACCACCCCAGTGCAGACAAGGGTCTCAGTAACAAATTGCTATAATAAAAGAGATTATTAAAGAGTGCTTCATGTTTCAGAATATAGCAGTCGGCTATTTTTCTAGGAAATAATCTGTTATTCTCCTCTCTCTTTTGGCTTACTCTTTCTTTGTCTCTCCATTGGACTGCCTCTCTCTATTCCTCTCTATTTCTCATTGCCGTTGTAGGTTTTATGGGTCTGAATGTTGATGACAGTCGGGACTGTGGCGGAGGGCCAAGAGTAGGGAGGGATGAAGAGATGGGTGAGAGGAGGAAGAGATCGAGGGAGGGGCGGTGGTTGGCGAGAGGGGCAGAGATTTGCAAACAAATTTAATAACTAGCCTGCAGAATGGAATCACTTTGCTAGCTTTAGAATTGCTCACCTCCCTGAAAGAGAGTGAGAGAGTGGGATATTGAAAAGAGAGAGAGTGGGGATAGGGAGGGGAGATGCTGTATTAAAGGACTGGAGAAAATTTGAAACGTGTCACATCAATTTCAGCCACTGCAGTTATCAGGGTGTTTGGTTTACACCTGAATACTTGGGTGAAAGGGAGAGAAAAAGCCAGGGAGTAAAGGAGAGACAGAGAGAGAGAGAGATGGAAAGTGGGAATTAGAGAAAGAGAGAAGGTGGCAAAAGATAGCACAGACAGCAAGAGGTTGAGGTAGAGACAGAGGGACAGGAAAAGACAAATGGAAGCAGATTAAAATGTTCAAGCAGCTCTGCTTTACATGCGAACATGTAACTGAGGAAAAGGTCTTATCAAAATATGATGAGCTTAATTTAAACTACTGGATTCGGCTAATTTGGGAAGAACAACATTTTTGAACCACATAAAAACCTAATCAGCCAACATCTTGTTCAAAGGGCTCCTAAATAAGGCTCATTATAAGTGATCAGTGAGTTCTCAAAATCATTATGATAGTCATTGGCGTAGTAGCAGTTTCAAGGACTCAGCGTGATGCCTTAATGCTGCAGCATCAAAAGAATGAGATTGTAATCAGTGTTTTTCTTTTCTTTCTTTTTTTTATAACACTGTTTTAGAAAGTAACTGCCATTCAAAAACCCAGGGGACTGACTTGACATCAGGGGAATCAAAGCACAATATACGTCATGTTAAGCAAAAACATAAGCTTTTCTTCTTTAAACATGCTGTTATTTATCCACAACAGGTTGTTCTATGCATGCTCATATTTTAGCTTTATTTCATTTTACTATATTTCTTTTCATTTCTTCCCTATTTTGTGTTTAACTCCCATGCAGTTACATGCATTCAACAGAGACTGCAGCAGGGGCATTTGGGGTTTAATATGTTGCTAAAGGCAACCCTTCATCAAAGTTGCTCAACCCATATTACGACCTACAGTATAACCTTTTCAGCACAAGCTCCCTCTTTTAAACATGGTGCCTCAGGTTCCCTTACACCACACAAAGTTCTACCATGTTACAAAGGTAATAATGCTATACGCCTGAGTGGCACAACGTTAAGAAGGGTTGGATTGAATCAGGATCTTTAAAAAAATTGAATAGCCCTAATTTCAATTTCAAAAGAACAACAAATGAGACATAGTGGCTAAATTAGTCTCTCGTCTCTTTTTGAAAAACTGTCAATGTTGAATCAAAGGTAGTTTTAAAAACAAATATAGACTGTGGGTAAAAGCTTTATAATGTTATTATCTGATAGCTTCAATTTAAGTGAATTTAGTTTTAAAGGTGGCTATAGTCTGCTGATAGACTAAGGCTACATTCACACTGCAAGCCTTAGAGCTCAATTCAGATTTATTGTTCAGATCCGATTTTTTGTTTGGCTGTTCACATTATTTTTTAAATGTGGCCAATATCAGATTCCAGTGTGAACTGGTCACGGTCCTGAACTGACCCACATTCGCAAAAGAACAATAGCACAGACGTCACACACAGCAAGCTGTCGTACAAGTCAGCAGTTTACAGTTTCATTTATAAGTTGATGTGCGGTGGAAGCCAGCGAATTCGTGAGCAGGTAATTACGAGGACGAGGATGAGGAGAAAGAGAGCCAAAAT
The DNA here is from genome assembly GCA_003416845.1 of Oplegnathus fasciatus. Classification (NCBI taxonomy): domain Eukaryota; kingdom Metazoa; phylum Chordata; class Actinopteri; order Centrarchiformes; family Oplegnathidae; genus Oplegnathus; species Oplegnathus fasciatus. The sequence goes on from NTHP01000152.1 coordinate 975,774, forward strand.
TTTAATTATGGCTTTTTGTGGAGCAATGGGTGCTACTTCTGTACAGAGGTGTGTGTGGATGCGGAGTCGGAGCCAGGAGTGGTGGGATCGTGACGTGAATGGCTTCACAGAAACAGATTTCATCCAAAATTTCCGGATGTCAAGGGCTACTTTTAACCACAGCGCGTCTCCACAAGACTCTCACAGCAAGACACTCAGCGACCCATCTCCCTGAGAAAGTGCGAGGTCGCATTGCAAAAAATCAGACCTGTATCTGATTTATGACCACATATGAAAGTGGCCCAAATCAGAATTGACAATATCAGATTCCATGTGATTTGTGCTGTTCACTCTGTTATGAAAGAATCAAATCTGAGTCACATATGAGCAAAAATATCATATTTGGGCCTCTTTTGCCTGCAGTCTAAACGTAGCCTAAATCTTTGTCCAATAATCTGGCCCTACGAGTTTTGCAAAATTTACCCTACAGACAGCTTAAGATATTGTTTGCCCTTTCTGTAAAACTTTCCTGTCTTGTCAAAAGTGATTTACAAATAAATTAGATTTGATATGATAAATGTGTAAGTAGGGCAGGGGAGCTATCATGAACCATTAATTCACAGGCTGGTGAATGAGCATCTTACGGAGACAATTTATCTTCGCTCTCAACAAACACATTAGGCAGAAATCACATTACTAGTAATGGTGTATTTGGACTGAAAATACAATCAAAGTCAAGAATAATAGTGCACTCTTCAAACAAAACATTTATTCATTTCAGCTCTCCACAATAACTTCTCAGTGGCTGACACATTCCATGCATGTTTTGTTTTGTTGTTTTCTGTTGACCTGTATGTGTGAATACACTAAAGAATATAATTTCCCACTGACAGTCATTTTTGCTGTCTTGAAACTATCTGTGCTGTCAGTAGTATTTAGTTTAGAACATTGTCTGTTACAATTTATAAACCACAGAAAAGGATAGCATTAAAATTCAAAACACAACATTGGACCCTGCGGTGTAGAGTTATTAATGTCTTCTAATAATAGATAAGTAGATATGATTGGTGGAGAAACACAAAACACTGACTTTTATCATTTGTAAGTCAAACTTTAATTATATATGTGAATATACCTTTAATTTATATGATCAGAAATGTTACTGATTGTGCCTTTCATGAATCTGGACACTTGGACCATATCCTGGACATAATTACCCAGAATCCTCAGTAATTATTTCCCAGCCTGCTTAATAACTCCCTCTTGTGTAACCACGAATAAAGATTATTTTATTGGCCGGGAACTGGAGCTGTTTGATTGGTTGGGAATGGTGATAGTGTCGCCAGTCTGGTTAATTGCTGCTCTGAAATCATTTTAATAAGAACAAATGCCCTTGGTGGGTTCTCTCTCTCTCTCTCTCTCTTTCTCTCTCTCGCTCGCTCTCATCCTTACTCTCCTCCTGCAGACACACACTAACTGAGAGAGGGAAAGAGATTGAAATGTTCCCATTAATGAGATATTAAAGTGTCCCTTCTTTCTAATTATTCTCACTGATTACATGCAACAGTCATGGGTTAGCAAGGCTACCAAAAGTCTATTTACATGCCAACGTACTGAGAGAGAGGAGGAAGGGAGAATGGAGGAGCTACTCTGGGGTTTTTGCCAGACCTTATGTCACTTTAATGAACAGATAATCTATGCATGATGTATACATTAAAGATTAAACTGGCATCTTCAGATACACATTAGTTTCTTTAACTAATGGGCAATCGATAGTCAACTTGCAAGAGTAACTTTTTATATTCCCATTGGGGTGGTTTTACGTTTCGTGGGCGTTCCATGCATGTTTGTCTTTCAGCCTCTTATATTCTATCACTTTGTTTTCGCAGTGGTAGTCCACAATTGACACCCTGTATATTTCAAACCTATATGAAGGGAATTTATTGTGGAAAGCTTTTTGTCCAACTAAGCAAAGCTAGCTAAATCATGAAAGGCAATAAAATGGATATACTTCCAAGATTAAGCTTAAAGATATAATCTCGAAAATTTTCATTTAAATAAATGTCTGTTAAGTCACTATCTATTGCCGAATGATGCAACACAATGGTGACTGAGCCTATGGCCCACTGATGAAAGCCCTTGCATTTGCAGTATTGCGACCCGGGTGTCGGGAGGGACTTTCCCGGAAAAATCACGAGCGGCGCAGAGTTAGGCTTTTAACAAGGCAAAAGACTCGCTCTTCAACTCACCTGTGTGTGAAGCGGCGTACTGTTGTTTCCGGTGTCTGCTGGCGTTGTGGGTTAACGGTTATTTTGGCCGAAAAAACAAAGAAAAGATTGATGACTACAGACGATGAAAGTGAAACTGAAACCTAAGTGAGGTCCAAAAACACACCTGCAATTACCAATTATTACCATAGGTGCCATGAAAGACAACGATAGGAAAATCTTCGAGATTACAACTTTAAGTGTGAGTCTTATTTTGTAGTATCATTGGGTCTCATGTGGGTTTCTTTGTGTTTCTTTTCTGAGACAGAATTAATTCCACAGTTGTGTGGCTGGTTAAACTAATGACCAGTTACATCATCATTTAAATTAAATTTTTAAACAAATAGTTTGAGTGAATTTGCTGTTTTAAACTCCAGTGCCGTGACACACCTGAAGTTGTGCATTGTTGGATTACAGAAGGAACTGGAAAGTGAGGATGAGCAGCGATAGCCATGATGTCTGAGCAAAGTTAAGTCCAGTCCCTAAAAACAAGTCACACTGTATAAACAGAATATTGAACGACAAAGGAACAGATTAATCCTTTTAAGGAAAGCAAGCATGCTGAAAAAGAATTGGACCTGAAGTGGGGGGGACAGTTGTGTTACATTTCTAAGATAAAAAGCAACTGAGAGTAGACTGATGAGTTATGCAAATGTGGCTTTTTATTTTCTTTTGACTGTTAAGTCTTGCTTTTGTTTGTTAGCTGCACTCTACATTAAAGGGCTGCTACTACAAATGCGGATCCCTCCGAAAATAAACTATGCAACAGCTCTTTGTAATTTTCAACAGCTTTTAGCTTTGTTTAGGTCTAGTATAAGTACTGTATAGGGCGAGTGGATAATGGACTAAGAAGAGAAACGTGACTCCTACGGGATGCCCATGTTTCTCTGTGTCTGGATGTACAAGTGGGCAATTGTTTGCTAACATGTTAGCTGTAACCACTTGATAAACTAAAAATAAATAGTATAAAATAGTATATTTGGGCTCTGTTACCACTGTTTGTTGAATAAGTACTTACCTTTACTTCTCACTTTAAAGGTGATATTGATAACATTCAACCCAGTCCCCCCCTCCCCCCTTCCATTGCATCACGTCACAGCACTGCTGTTCCTTGAAGCACATGCCGCCTCAAGTGGCCAGTTCGTTGGGCAACCTGCATTTATGTTGTGCACGTTGATCTGATGAGACAGTGTCAGTGTAGATTCCCAGTTAGCTAACGAAACCTTGGCTTTAGCTTACCGGTCAAGAAGACGTGGCTTTTCAGCCCTTGGAACTCCTTCAGCTGACTCCAATGAGCAAAAGCTGAACTAATGTTCACCCTGGTCTTGCTCCTCCTTTTGTCGCTGAGCACTTTGGATTGGTACCGGAGCGAAGCCGCGCGCTTGCCATCAAACTTTCCGTTTCCAAACTTTCCATTTTTTACACACTAACTGGCAACTACTAAGACTCTTGACCGCTGACGACACAGAGATACCATGTGATACCAATAGCGTTATACTATTGGCTCACAAGCCTTGTTAGAAACGGGAACCAAACATCAGACTTCTTGCACAGAGATAAACAAAACATTCATTTTTAGACCTGTCAAAATTTGAAAATGATTAATTCACAATCATAATATTTTTTTTAGGAAAAGCCATGCTTTGATTCTCCACCTTTCTAAAAGCTCTGTAGATGTATTATTTTTAAACATTCATGTTCATCTACATAAAAATGTTACCAATAACACCTTTAACTTGCCTTTTACTTTTTCTGTGGCCCTTTGTTCAGCACACCTCATACCGTGTTTTAATTCTTAGTGAGCTTTCATTTGAATCAATAGAGCAGCAGTTAAGATTTTTCTGCCCCATCTCTTCCTCTCTTTTCTTCCTTTTTATTACAGTTTCCCTCTGTGTAAAGATCAATAGCACATGGACTTTTAATGGCACAGCGCCATTGCTAGTTTTGCCATGTAAGAAAGCCAAAATTACCCACATTCAATCGACAGACAGTGTTTGTGTGAGTTTGTGTATGTCTTTGTCTGAACTCTCTGCTGCTGAGTTTATTGATGGTATCTGATAACACTGCTGCCCGTTCTTTGTCAAAGGAGATGAGCAAAGACAAAGAGCGAAAATGAGAGGGGGAAAAGCAAGTAATTGATAGATTGAGAGGTTGAGAAAGAAACAGTAAGAGCTCTTTAGGTGCACTATGTGCTGAGTAATTCGAAATGATTTGTATGCAATAACGGTATGAGCCTAACAGTATACTCACTAAAGTTCATTTGTAGACTCATTACCTAATATGGCACTGTTTTTCCCCTTTTGAAAAAACTTAAACATAAAACACAGTTGTACATAATATATTTTGCAACCGGAATTACATGAAGAGGACATGGCTAGAAATTGCAATAGAGTTTCTCAAAGAGAATCACAGTGGAAAGTGTATGTGTTGCAGTTGGAATGGTGAAAGTGCATTTAAAGTCAAGTCAATTATATTTATATAGCCCATATCACAAATCACAAATTTGCCTCAGGGGGCTTTACAATCTCTACAGCATACGACACCCTCTGTCCTTAGACCCTCGATCCCCTCATTTGCCTTCAACTCTGACAACACAGGTTGTCTTTTACAACTCTTACTCATTCCAATTTGTGCAATGGCCACACACCACTATTCTGCTAGCTTTACCTCACCTGTTAATATGCTTCACCTCCTGCCATCATGTTTAAAAAATCTGGACTCAAACCAGACGTGCTTAGTAACAACCTTGCTGTTCTATCAACATTTCTGGAACATGCTGCATCACAGTTTAACCCTCTAGACCCCATAGCGCCCCGGAGCGCCCATTCTATATTTCACTATAGCACCCAAGAGCACCCGTCATTTTAAAGTTATTTTTAGCGAATCAAAAACGTGAAATGGATCTGTTTTGTTGTCAGACTCTGAATGTTGACTCAGGAAGCAGACAGAGAGACATGTTGTCAATCACATATTCATTATAAAATTGACCTGAAGTTACTTTCTCTTATTAGGTAGACTGAGATGCATTTCTCATGGAATGTTTTGATTGTTTGGCATTGTTACGGTGGGGTTACAAGAGAGTGCAGGTTTATCGTGATATAGCCTTTATTTTTATGTCTCTAAGAAAATTCCAGCAGTGAGGGAAGTGAAGAAGAAAGTCAGGTGTGAAGGAAATGAACAAGGAGAAGAAAGAGATACAGAGGATTCAGATTCAGTACAAGCAGAGCTCAGTGAGGGAGAGAGCAGTGAGGCAGGAGAAGAAAGTGAGGAGAGTGAAATCAATGGAAGTTGGGAAGGAGAAGGGAGGAGAAGGTTAGGAAGAGGATGAGGAAGAGGCAGAGGACAAGTGTGGAGAAGAGGAAGGGGGCAGGGCAGAGGCATAAGCAGAGGTCACCAGGGGGCAGCACCCATTAGGTCAACATATCCTGGGAGTTCAAAGCAACCAAATCCAAATATTAAGCCCTGCACCACTGAGCCTGGTCCTCAGACAACCCTAGGGGATTTTCTTAGTTTATTTCTGCAACTTGTAGGTGCCTGTTTTTTCACTGATTTGGTGTTTTACACAAATTTGTCAGCTGCAAAATTCCTCTGCCTCATGCTTTGAGACATGCAAGGAGGAAATGAAAGCTTTCATTGGGATAAACATCCTTATGGGCATCCATAAGCTCCCAGCACTGGTTGACTACTGGTCCACTGATGAGGCCCTCAGAGTACCTTACATTTCCCGCAAAATGCCCTGTAACCGCTTTGAGCAGCTCTGCAAGTACATACATTTGTCAGATCCTGCCTCCACCAGTGAATCTGACAAGTTGCACAAAGTTAGGCCTTTCCTCCGCGTCCTAGAGGAAAATTTTCCCAAGCTCCTGCATCCATGGCAAGCCCTTTCTGTTGATGAGGCAATGATTAAATTTGATGGTAGACTGCTGTGGAAACAGTACATGCCCCAAAAGCCAGCGAAGAGGGGCATCAAGCTGTGGTGCCTTTGTGACAGCTTCAGTGGGTACTGCCTGGCATTCAGCATCTACACAGGGAAGGATGAGGCACAGGAACAGGCTGAACTTGGCTTAATATTCAGTCGTCATGAACCTAATGAAAGGCTATCTGCTGTCACACCACCACGTGTATGCAGATAGCTTTTTCTCCTCCATCTCCCTTGCAAGTGACCTATTGCAGGCTGACACCTAGTTCTGTGGTACCATTAGGCCGAATAGAAAGGACTTTCCCAGGGCCATCACAAATGGGAAACTAGCGAGAGGCGAGAGTATCAAGTGGTCAGTAGGAGACCTCATGATTTGCAGCTGGAAGGACAAACGAGATGTGTATTTTGTCACCACAAATTCATCAGGGAATGATGTAAAGAAACCAGCAACCAGGTTTCGACAGGATGACTTGATAACTGTGCCTAAATTGGTTGTTGACTAAAATTCCAAGATGGGGGGAGTTGACCATTTGGACCACCTTAGGAGTTACTATGATGTAGGTCGCACAGGAAAGAAGTGGTGGAAGTATGTGTTTTGGGGAATGCTAAACATCACCATCATCAATGCCTACATTGTGTGGGTGAACCTGCAGAGGCCTTTATCCAGTAACCTGAAACCTTTCTCCCTCAAAGCCTTCAAGTTGAAGCTTGTCCATGCTCTGTGTGATGGTTACAATGGGAGAAAGCAGTGGGTAAAGGGTGTGACAGACATCTCTGTGCTTCAGGGTGTGAGGGTGTGTTCCTTGTCGTAGAAGTGGACGGAGGGCAAAGTGTGGGCGGGGTGTAGAGACAACTTTTGGATGCTCCACCTGTGCAGTGCCATTGTGCAAACTGGGACCATGCTTCCAAGAGTTTCACGGCATCCTATAAAGTATCTGCCAGACAATGGGGCTGTTTCAGTGTTTGGCAATTTGTTCAATTCAATTGTTCAATTTGTTCTTGAATCTGCATTTATAGTCGGTGTGGTCTTTTTTAGTGATTTCTCTTACTCTTGGTAAAATTAATATTATTGTCATCAGCTAAATGCCCAATTCTTACCATATTTTATAGAAAATCTATTTGTATATTTTAATCAGTAGAATTTTCTGTCAAAAGTCAGTGATTTACTGTGATTTACTACATAATTGTTTTATTATATATTTATTATTATTTATTATATTTATTTTACCATACCATATTTTATAGAAAATCTATTTGTATATTTTAATCAGTAGAATTTTTCTGTCAAAAGTCAGTGATTTACTGTGTTTTACTACATAATTGTTTATTATATTTATTATTTGTTATATTTATTAATCACATTGAAATATAGACAAATCTATGAATGGTTAATCCCTGAGTTGAGTAGGCAAATTGTTTTTAAAAATAGCTATTTACAACAGTTCTAATGCTATTTGTTGTTTTGTCTGGTGTTTTTTTTAAATGTATTGAATCAAACTTGGTCTAAAAAGCTAAACAAGCCACATATTTGGTATCAAATTAAAGAGGAAGTTGTGTTTTTTAAAATGAAAACAACTTGTGATTGTCAATTTCTTTCTGTTTTTGAGATAGATCTGTTTGGATTGAGTAGGAAAATGCTCATTTAAGTGAGAGTTCTCAGTGAACTGCAGCAACACTCTAGAATTCTACTGGGGTCTAGAGGGTTAACCACAAACTAATTTCCAGTGATCTGTTTCAATCTGGCTACCTTTCACTTTATTCAGAAACAGCCTCTGCAAAGCCTAGTAACTCTGCCATTGCTGTTCTTTCCCAAGGTGTTCCACAAGGTTCAGTGATTGGTCCTCTGCTTCATGCTCCACTTCAGTGATATCATTCATTGCCTCTATTTCCACTGCCACTATGATGAGGTCCAGTTGTACATCTTCACCACTGCACCGTAAATTAAATTTACAAATCCAAGCTTTCTTTCCCAATTTAACCTGTGAATAATCTGATATTGTCATTATTGGTGTAAAAACTCTCATCAAACACATGTGACCTTGCAGTCATCGCCTCACTTGCTCACTCCATCCTGCACACAGCTGAGTGTCTTCATGTGTAGCCACACTGGAAACACATTTCTCACCTCTTCTCTCTACGTTTGGCTGCTCAGCAATATGTTTCGCAGAGGTTTGTGTTGGCAAAAGCAATGAATGTGACATGAGATGACAACCAACATTGAAAATGTATAAAAAATTGTCAGCTGTGTGTATATGTGTGTATGTGTTTGTACACACATGTACTTGTGTGTGGCTTTGAAAATAAACTGAACTGACTGACTGAACAAAGCCTTGTTGAGACCAAGGCAACATGACTAATCAGTCCTCCTGAGTGTAATCTCACTGAGAGTTTAAGACTGCATGAAGTTATGGACTGAATTGGCATGGTGGATTGACCATAAACTCTTGTTTTAGGACAATCCACCATGACCTCCACACACAGACATACAGACAAAATGACTTTTTTATTTATTTAATTTTGACCTCACTATCTAATTCTTAAGATCATATTATGTACCTATGTGGCAACAGGTACATGCCTGAATTTTTATGATAGAATCCTATTATTCTTGGATCCCAGAAAACATATTTTGGTTCATCATCAACATCCTAGCCTATCAGTGAGTATACAAAAACTGTCTCTTTTTCTTCTCTTCATTTTCCACTATGCAAGGCTTTAGTCATGAGGTGAATATGGCTCTAAGTGATGACATTAATCACATTGCTTAGCAGTATAATGACACATATGCAACAACACTATATACACATAATAAGTCAAGTGATGTATGTCTGGTGATTTCATTCAGTTACGCAGACCTTGTTTATTTATCACCACTAGATAATAAGCATTGTATGTAAATCATACCATTCATCACTGAGATCACTGTGATGTTGATATTGATATTGTGTGTCTTCATGCATTCCTGCTCTACTAGAGTCTTGGGTTTATTGGGTTAGCCTAAGTGATCCATTGAAAGACCATCACAATACAGCTTCCTGGTTTTAAGGGTCTAGCAGTGGCTGGTACATTATCAAAATGTTGAAGTCAGACTTTTCATGAACCATTCCACCCTTGACAAGGGGATTTTTTTCTTCTGCTGTATATTTCAGCTCAAGTGTATCACATGGCTTCTGCTTTTTGTTTTTAGCACCCATTTGGAGCCAGATGAGATGCTGTGGATAAGCATTCCAGTTGATTCTCTGCGGGAACCAGCCCCTGTCCCGTCACGCTCCCCGGCTTTCTGAAGATTGATCGGTATCAGTCGCCTGCCTGACAGCTCCTGTATTAAATCTCATTTAGCAAACCTGACAATTTGAGACTGGATGAAAAACAAGTGAGACAGACAGAAGCAAGGAGAGAGAGATAGCGTGTGTAGGTTGGAGGGGGTGGCAGGCAATGAGAAAGACAAAGAAAGTACACAGAGAGGGAGAGAGGTGGATAAGTCTTGAGACCTTGGAAAAACCAGCATGACAGTGCCCGAGGACTTTGAACTTTGCTCAAGGCATTTAAGACTACTTTATGTAGATAGGAGCCCAATACCACTGTGCCTCAAAAAGTTATCAGTAAAGTCTTAAAATATATTAAAACAAGACAAATTGGACTCAAGTATGTATTGACTACATGGATATAATTTCCCATCAAGTCAAGTCAAAGTTTGTTTATAGCAGCTATAATCCGTATTTTTAGAATAACAATGTATCAAATGACAATGGAAAACAATGTGACAATATGAAAGGGGTCACTTGTAGTGATGAACCTACAGAGAATTATCACCCGAATCTGCAGCTCCCCTAGGCTTTACAGAGCTTTATAGCGAGTTCAGCTCATTGTTTACTTTACTGTTTTGTTTCATTCTCACCGCTTTCATAGTGTCGTTTTCAGCCACAGCAGGAAGCTGTTTTCTGTGAAAAAGCTCTAAAAACCCATTGTATACTACCTGCCCAGCACCAAACCACCACCTGACAGACACAGTGAGCGACTAGCTGGTGAACATAGTGGAGCATTTTGCAGCTAAAAAGCCAGAAACTTCCCCTCAGGAGTTGGTAGAGACCAAAACAGAGTTAAAAGACAGTGAATATTGGACTTAAGTGTCCAAAAAATCAGTTATTGCAAATTTAAAGTACTGTACAGCATGCACAAAAAAAATCAAAAAACATCACATCAACAAACTGTACACTGGAGCAATAATACATCATAAAAAGTAAAATTGAACAAAGCTTTTGTATCCGTTTCATATCAGACACAGAAACAATAACATACCATACTAAAATAAATAGTAATAATTCAGATTGTGAAAACCATGCAATTCAAACACAAAAGATTGAGGGTTAAAACATAAACAGAGGTTGAGCCAACCAACAAGGTAAAAATAGGTTATACAAAGAGATCACAGGTGAGTCAAGCCATGAAGGCCCCCAATGAAAGAACTGTTCTAATGAAGATGGGACGACTGTTCTCAAGAAAAGCACCATGGGAGGGAAACACTCTGAAATGGATAAGTAACTGGAGTCAAGAGAACCTGTTCATAGGGGTGTACAGGGTTTAATGAGAGTTGAAAGGCAGTGCTGTTCCAAGCAGAGTTTTGTAGGTCAGTGTAATACTTTTAAATTGGCTCTGGCATGTATGGGCAACCAGTGTCGGAAGATGAGGAGCATTGTGATGTCTTCAAATTTCCTGGAGCTAGTTTGGATTCGAACAGCAGTGTTCTCAACAAGTTGCAGGCTTTTGGTGGACGACTGAGGTTGAAAGGAAAGGAGAAAATTACAATGATCAAGTCTGGGAGAAATGAATAGGTGTATCAGAATTTCAATATCAGAGCAAGAAAAGAACAATTCAAATCTGGCTATGTTGGAGAGGTGGTAATAAGCAATCTCGAGCTCATGTGACTATGTGATTATGAGACTCAAATGACACTATGACACAGTTTTATCAGTGAAACAAGAAGTTAGTGTTTTAGATATAAAATAGCCACTCTTGACGTTTTTGATTACTTAAGTGGTCACTTAGTTGAATTGGTACACATAACTGTGTATCGTCAACACAGCTCTGAAAATGAATAACATATTTGTGGATAATGTCACCAAGTGGTAACTAATTAGGAAATTAATCTCCCAGCCCACTTTGTTCATTGGCAAATTCTGTTGCCCATGCCAGACATCAGTGTGTGTGTGTGCGTATGTGTGTCCAACAGGCTTGACATTTCTTGTTCTGTGCTTCTGCAAAACCAAAAGCAACTAACAAGCACAAAAACCACTGTGGAAGTATTTCTGTAACAATAACAGTATATGTTTATAACATTATATGGTTATACCATTTGCTTTGCTGCTAAATGTATTTTAGCCTTTACTTAACCAGACAACAGCATTTTTTCCAAAGGAGACAGGACAAGACAGCAGCATAAAAAGTTGTATACTGAAAGATACAAAATCTGTCAAACAGACAAAACAATACTAAAACAGACAACAGTACTAAAAAGGCCAAGAGAGCAAATAACAAAGACAATTACCTATGGAGTCATTTGCCACAGACTTTACAATAGTCTTAAATTTGGCCTGAGTTACCATGTACCTCCTTATAATTTCCCTCTGCAGACTGTTCTAAGCTTTCTTTCTCATCTGTGCACTATATCCCATTAGGAACAGACAGCAAATGTATGTTTTGTAATGTGAGCTGATAATTGCAAAATGAACTGTGAGAGATAAGCTGGCAAAGGCAGGGTGAAAATAAGAATGGCTTGATAAATAAAAACATACCAGACTGACATTACACATAGACAGAAATGGCCAGCCAGCCCCGGTATGTAGATGTGTTTCTGGTAGCTAGGGCTGCTACTAACAGTTATTTTCATTATTGATTAATCTGCCGATTATTTTCTTGATTAATCGATCAACCGCTTGGTCTAAAAACAATTCTGAAAATAGTGAAAAATATCTATCACTGTTTCCCACAACTACAAGTGATGTCTTAAAATGTCGTTGTTGTCTGACAAAATGTTGTTTTGTCAGACCAACTGTCTAAAACCCCGGAAAAAAATGTACTATCGTAAGAAGATAAGAAAACCAGCAATTACTCACCAAAGTTACGTGTTTGCAGTTTTTACAAGACAATGTACAGTATGTATACAAGACACAGCAAGGCAAATTAGCATGTTGAACATTAATCTTTAATCTACTGTTTGTTGTAGGTTTGTGCTCACAAAGAATACTGTAGAAACAGTTGAAACAAATGACAACTTAACTTAATGTAGAGGAAAGAAGATTATTATTATTATCATTATTATTATTATTTAGATTTGGTCATTCATGGATGTATTATGTAGTTATTTTTGCTTGTATAAAATCAGATAATGTTCGGATTTGGCCTAACATTCACAATAAAGGCAAGGCAAAGACCTAAATTTACTGGAACAACTGGTTAACATTAATATGATGGTAGCTTTGGGCTATTTTGAAAGTCTTGTGTACACTGTTGACTAAAAGGTGTTATTTGGGTCAGTTTGACCTCAAGCATAAAACATCAGGAAAAATCAGCATTTTGCATTCCTCACTGAGTCGGTTTTATTTATAATAGCAAAGTTGGTGACTCTACTTGTAGAGGATAATCTAGGGTCGCTCACTTCATTGCACCCCTGCCTCATTCTCCCACCCACACACACACACACACATGAGACCAATAGTTTGGTACTACTGGATATATTCAGACAGGCCTCCGTGTAAAGTACTAGCCAGATGGGAGCTTAGTGGCTGTCTGTGTGCACGCTGGCTTTGCTGTTTAGCTAATTCATTTACTGTAGCAAAACAACATCCTTGCAAAAAGACCCCTCTCTGAGAATTCATTTAACAACCCTTCCAAGCCCCAAGCTGTGGGACTGTATATGGCTCAGACTGTCTGTGTGTGTGTTTCACTGTGTGTATGTGTGTGTGTCATTGCCCTGCATCAGCTCGGGTCCCTTTGAATTCTTCATTAGCCCTGTCTGTGCGGTTTAATTTTGTCCTGGCACTCATGACTCACCAAACACACATACACCGTCACACAAGCACAAATAGTCAGACACTTCACGCAGTTTCGAAGTCGCTGGGCAACAGGCAGCTCGCTGGCCACCTCTCTCAGCAAAGTGGAGGACCCCCGCTGGGCCACTAGAGCATGCTGGGAGATTAAGCTGGTTCTCCAGAAGAGTCAGAGCAGAAAATGGCCACCACCCACTCTTTGCTATAAGAGGGCATGTCTACCTTTTCTTTTCTTTCAAACTTTCAGAGACAGCAGTAACACCAGATATTGTTGGAAGTGGCGAACTCAATCACGCTACATTCTGATTTACTGAGTGTGCTGAAAATGTCTCAGTTAAAGTGGTGTTACAGTAGGTGTTACCGTGTATGCTTTGTTGTATTGCTTTCCTGGGAGGATTGCTATCATTAATGCATTGGAGTCTTACAGAGTTTTGCACAATTCAGTTGCGTGTCTTACTCCTAAATTATGGTTTTAAGTAAAGGAAGGCAAACAAAGCATCTAAAAAGTGTGTTTATATGTATATACTCCAAGCATAACTCCAAGCATAAAGAATACATTCTCTCTGACAACAAGCCATAATGCATATATTTGGACTTTTGAGTGAAAGTATCAGTGAATTAAATCTGCTGTTCCTGATGCACTCTTGTGTAAAACTATTTAAAACATATGAAGTAAACCAAGTCAGTTTTACACACTGACTGCTGGCTGTATCGCAAGATTCCTCCTAATAAAGACTCAATCTACTCTTTTACTGCATTTGATAGAGGAGAAACTCATTTGAGGGTGTTTTTAACCATTTTCACAGTTCATTTAAATAACTACATAAAGCCAAATTGGTGAAGTAAATAACAGCTGAATCAATAACTCTGTTATCGCGGTATAATTTCCCCTGTATGGCGCTTGATGAAAGCACAGGGACCTACAGCAACATACAGTAGGCTCACACTTGTTCCGCACACAAACAGGTACCCTTGCATGCTTGTGTCTATTCATGATCGTACTGTAGGTGGTCCCGCTGAGGCCTTGACTTGTCCGGAATGGTTCGCTTGTGTGAAGCAGTGGAGTTCACTGGTCCATTTTCCAGCCCACAAAGCAGGTGTGGCAGAGCAGCAAGCACATCTGCTCTCTTTACGGCTACAGTGTGTTACTATATGACACTACATTTTATGGTCCCAATAACATAAAAATTATAAGCATTAAATTGGCCCATCATCTTATAAAATCCACTGAGAAGGCAGGGATACATGTTGCATGGGGGTTTGTAAACACAGGAACACCAAATGCACACGCACGTTTACCAGCATGGGGTCATAGGCTGGCACACATTTGTGTTGGGCTTTTGTGTACTTGTTGTTTATTCCTTCACTTTTATTTTGTGTTTTGCTTCCACAACTCAAACCTCAGTTCTCCTTTCTATGGCTCCTCTCTTCCCTTACTCTACCCCCCCAACCCTCTAGGTATGGGGACTATAGCTAATGACAGATAGAGGTAATCAATGCACTGCACGACTCCTGCTAAGCCCCCCTATCCTATTCTCATGCATTACTGGCCTGTCTCCTTCATTACCTATTCAACCTCTCCGGTTCGCCGCATGGCTAATCCTTTCTTTAGCTTTCCATCCCTCCCTCCCTCTGTCCACACCTCACTTTATCGCACTATCCACTCCCCAACTCCCCAACTCCCCTTCACTCCCACCTCTATTTTACTGTAATACCCCACTTTGGTTGCTGCCCTTTGCAGGGTATCACCCACAGTGCACTTTTCCCACCACCCTAACCTGTACCTGTATTTTCTTTTTAAATGAGTCTGAATACAAATAGGACACATTAAGGGCACTTTTAATCTCAAATCTCTCCTAATTGTAGGAGTCATTAAAATACATTATCCTCATTTCTGGTGTGCTTCCTCTGTAACTGCGTAGGGATGCTGATGCAGTATTGGGTCCATGTAGAAGAGCTCATTGTTCTTATCTGTCTGGAGCTGCATCTGAATATCTTATCTCCTTAACAGTGGTCTAATGAAGTCTAAGAAAGGAAATATCCACACTGGATTCTCATAATCGGTTTTTCTCACTGTGCCTCATTAGATCCTTATCTCAATGTCATGCCTGTCATCTGTGTGTGTGTGCTCAACTGTGTGAGTTTGCATGTGTTTATTTGTATGTATGACTGAATGCACGTGTGCGTTTTTATGCATGGTTTATGTGCTTATACATATTGCATCCATTTGTACTGTGTGTGCACACATACACACCAAAGCACGGCTATATGTATGTGGGTTTTTTATGATGATGTTATACAATCTGTCCTCTCTAATAATAATAATGTGATATTATCCCTCAGGGAGGTGAGCTACCGTGTACTATTATACAATCCAAACCATTACAACAATTGATATCATAATTGGATCGCAATCATTTGCAGTTTTTATTATTATTGTATGATTTTATTATTTTTTCATTCTAGTGAAGTTAAAGTCCAAATTAAAAGTTCATCATCATCTTCATCATCATCATCATCAGTTCCTATTCGGACAACAGCACTATTGAGACAATCTTTGTTTAGCAGCGATCATGTGTTTATTTGTTTTGGGGGGTTTTTGTGTAATAATCTCCACACTTCTCTGTCTTTCTCACATTGGGACACACACAGGTTAGCAGATACACTGGTACAGAGCCTAAGCCTACAATAATGACAGTTTTCTATTCTGCTGTGCCACCACCATCTGGTATTTCTTGGGAGGGAACTATGACACACACACACACACACGCGCATGTCTTCAGCACTAAAAAAACACACACCTTGCGACGTTGGTCTCTGCAGGTTCAAGGCAAGCATGCTGTTCATCAGTGTTCACAATCTGTTTGCTGGTTCAGGCCTCCTACCCAACTGTTACCCAGTAGTTAGCAAACAGCCCACACTCCAGCAAGGACCACAGACCTGAGTAAATATGCAACCAAAGCACATGCATCAAACCAAGATGTTTGCATGTGAGTCAAGCCGGCAGACTCACTAAGCATCACATGATAAATAACACAACCTTCATGTAGGAATTAAGGGAATTCACTGTAATGTAACAATACACCAACACACATTGATCTCTAAAGTCATAATCTATATAAATCTTCTCTAGCATGAGTTTGGGCTTCTTTTCTTCTTTATTTGTGTACAATATTTAGTCATTATGAAAGTCCTTAACCTTTAAGTAATCACCGCTCCACATACTTATCATTATGTTGTATTAGCCCTACACCATCAGTCTTTCACACACACAGATGATGGATACAGTGACGCCTGAAAGTGGCACATTTTCTAAATGACATATTCAAATAAGTATATACACATTTTTTTATAAGGTAACCCTTATAAGAATACACTAAAACAATCTCCTAAATGTCTTCTCAAAAATTGGATGCTCAACTTGGTTTATGGAAATGATGTCATGTCTTAATTTTTAAGCAAGCAGAACTGCTAAAAAAGACAAACCTGTCTTCCAGTCGAAACTCTGTATCTCTATCTTTCCAGCTGCTAAGCCCACTACCTTCTGGACTGGGGCTAATTGTGTAAGTCTGCATGCTGAAAAAGATAGGGACAAACGCAGGAGATGAGGAGTAGGGGAGAAGGGGGCAGAGAGCTGTCAAATTGAAGTGGTTTTAATTATTCTGTATGGGTAAGGATTGCCTAAGACAATGTTGTTCAATTTGAATATATATTTTTACAGATTTATTTTATTTGCCTCATGTTGGCTTAATTAAGAGCAGACACTGCTTTATTGAGAAAGCTGTGTGTCCCAGGATCAGGAGTCAATTTAATGCATGAGCAGATTAAATCCTGTTTGCAATAAATTGTGCTCATGGCTTTCATTCTTGTCAGAGAGATTTGTGCTGATTTAAACCTCTGCCATAAAATGAGAGCTTTACAAATCAGTGTGGTTAAAATCACATCTTTCCACGATGCTCATATGCTTTCATTTGGATGCAGTGGTTCGGGATGCACAGCAAAATTAACGTGGCAAGCTGGTTGTCAACAGCATGGACTTTTGTAGAGGGACAGAGATAAACTGTAAATCTTCTCTTTTGATGGAGTCATGGAAACATCTCTACCACATTAGCTATCACCAGGAGCAAACTACTCTATGGCCCATCTGAGTTGCTCTTTAGATCATATACAAATTAGCTTGATGTAATTAAATAATGACCAATTGTGCTACTTTTACAGGATTTGCATGAGCCCTGCTATCACAAAAAAATCTTTTAAATTTCAGTTTTTGTTTTGTACCGTTTGTTTGCATTATGCTTCAAATTTTGTGATAGAATGTAAAATAATTACTGTTGTGACAGACTACCCAACACAGCTTCCCGTCCAAACTCTAAATAACATTTGTGAGAGTGAAGATTATTTCTTGACTTTGGCAATAGTAGTTTGAGACAATATTCTTAACTCAATGTCCCATTACTAGCTTTTTACAATATGTGGACCTTGACTTAAGGTCATTTTGTGAATAAAAGCTTTGAACCCCTTTGGCCCTAACTGTGTGTACGTTGGTGTGTTGAGACCAAAAGATTCCCATGATGCTGCTGTTCCATAAATGATTCAACAGAGACATTTCAACTTCATAACTGTTGGTTGGAATGGCAAGACATTACTGTTTGTGTGTGCACTTGGATCCTGTATGCCTGTTTTAGCCTTTCAGTTACTGTGGTTCAGTGGGTGCACTAAACCATGGGAGAGAATGGTCTCTCGTGGTTTGTCCAGATCTATGAGCAACGTGAGGCCCTAGCCTTTTCTGACTTTCTTCTCTTCACAAACTTCACGACTGAGCCCAGATCAGAATGCAAGGAAGTCTCCCACTGAGAAGAAAAAAATAGATAACACTGTGGGAAGCAAGAAGAAATGTGTACCATACAGTCTTACAGGGTCTAAATGTAGTTAATTATAATGTGTCCTCTGTTATTTGCTTGCTTGTTTAATCATTTGAAATCTTACTTTGTCTGGTCAGTCTGCCCAGCTCCACATCTTGTCAGGTCATGCATAATTATTTGGGATGTTTTCCACCGAAACTGTTGTATGATATTGTCCCCTCTAGGAACTCAAAACTTGACTACTGTATAATTTTAAATCCCTGCATACGGCACATTGTCTTGAAAAACAATGACACTCTGCCGTGGTCAGATCGACATATTGCATTCTTAGCAGGGGGCAGTGCATCATCGAGTGAATTTTCACCTTTTCACACTCACACTTCATAATGATGTTAAAGGATTACACCAGTTTTTAGCCATTTACTAAATATTTTTGAAAAAGGAAGGGGGGTCAGTTGATAATCTAGCAACAGCATAAAAGAAGCTACTGAATTTACAACAGCCTTTTTGCAATGTAATTTTTAATATTGTTTTTTTATGTTTGATTTTTTAACAACTCAGTAAATGCAGTACTTTACTAACTCTCATGTTTGACTGTCAGCGCAAACTACGCCACAATCACTGTCAGTCAGAAAGACACGGAGGAATGTACTTCACTTACTGTAAACCTATTGCACAATCCCAATCTGTAAATCAGAATGTTTGAAAACAATAGCAAGACTTTTGTACCACAGTGCAGCTTTTAAGTGAAGGTCTGAATCAGCCTCTAAATAAGGACATTAATCACACAACTGAAACACAGATGACAGGATAAAGACGATAGACTTGCTATATATATATATATATACACATAATTTTTCCTATTGATGTATGCCCCATGTCCTAAAACTGCAATGAAGACTCTGCTATATTTATCACTATTAAATTTAAAGCAGTGCATGGTAGACATATCACCCATAATGAAGACTCACTGAGATAGATGTGCTGCTGCTCTGTCTCTCTGCATCTATGTATTTGAATGCCTGTGTGTGTGTGCGTGTGTTATTAAGCCATCATCACATAAAGCATAAAGAATGGGTGACTTAGATAATAGGGCATGTGTTGACTGTGCACGTGTTGCTTTGTATACGTTACGTGAGTCATATTATACTGTATGTGTAGTGGCTGTGGCTTTCTCAAGCTATAGTTTAATATAAGATTAGTTGGTGTAGTGTTATATTGATATACTGTATATGTACAATGAGATGATGAGAATGACACAAACAATGATAAAAAATTGAAATGTGTCCATTATTTCAACAAGCATTAAAAACTGAAGATGGCAGAGAATGAGATTGAAAGGAAAAATAATGTTTATGTGTAAGATGATTGATGTTTGCCTTTATCCAACCAAGCTATTGTGTCAGAAATGATTACAGATGGTTAGATGGTATGGAACACATACTGTAAATGAAATAGCGAAGCAGTGAACTGGCAACTGTGATGTGGGTGTGTGTGCACAGGGGATGTGTGTGTGCATTGCTTCAGAGTGTTAGGATGATGTACTGAAGCTGACGTGAGGCGTGGTGTCACATCTCGTCTTTATTAGTGTGGAGAATTATGAGGCTTCAGACCTGTTCTAATCATGTAACACACAATTTAGTGACACTCGGGTGAATGCGCTCACATTTCAACAAGAAAGTCGAAAATGGTGAAGGCAAGAACTCTGTCAAACCCTTTACTTAAGCTTCAATTAATTAAAAGGTTAAAATAAAGCCACTTTGTGAATGAAAAGAAGTTTCTGATTGTGTGCAGAATTTGGTGAACTCTGTCAGTACAAATGATCGCTTTTTGTCAAACAGTTGTTTTGAAGACCCCATGTGACCGTCTGAATTCAAAGTGAAAGTGTTCATGAAATTAGAGTCACATTACTTTTTGCTACCTGCATACAATTTTTGAAACCGAAAAAAGAAGCTCCCGTCCCCATGACACTGAAAAGAAATAAGCGAGTAAAATGAATATATTAAAAGATTGTTTGGTTGACTCAGGTTGTTGGCATTATTTAGCAAGTGAGACATTTACAATTG